>WNGS01165886.1:0-19060 GCA_020271785.1 Procambarus virginalis | reverse complement strand
AGGGGGGGGGGGGGGTGGCCATTGACGGCCAAGATCATTAGGGGAGGTGGAGGGTCTCTCGCGCTGTGTCCCTCGCCTATAAATAGGAGAATAGGGTAATGAGGAATGACCCGTCTGCCCCATCCATTCGCGTTGTGCACACCCTCGCTCTCATTAGTTAAGCTCGGCCACTAGGTTTGTCGTCAGTAGCGGGAGGGATGGGAGGGGGGGTGGACAGGAACACAGATACGAAAGAGAACATGTACCCCCCCCTCTCTCCCCCCCCCCCAACCCCACCTCTGCTTTTACCATCTCACTTACCCTTCCACCGTTTAGGCTAATTATACATTCTGCTCCGGTTAGCACGTCGACCATAAAGCCATCAGCGGATGGCCCTATAATCTCCCCTCCTCCCCCCCCCCCCCCTCCCCTTCAAGTCCTTCATTTGTTCAGTGTTTCCGCCTGAGTGGGCCCGTTTAGTGATTCTCGGTTAATTTCGGGGGAATGGGGTGTAATTGTGGGGAGTAGGCCTTGTTTGGTGGGTGATGTGGCCGCTGGCTGGCTGGCTGGCTGGCCGTGTCCACCGCGTCACCGAGCGGGCGGCGGCGTCCAGCTTGGGACACCCGCACATTCGTTCTTGTTCACAACTGTTTTATTGGGTCCTTGACGACCATCTGCTGTGGCGCGGTTTGCAGTGGCATTGTGTGTGGCTGTGGTGTGCTCACCCTAATTTGCTAATAGCCTATTTATGCCTGCAGGATCGAGCATTAACTCTTGGATCTCGCCCTTTTCTTGCCATCGGATGTTTACAGCAATGACTCCGGTCCTATTTCCCTATCATATTTAGTTTTAAAATTATGAAATAGAGTTTGCTTCCACCAATCTGCTCCTTAAGTGCCTTCCATTTTCCACTACTCTCACGCTAAAAGTTAACTTCCTAACATCTCTTGTGACTCATCTCTCGATTTTCCAGTTTTCCACCCATGGCTCTCGTTCTCTGTATTATTACGTGTGAACATTTCATTCTATTTCCACTTTGTCAATTCCCCTGAGTATTTTTTTTACGTTCCTATCATATCCCCCGCTCCCTTCTTGTTTTCTAGTGTTGTAAGAGTCCAGTTCGTTTCTTCAGGCGCTGTTCATACCCCATCCCTTGTAACGCTGGGACGAGCCTCGTCGCAAACTAATGAACTTTTTCCAGTTTTCCTTATGTGTTTCTTCAGGTGGGGACTCCATGATGGTGCGAGATACTCTAAGACTGGCCTCAAGTAGGCAGTGCAAAGCGCCCTAAAAAGCCTCCAGCCTTAGGTTTCGGAATGATGTTCTGACTTTTTTGCTAGAGTAGAGTACGCATGCTGTCGTTATTTCTATTTATATGTGCCTCAGGAGTTAGTTGTTGTTGACGTCCACTCCCAGGACTCTTTCTCGAATCGTCACAGGTAGGCAGTTCCTCTTCATGTGTACTGTTCCCTTTGGTCTCCTATCACCTGATCCAATAACTTTATATTTACTCGTGTTGAATTCCAGTAGCCAATTTCTCTGACCATCTCTGCAATCTGTCCCAGGTCCTCTTGGAGGATCCTGCAATCCTCATCTGTCACAACTCTTCTTCTTAATTTTGTTCATTCTGCGAAATGACATGTAGGATTCTACTCCTCGTAAACATGTCAATTTACGTAAATTAGAAATAGAATTGGGTCCCCAGGACCGATCCTGAGGTACTCCACCGTTACTGTTCGCCAGTCCGACTTCTCGCCCTCTACCATTACCCTCGGGCTCCTTCCTGTAGGTAGTTCCTTACCCATGCCTGGGTCTTTCCGCTTACTCCCGCCTGCCTCTCAGTTTGCCTTAGCGTCTCATGTTGTCCGGATAACTGTATCAAAGGCTTTTGGCAAGTCCAGAAATATGCAGTCCTGCCCAGCCTTCTCTGTCCTGTTTTATCTTCGTCTATTGTTATCAAGAATTCCAAAGGTTTGTTAGGCACGATTTCCCTGTCCAGAATTCATGTTGATGTTTGTTTACAAACCTAATGCTCTCCAGGTGTGCAACCATGTCTCCAGCCTAATTATTCTTGTCAAGTATTTTGCAGGGATGCTCTGTCATGATAAGGACTGTAGTTAAGTGCCTCCTCCGTCAACGCCTTGTGTCTTGTGCTGTATGTTTGTCTTGGTGATTGCGTGGTGGCTGATTGATCGACCGTCTTGTAGTCTGTGTCCTGCTGAGCGTGTGTCTCGTGCTGTGTTGTATGTGCGTGTGTCTCTGTGGCTGTGTTGTATGTGCTGTGTCCGTGCTGTGGGGGGGTCCTGTTGGCTGTGTTGTATGTGAGCGTGTGTGGTTGTGTTCTCTGTGGGTGGTTGGAGGTCTGTGTGTATGTGCGTGTGTCTCTGTGGCTGTGTTGTATGTGCGTGTGTCTCTGTGGCTGGGTAGTATGTGCGTGTGTATCTGTGGGCTGTGTTGTATGTGCGTGTGCTCTCTGTGCTGTGTTGTGTGTGGTTCTGTGTTGATGTGCGTGTGTCTCTTCGTGTTGTAGCCTGTGTCTGTGTGTGTGTATGTGCGTGTGTCTGTGCTGTGTGTGTGCTGTGTTCTGTGCTGTTTATGTGCTGTGTCGTGGTGTGTGTATGGCGTGTGTCTGTGTGTGGTGTGTGTGGTGGTGGGTGTGTGGTGTGTGTTGTTGTGTGTGTAGTGTGGAGGAGAGTTGTGTGGTGTGCGTGGTGGTGTGTGGTAGTTGCTGGGTGGGGTGTGTTGGTTGTTGTGGGTGGTGGGTGTGGTTGGCGGTTTGTGGTTGGGGTGGGTGTGTTGGTGGGTGTGGGTGTGTATAGGTGTAATCTACAGTTTTGTCCATTGTGTGTACTTACAAATACAACAAATAAATCTTTATTCAGGTAAAGTACTACATCAAGGTGAGAATACAAAAAGTTGATGGTACAGATAGAGCTTGTACATACAATGCCTGAACCACTATTACGCAAAGCGTTTCGGCAGTACTTACCTAATTGTACTTGCGGGGTGTTGAGCTCTGGCTCTTTGGTCCCCCCGCCTCTCACTAGGTGGTGTTCTCACTAGATGTGCTTGCAGGCTCGGGCTAGGCTTCTAATCTCCCCCCCCCCCATCCCCCAATCCCTTTCCGACCCTTTAATTAATATAATAACTCATTTCTCGCGCTTTTATTGTGTATACATTTCAAACTTTGACACTAACCTCAATAACTTCTGCATCTATAACCCCTTAGCTCTATTACCCATCTATCAGCCCTATAACCATCTATCAGCCCTATAACTCATCTATCAGCCCTATAACTCATCTATCGGCTCTTCTAAACCTCTCGTTTCTGTTGTCCCTAGCTTTCAACAGCAAACTTTGTTTACTTTGTCATGTTGTTATTTTAGATTCAGCTACTGGGAACAAAGTTCCAGAGCAGCCGGGCTATGGTGAGCCCTATCTCATTCGCAGCTGTTGTTGATCTGGGAATGTGGGCGTCGCTGGCGTCAGATTTGGGGTTATGGCCACACCGAGGTCTCTCTACGTGTGGACATTTCTCAGTGTTCACTCTCCATTGGACACTCGCCAGGGGTCACCCTCCACTGGTCACTCGCCAGGGGTCACCCTCCAGGGGTCACTCGCCAGGGGTCACCCTCCACTGGACACTCGCCAGGGGTCACCCTCCAGCACCCTCCAGGGGTCACCCTCCACTGGGCACTCGCCACTGGGAGGATAAACCGTCCAGCAGCGGACGGGGCTCCCACCTCCAGACAACATGTCCCAGCAAGGAGCTAATGGCATAATTAGAGCTATTAAGGAGGTGTGGGCCGGGTTCACACCTACTTGACACGGCTCTGTGCTGATCAAACGTGACACTGGCTCTCTCGGCCGATCACGCCTCGCACGCACCCCCTCCCCCCACCTACCTCGATATAACGGGAAACTACCTCCCTGTAACGTCTAGAGAAAAAGACCTGGGAGAGGACATAAACACCAAACCTAATCCCAGAGGCTCATATAAATATAATAACGTCAGACAATGACAATCTAGGAAACTAGATTTATTCCTCCAAGAGTCCGGACCAGCCGGGCTGTGGTGGGTATGTGGGCCTGCGGGCCGCTCCAGCAGCAACAGCCTAGTGGACCAAACTCTCACAAGTCAAGCCTGGCCTCGGGCCGGGCTTGGGGAGTAGAAGAACTCCCAGAACCCCATCAACCAGGTATCAACCAGCCGCATACTCTACTCTGGCAAAAGTCAGAACATCCTTCAGGGACTGAGTAAGGAGGGCTTTTAAGATCACTGTATACCGCCTATGTGAGGCCAGTCTTAGAGTATGCCCGCACCATCCTGGAAACCCCCATCTAAAAAAAACACAAAGCGGAAAAGATGCAGAAGTTTGCAACGAGACTCGTCCCTGAGCTGCGAGGGATGAGATACAAAGACTGACTGAAGAAACTAAACCTGACGACGCTTGACAGGAGGAAGGGAGAGGGGGGGACATGATACAGACGTACAAATACTTAAAGGGTTTGAGAAGGTGGAAACGGGAAATGTTTACAATGACTAACACTAGAACAAGGGGACACGGATGGAAGCTGAGACTCAGATGTGTCATAGAGATGGTAGAAAGTTTTCTTTTAGCGGTGAGGTTAGTTAGTAAATGGAATGACTTAAAGCAGCAGGTTGTAGAGGCTAACTCCATTCATAACTTTAAAAGCAGGTATGGTAAGGAAATAGGTCAGGAGTCATTGTATTAGACAGCCAGAGGCTAGAAAAGCCGGGTTGAAGAGTTAGAGCTCGATCCTGCAGGCACAAATAGGTGAGTCACACACACACGACTCTGTGTGTGGTGTGTGTGTGTGTGTACTCACCTTACTAGACGAGTGTACACACTGATTGTGCGTCCCGGCGGAAACATATGGGCAGAGTTTATTTTTCCCTGGTGCACCTGTTCACCTGGCTAACTCCAGGTAAATTAGTACCTAGGAGTTAGACAACTGCTACGGGCTGCTTCCTGTGTGTGTGTGTGTGTGTGGTTGTGTGTGTGTGTGTGTGTGTGGTGTGTGTGTGTGTGTGTGTGTGTACTCACTTAATTGTGCTTGCAGGGGTTGAGCTCTGGCTCTTTGGTCCCGCCTCTCAACCGTCAATCAACAGGTGTACAGGTTCCTGAGCCAACTGGGCTCTATCATATCTACACTTGAAACTGTGTATGGAGTCAGCCTCCACCACATCACTTCCTAATGCATTCCATTTGTCAACCACTCTGACACAAAAAAGTTCTTTCTAATATCTCTGTGGCTCATTTGGGCACTCAGTTTCCACCTGTGTCCCCTTGTGCGTGTGCCCCTTGTGAAAATAGACTACCTTTATCTACCCTATCAATTCCTTGAGAATTGAATGTGGTGATCATGTCCCCCTAACTCTTCTGTCTTCCAGCGAAGTGAGGTTTAATTCCGTAGTCTCTCCTCGTAGCTCATACCTCTCAGCTCGGGTACTAGTCTGGTGGCAAACCTTTGAACCTTTTCCAGTTTAGTCTTATCCTTGACTAGATATGGGCTCCATGCTGGGGTTGCATACTCCAGGATTGGCCTGACACATGTGGTATACAAAGTTCTGAATGATCTTTACACAAGTTTCTGAATGCCGTTCGTATGTTGGCCAGCCTGGCATATGCCGCTGATGTTATCCTCTTGATATGGGCTGCAGGAGACAGGTCTGACGTGATATCAATCCCAAAGTCTTTTTCTTCTCTGACTCTTGAAGAATTTCATCTCCCAGATGATACCTTCTATCTAGCCTCCTGCTCCCTACACCTATCTTCATTGCATTACATTTGCTTGGGTTAAACTCTAACAACCATTTGTTTGACCATTCTTCAGCTTGTCCAGGTCTTCTGGAAGCCTCAAACAGTCCTCCTCTGTCTTAATCCTTCTCATAATTTTGGCGTCGTCAGCAAACATTGAGGGAAATGAAATCTATACCCTCCGGGAGATCATTTACATATATCAGAAACAAGATAGGTCCGAGTACAGAGCCCTGTGGGACTCCACTGGTGACTTCACGCCAATCTGAGGTCTCACCCCTGTGTGTGTGTGTGGTGTGTGTGTGTGTGTGTGTGTGTGTGTGTGTGTGTGTGTGTGTGTGTGTGTGGTGTAGTGTGTAAAATATATATTGTAGAGGTAGACATAATAGAGGAAAAATAAATTGGTTAGAAAGGCGGGGTCGAAAGGTAATTGCTCGATTCTTCAGACAGACAAATGTAAATACACACACTAATATATATACTATATATATATATATATATATATATATATATATATATAATATATATATATATATATAATCACATATGTAAGAACACTCCTGGAGTATGCGGCTCCAGCATGGAGGCCATATGATGACCAGCCCACACACCTCCCTCGACACAACAGGAGAGGCCTGGAGAACCAATCACCTCCCTCGATAGAACAGGAGAGGCCTGGAGAACCAATCACCTCCCTCGACACAATAGGAGAGGCCTGGAGAACCAATCACCTCCCAAGACAACAGGAGAGGCCTGGAGAAACCAATCACCTCCCTCGACACAATAGGAGAGGCCTGGAGAACCAATCACCTCCCTCGACACAATAGGAGAGGCCTGGAGAACCAATCACCTCCCTCGACACAATAGGAGAGGCCTGGAGAACCAATCACCTCCCTCGACACAATAGGAGAGGCCTGGAGAACCAATCACCTCCCTCGACACAATAGGAGGCCTGGAGAACCAATCACCTCCCTGGACACAACAGGAGAGGCCTGGAGAACCAATCACGCTCCCAACAACGGCTGAAAATCGTATGGTGTGACAGTGCCCTTGCTCCACAAGTTAACAAAATCCTCCCAGGTGTGTGGCGGTTGTCTTAGAACTTCATTATCCACGAACAAACATTTTTGCCCAAGTCCTGCGGCTGATGTCACTGGCGGGGAACCAGGCGAGTAACGCAGAGAGATTATCAAGAGGTTATTCATACTAGCATGGCTGCCTTACATACTCAAGAGGATGAAATTCATTATATAATTTAGGAGGCCAGTTAGTGTGCACTCGGCTGGAGGCCTCGTAAAAACTTATTTGCATATGTAAGAAGGCCCTTTGCATGTGCAATCTCCCCCCTCGTCCTTCCCCTCGGCACAAAAGTCAATGTTGTGTCCCCTCTGCAACAGTAATCTTTACACTAAGTTACTCCAAGTCCCTGTTACTCCAAGTACTCCCTGTTACCTAGCAGTAAAATAGGTACCTGGTGTTAGTCAGCTGTCACGGGCTGCTTCCTGGGGGGGAGGCTGGTCGAGGACCGGGCCGCGGGGACACTAGAAAAGCCCCGAATCATCTCAAGATAACCTCAAGATAACCTCAAGAAGTCCAGCCTGATCGCACGCCGGGTTTGGGGAGTGGACCAACGCGCAGAACGCACTCCACGTACACTCCAGGTACATCCAGGTATACTCCAGGTATACTCCAGGTAGATGTTGAGATTTGGGGGGGAGGAGGGGTTGGGGGGGGGTGTTTTACAGTGTTGGCGGCGACTGGCAGACACTATAACCCCTGGTAATGAGTCTGACCAGAGCAGCCCAGTGTCTGTTGACTCCGAGTCGCTGGCTACCTGAGGCAGGGTCCCATACCACGCCCTGTGTCGAGGGAGGGCCCCATACCCACGCCCTGTGTCGAGGGAGGGCCCCATACCCACGCCCTGTGTCGAGGGAGGGCCCCATACCCACACCCTGTGTCGAGGGAGGGCCCCATACCCACCCCTGTCGAGGCAGGGCACCCATACCCACGCCCTGTGTCGAGGGAGGGGCCCACACCCACGCCCTGTTGTCGAGGGAGGGCCCCATACCACACCCTGTGTCGAGGCAGGGCCCCATACCCACGCCTGTGTCGAGGAGGGCCACACACCCACGCCCTGTGTCGAGGCAGGGCCCCATACCCACGCCCTGTGTCGAGGGAGGGGCCCCACACCCACGCCCTGTGTCGAGGGAGGGGCCCCACACCCACGCCCTGTGTCGAGGGAGGGCCCCACATCCACGCCCTGTGTCGAGGGAGGGCCCCATACTCACGCCTTGTGTCGAGGGAGGGCCCCATACCCACGCCCTGTGTCGAGGAAGGGCCCCATACCCACGCCCTGTGTCGAGGGAGGAGGCCCCACACCCACGCCCTGTGTCCAGGGAGGGCCCCCACCCACGCCCTGTGTCCAGGGAGGGCCCCACACCCACGCCCTGTGTCGCTGCCCCTACACAACACTACATGTCGACATATACTGTGTTTGTTGAAACCAGGCCTTTCTCGACGACCAAGCGAGCGTTTCTTGACGGGGGCGAACGTTTTTGACGGCAGGGGGAACGTTTCTGACGGCCAGGCAACGTTTCTTGACGACGGGACGCACGGTTTTCTTGTGTTAAATTAGTACAGTTTGAAACTATAAAGGAAAACGAAAAATGAGCTTTTAATTTGCAACTAAATCAATCGTAAAACGTACAATAGTTAATGAATAATGTTTTTCATTATACTACCATATTATACCTGATCAACCAGGCTGCGAGCGGCCTGGTTGACCAGTCCAGCACCCAGGAGAACTGGTCGAGGACCGGGCCGCGTTGGACGTTGAGTCCTGCAGTCATCGCAGGGTAAGGTAACCTTGTCCACAAATATCGTCCCCCGACGCCTTCAGTGTGAAGGAGGAGATAGCGAGTAGTGAGAGCAGGAAGGTATATACCCGCGGCTCAAGCCTGTAAAACTAGGATGATGTTATAGATTTAGCTACTCGGAACAAGTTTAGGATTAGATTAGGAGTCAGGTCACCAATTTCATGGAGACCAATGACCTTCACAACCCAGGCCAACATGGATTTCGAGCGGGAAGATCGTGCCTCTCACAGCTACTTGAGCACTACGATAAAGTCACTGAGGCATTAGAAGAAAAACAGAATGCTGATGTGATACACGGACTTCGCAAAGGCTTTCGATAAATGTGACCATGGCGTGATAGCACACAAAATGAAGTCAATGGGAATAACCGGTAAAGTAGGACGCTGGATACTCAGTTTTCTGTCAAACAGGACTCAGCGAGTAACGGTCAACCATATAAAATCTAGTCCAAGTGCAGTTAAAAGCTCTGTACCTCAGGGTACAGTCCTTGCACCGCTGCTTTTCCTTATTCTCATATCAGATATAGACAAAATACAAGTCACAGCTTCGTATCATCCTTTGCAGATGACACAAAAATCAGTATGAAAATTACCTCGGCTGAAGACATTGAAAAACTTCAAGCTGATATTAATAAAGTTTTCGACTGGGCATCAGAAAATAACATGATGTTTAACAGTGATAAATTCCAGGTACTCAGGTACGGTAAAAATGAGGACCTTAAACATAATACAGAGTACAAAACACAATCAAATGTGCCCATAGTAGGAAAACAGCATGTAAAGGATTTGGGAATAATGATGTCTGACGACCTAACGTTTAGGGAGCATAACCAAGCAAATATTGCGTCAGCCAGAAAAATGATAGGATGGATTACGAGAACTTTCAAATCCAGGGATCACATCACAATGCTTGTACTCTTCAAGTCACTTGTGCTGTCCCGTCTTGAGTACTGTTCAGTACTCACTTCCCCTTCAGAGCAGGAGAGATTGCTGAAATAGAGGGAATACAGAGAACATATACAGCACGTATAGACGCGATAAAGCACCTAAATTATTGGGATCGTCTCAAAGCTCTCCAAATGTACTCACTAGAAAGAAGACGAGAGAGATATCAAATAATATACACCTGGAAGATACTGGAGGGCCAGGTCCCAAATCTACACAGTAAAATAACAACGTACTGGAGTGAACGATATGGAAGAAAATGCAGAATAGAACCAGTGAAGAGCAGGGGTGCCATAGGCACAATCAGAGAACACTGTATAAACATCAGAGGTCCGCGGTTGTTCAACGTCCTCCCAGCAAGCATAAGAAATATTGCCGGAACAACCGTGGACATCTTCAAGAGGAAACTAGATTTATTCCTCCAAGGAGTTCCGGACCAGCCGGGCTGTGGTGGGTATGTGGGCCTGCGGGCCGCTCCAAGCAACAGCCTAGTGGACCAAACTCTCACAAGTCAAGCCTGGCCTCGGGCCGGGCTTGGGGAGTAGAAGAACTCCCAGAACCCCATCAACCAGGTATCAACCAGGTAAGTTCCAAGTAGCACGGGCTATGGCGAGCCCGTAGTGGACTTACCTGGCACAGGAGCGGTGCTGTGTGTGTAAAACTAGGAGGTGGGAGGTGAGAGTCAACCTGGTAGACACTTCACTGTCGGTACAAAGGAGAGGTGAGGGTGAGAAAGGTGAGGGTGCGACGGGGTGAGGGTGCGAGGGGGGTGGGGGGGGGGTGGAGAGCTATAAATCAGGGGTGTTCTGGACTACTGGCTGGCGACGACAGGCCAACACTGGCCTCTGGAAGATCACAATGGTCACCGGAAGTGGTTGACCGTCCCTAACTTGGTCTCTCCTCGATCCTGACCACTCCCGGCGGTCTGTACTTTCCTAAGACCCTGGAGGCCACTCTAAAGGGGCGTGGAGGCCGCTCTAAAAGGGCGTGGAGGCCACTCCTTTAGATATAAATGGTATTAGCATTTCTGTGGAGTCTCTGGATTTGAACGTTCTCATAATCCATTCTATCATTTTCCTGGCCGCCGCTATATTTACCCGGTTATGTTTACTAAATGTCAGGTCCGTCAAACATCATAAATTTCCCAGATCTTTTCTGGTCTGACTTCTGTACTCTGTACTTCAAGTTCCTTGTTTCCACCATATCTATAAGTACCTGGAACTTATCACTGTTAAACATCATGTTATTTTCCGTTGCCCAATCGAAGACTTAATTAATAACGACTTGTAGTTTTCCAGTGCCGTCTACAGAGGAGATTTTCATGCTGATTTTCTATCATCTCCAAAGAATGAGACGAAGCTGTGACTTGTATTTTTGTCTATATCCGAGATGAGAATGAGAAATAGCAGCGGTGCAAGGACTGTGCCCTCGGGTACAGAGCAGCGGTGCAAGGACTGTGCCCTCGGGTACAGAGCAGCGGTACAAGGACTGTGCCCTGGGGTACAGAGCAGCGGTGCAAGGACTGTGCCCTGGGGTACAGAGCAGCGGTGCAAGGACTGTGCCCTGGGGTACAGAGCAGTGGTGCAAGGACTGTGCCCTGGGGTACAGAGCAGTGGTGCAAGGACTGTGCCCTGGGGTACAGAGCAGCGGTGCAAGGACTGTGCCCTGGGGTACAGAGCAGTGGTGCAAGGACTGTGCCCTGGGGTACAGAGCTTTTCACTGCACTTGCACTTGATCTTATTTGATTAACTGTTACTCTGCATTCTGTTCGACAGAAAGTTGGAAATTCAGCGCTCCACATTACCCGTTATTTCTATGAATCTCATTTTATAGGCTATCACTCCATAGTCGCATTTATCGAATGCCTTTGCAAAGTCTGTGTATACAACATCTGCATTTTGTTTTTCTAATAAAGCTTCTGTGATTTTGTCGTAGTGGTTGAGTAACTGTGATAGACAGGATCTTTCCGCTCTAAATCCATGTTGACCTGAGTTGTGTAGTTCATTGTTTTCCATAAAACCGGAGATTTGATTCCTAATCACACTTTTATTTTTGTTTATTATGTGTGATGTTAGTGCAACTGGTCTATAGTTTGTTTCCAATGTTTTACTCCCCCCCCTTGTGTAGAGGAGCTATATCTGCTGATTTAAGTGCTGCTCGTATCTCCCCTGTATCCAACCCGTCCTCGCAAATTCGTATAGTCAATATTGACTTATTAAATACGTGCATAGATGATATACTAAACATAATAGTTTACCTTGAAAAGCTTCATTGAAAACACCGACCTTACCTAACCTTGTTAGTATGTTAAGATAAGCATCTTATTGCTTCGTAGTTACAATTATTACTTAACCTATACCTATAATAGGTTAAGTAACAATTGTAATTACGAAGCTATAAGATGCTTATCTTAACATACTAACAAGGTTAGGTAAGGTCGGTGTTTTCTATGACGCTTTTCAAGGTAAACTATTATGTTTAGTATGTCACATATGCACGTATTTAATAAGTCAATATTGACTATACGAATTTGCGAGGACGGGTTGCAACATCACAGCTTTCTCCCTATATTACACTGAGCGCTCGCGCTACTGCTACTTTACATTTCCTTGTGAATATTGAGCTCCACGAGTCAGGACCAGGGGCTGAGTGCATGGACATGTTGTCAATTTACCTTTCAAAGTCTTCCGAGTTCATAACAAGTCCACTCCGGGCTCACCATAGTCCATGCTACTTTGAACTATTGTTCAGAGTAGCTGAATCTAAGACACCATCGACATTCTGAGTTCATGTTAGTATCAGTTATGTTATCTAGGGTTTGGACCAGGCTGTGGTGGATATGTGGGCTTGCGGGCCGCTGCAAATAACAGCCTAGTGGACCAAACTCTCACAAGTCATGCCTGGCCTCGGGCCGGGTTTGGGGAGTAGAAGAACTCCCAGAACGTGGCATCAACCAGTTATCAACCAGATGTTATTCATAAATCAGCTATCCGGATCTTCAACTTTCATGTTGTTTATTGGAGTGCTAAACATTGCCTTATTCTGGGCTTTAGGGATTTCACCCATTTCTTTGTCATCCTCTGTGTACGAACCTGCAGTTGTAAGTAAAGGTCCGATACTGGTGGAGTTTTTTTTTTTAATTTTGCATATGTGAAAACATATTTTGGATTTTTCTTTATCTCTTGTATAGCTTTCTGTTCCATTTCCTGAGACTCATATGATCTCTGCAGCGTCTGCTCTATTTCTTCGATCTCCCTGTTTATATTTATGTTGACTTTGTTGTGAAAGTCGTGACGGTTTAAGTATTTTCATGAATTTTTTTATTTCTGTTCAGTCGTCCGCGTTCTCTTTCTAGAGTGGTCCTCTTTCTGACCCTCCACACAGGCACGTGCTTCAAGTAGCTCTTGTATGCTTGAGTTGTCAGTTGAACTATTCCCTGTGTGGGAGTTTTGTCGCTTAACATCCCATTGGATGTCTGCTTGCTCTATATTTATCTTTTCCCAGTCGATCCTCTTATTGTTGAAATTGAATTGTCTGAATAACCCATCTCGCGTGTTGATCCTGTTGGACCTACTACAGGTTATTGTGGTGTGAGTATGGAGTGTCTAAGATTGTAATGTGATTAAAGATTGTATTGATTATTTCTGCATTGTGATGGTCAGGTCGTGTGTGTGTGTGTGTACACTCACCTATTTGTACCCACCTATTTGTGCTTGTAGGATCAAGGATTGGCTCTTGGATCCCGCCTTTCCAGCCATCGGTTGTTTACAGCAATGACTCCTGTCCCATTTCCCTATCATACCTAACTTTAAAATATGAATATTTTGCTTCCACAACCTGTTCCTTAAGTGCATTCCATTTTTCCACTACTCTCACGCTAAAAGAAAACTTCCTAACATCTCTGTGACTCATCTGAGTTTCCAGTTTCCACCCATGTCCCCTCGTTCTGTTATTAATACGTGTGAACATTTCATCTATTTCCACTTTGTCAATTCCCCTGAGTATTTTGTATGTTCCTATCATATCTCCACTCTCCCTTCTTTTCTCTAGTGTCGTAAGGTTCAGTTCCCTCAGTCGCTCTTCATATCCCTTCCCTCGTAACTCTGGGACAAGCCTCGTCGCAAACCTCTGAACCTTCTCCAGTTTCCTTATGTGTTTCTTCAGGTGGGGGCTCCATGATGGCGCGGCATACTCTAAGACTGGTCTCACGTAGGCAGTGTAAAGCACCCTAAAAGCCTCCTCACTTAGGTTTCTGAATGAAGTTCTAATTTTCGCCAGTGCAGAGTACGCTGCTGTCGTTATCCTATTTATATGTGCCTCAGGAGTTAGATTAGGTGTCACATCCACTCCCAGTGTGTGTGTGTGTGTGTGTGTGTGTGTGTGTGTGTGTGTGTGTGTGTTGTGTGTGTGTGTGTGTGTACTCACCTAGTTGTACTCACCTACTCCTGTAAACATGTCTTTAACATATATTAGAAATAGAATTGGTGTGTGTGTGTGTGTGTGTTTTCTTTCCTAGTTGGCTCTGTTTCCTGTTGATTGAGCAAAAATGTGTCACAGAATCTCAAAAGTTCTGTGATCTATGGTTGATTATTTCCAGGTTGGTTTCCTGCTATAATGTTATTGTTTGCCATTTTTTCACGTTAATCTGGGTAGATTGAAGTCTCCAAGGAAGATAATATCTGGTACTGGGTTTGCTAGGTTATCAAGGATGTTCTCTATTTTGTGTATCTGCTCTGTGAAATCCTCAACTGTTGCATCTGGCGGTTTATATGTTAGAATAATAATTATCTTTATTTTTTCTACCTTGATTCCATGTACGTCTACCACCGCATTGGCTGAGTTAATGAGACTGGTCCAGTATCAAGTCTGTTTCAACTCTGGGAAACAGTTTCACCACAGGACACAGTTCGACCCCAAATGGTAGCAGTAGGGCCGCGCCTAACTGGCACTCCAGGCAGTAGCAATTAGCGTCTCGTAAACTTAACATAATCCCAGCGTTAGGCCTACTATACACACACACATCTACACAGCACACACACACACACGGGCTCACGCGGTCCAACGTGTCCTTTGGGTGGCGATGTCTAAGATGAATACATGAAGTCCTGTAGGAGGTCACAGAGTCGGAGGAGGTAACAGGCGGGAGCGAAGGGAAAAGTAGAATCGTGAGAGAGAGGGAGCAGAGAGAGAGAGCAGAGAGAGAGAGAGAGAGGAGAGAGAGAGCGAGAGAGAGAGGAGAGGATAGAGGAGAGAGGAGAGGCCATAGTCCGAGGGAACAGGAACATCTGCAAAGTCCATGAACTTGACATCATGGTGGCGGTTGTGGTCCTTATGTTGAACTACACGGTGACAACGTGTATGGGCAAACGACGTAAGTGTAGGCACAACAGCCTGAACACCTGGTGGGGGGCTGTTGGGCTAGGTGGGGTTGTGGGGCCTGACGCGGTTAGTGGAAAGCGTTTCGGATTCGTAGTCCTGAGGCTTCGGGTTCGAAGTATATCCCCGGTGGCGCAGAAGCAAAAAAAAAGGGCACACGTTTCTTTCACCCGCATGATGTGGCCTACTGTTACCTTGCAGTTAATAGGTACCCTGGGAGTTAAGACAGCGGCTACGGCGATCTGTTCTTGCCTTTTCCAACCCTTCCGGAGGATGTTGTAATAAAAAAAAAAAAAACAAAAAAGAGGCCTGGTCTAGGACCCGGGCCGCGGGGACACTTAGCCCTGAAATCATAAAATCATTCAAGAATATGTGTGGAGAAGTTACACTGTAGGTATCTTGCTCACACTGTTTTACCCAATTACGTGCCCCTTTTTCAGTAAATTACTTAAAGCCAATTTAACCAATTACAATAGTCCTGTTTAGTCAACTACTCTAGTGCCTATTTCAAAGTCTATCCTATTATGTGCCTTTAATATTTCAGCAATCGCTGCCCGTCGCACCCCACCCCACCCCCCCGTTTCTGATTCCCCACTCTTTCCTCCTATATATTAATCCCCAACACTGACGGGAACTAAATTGGTGTCAACAGATCCCAATTGTAAATGGTGCCAATTACATCGAACTGTAGTTTCTTGGGGCTAAACAAGGCAGGTTTGCCCAGTAGCTAGGGGATGGGGGGAAAGGACGCCCCGACCTCCCCTCTCCTCCTCTCTCTTCTTCTCTTCTCTCACTCTCTCTCTCTTCATCTCAGGGTTTCAGATATGCCTTTTGTTTAGCGTTTTTCCTGGAGGGGAGCGGAAGGAGGGGAAGAGAAGGAGGAGCGAGAGAGAGGAGGGAATGAGGGGGGGGAGGGGAAAAGTGCGTGAAAATATCCCATACACGAGCCCGAGACGCTCTTCACATTCACCACAAGAACGAACGAAGAGGTCCAACAGCACTACAGTTTGTCCCGACACTGAAAACGTGACCAAACACAACACCAACAGCAAGCACGCAGGCTGTCTGAAAAAGCGTAACGTTGTTAGCAGTAGCCACTGCGGCTGTGCGCTACTCGCCAGCTAGCACCACGGCAGCAGCATGCAGCAGAAGCCGCCGTAATAGTCACCGAGCAGCACGCCGCTCGTCAAAACGGGCCGTGACCAGCAGGAGCAAGCGAGTATTGAGACGAGCACACCAGCACCAAGTAGAGGGCGCCATATGAGGGCAATAGAGTGGCCTGTCGCTAGTAGCCGTAAACTGCGCCGGCAGCAGCACCAGCAGCGACCAAGTGTCCAGCATCTCTCTCTCGTCATACAGGTGCCTCGCGGCCCAGCGACAGAGCCCGGGTGTTCGCACTTCGCAACTTGACGCAAATGCGAGCTTCTTCACCGAGTAGTAAAACAAGGTCAAGGTAGAGAGTTGGAGAGCTGCACCGGGATGCATCCTTGGGCTGTGTCTTGCTGTTAGAAACAGTGTGACGTGGAAGACAGAGTCAGTACTTTAGACACAGACCGGGTTAGAATATGCGGGGTCCAGAGAGGCCTAAACATTCGACCCTGGACGGCATAATAGATGTAAACTACCAAGCGGCGCTAAGGAGACACTGCACTGTACACTAAGCTAGACAAAGCGGGGATTAGGAGCTGAAGCTAGACCCTAAAAACAGCACAGCGAGTCCACTATTTTTTCCTTTTCCACCGGAGTTCTGAGCTGTGCTGTCCTGTCCTCTGTGGCTGTCTGTCTGCTGTACTGTCTGTCTAGTCGTGTGGTCCCTCTCTCTCTCTCTCTCATCTCTCTCTCTCTCCCTCTCCCGTAGTGTTTGTTATTTTGGGAGGGACGCGTGGCAGCCTGGGAAATGTGTTGTAGTTAGTGCGGTCGTTAGACCAGGGAGGGGGCGCTGCTGTTATCTCCGAAGGAAAACTAAATATTGGCTTTAAACATTCTCTTCTCCAAATCGCACCTCGACTGGCGTATGGGCTCGCCAGCGTTACCAACACCACCACGCGGCTCTCGTCCCTCCACCTTCACACCCCGGCCAACTCATCAACACACAAGGCGCCTCAGCCCCCATCAACAACCCTGTAAACACCACTACAAAACAAGCACTCTGAAGAAAACAAGGGGAAGGGGGGGGGGAGAAAGTTCGCAGAAAAGAAGGGGGAAAGAGGAGCGGCGGGGAAGTTGGCAGCACTAGACCCCAACACATTGGCAACACCCGAAGGTACAACGCGGACGCTTTGCCACACTTGGCGCGGCCGAGAGGAGAGGGCGCCACGTCTTCCGCCGCGGGATCTTCCACCTTACGCCGTCCCCATCTGCTCAATGACACTGTTTGCTCGCTTCGATGGATCCCCCCCGAGATTACCGGCGAGTTAAGAACTTTTCATTTTTCCCCCCCCGGCGCGCGCGCTGGGGCTGAACTCTGGCGCTACCCCCACTTATACCTCCTGGCTGGGTGGACGGGCTGGTCGCTTGTGGCGGTTCCAGCAGTTTTAGCTGTGTGGTACACTGTTAGGCGTCACTGTTAGCTGTTCGGGGCGGGTGTGGGGGGTGTTAGCTGTGGCGATGGTTCTGTATAGCATTGTGTCAAGCGGTGTTGGAAACTGAACTGTGGGTTAACATCGATGACGTGAGGGCACAGCAGGGGAGAGACTGCTGAATTACAAGGGAATATTGAGAGCATATACGACACGCATAGACGATAAAGCACCTAAACTATTGGCAACAGTCTCAAAGTCTCAAAATGTATTCTCTGGAAAGGAGACGAGACAGGTTATCATATAATATTACATGGAAGATACTGGAGGGCAGGTCCCACACGTGGAATACCAACACACTGAGTGACCAGATATGTGAAGAAAAGCAGAGTAAAGCCAGTGAGGAGTAGAGGTGCCATAGGCCAATCAGAGCACACACTGCCGAACATCAGAGGTCCACGGGTTGTTTCATACTCTTCCCAGCATAGTATAAGAAAATATTGCCGGAACAAAAGTGGACTAATTAAAGAAACAATTACAGCGCAAAAAGGATTACAGCGGGCACAAAGGTCTTTTATCGACACTTCAAGCGGAATTATTAATTAGACAATTACAGCTCATCCTGCACATCTTATAATTACAGTGTCAGCTAGTTACAGAGACAATCCATGTTCAGTAGCTATGTATTTATAATTAACTATTAATGGTGGTTCTTTTCGCTCATACTTAGAGCTTTATTAGCTATGGCAATACAGGGTCACTGAAAGCTGTGTTAGTTGTTAGTGCTTCAAAATACACTGTTCCTTAACGTCATATGTCATTTATCAACTGGAAGCGAAAGTGGATCCAGTGAAGGATTTCAGAAATTTTAATCCTTATTATCTAAACGATTTTTTTTCCATTTCATAACAGCCTGAATGTAGATTTCTGTCTTAAGTGGTTAACTTTACTCACAGTCTAAGATGTAATGTTCAAGTGTGTGTGTCCCCTGTCTTTGTTCACATACTTTACACCTCTTATCTTTCATCTCGATCCCTATGCAAGTCTAACTGCCAGAGATGGTTGTAGGCGCAAGTCTTATTCGAGCTGTTGACAACGTCTGTTAGTCGCGCTGATAGGAGCCTTATCCACACACACAACACATACAGTTTAGTTTGACACGTCTCCTTGTATGAACAATGGACTTGTAGTTCCTGCTTCTTGCACTCTTTCTACTTTCTTCAAATTCATATAAGAGTATCGTTCTCTTTCTCTTTCTCTCCTCTCTACCTCTCTCTCTCCTCTCTCTCTCTCCTCTCATCTCCTCTCTCTCTCTTTTCCCGGCTCATCATCCCCTCCTTTACCCCTCAACCTACCTATCAACAATTACTAAAACATACGACAGCTGGGCGAGAGAGAGAGAGAGGAGAGAGAGAGGCGGAGACGATCTACAGTATCCTCCCTTAGAGTAGAGAGAGAGACGAGATAGAGAGAGAGAGAGAGAGAGAGAGAGAGAGGAGAGAGAGAGAGAGAGAGAGAGAGGGGGGGGGGGCGGGGAGGCAGGGTACGTAGCTACAACATTACCTCCACCACATGCTATCATC
>WNGS01165884.1:0-22221 GCA_020271785.1 Procambarus virginalis | reverse complement strand
CACTGTCACTGTAAAGAATCACTTGGTTCTTTTCAGTGACAATGAAGTGCCTTACAGTAGGGAACTGCGTATTACAAGGTACTACCAAATCATAAAGATAAGCCATTATGCACTGCGCCAGACTCGTGTACAGAGTCTAGGGCGTCGGGATAGCATAAGCAGTGATAATGTTTGATCTTCATTAAGAGGAAGATTTTTAAAATTTCCAAGAGCCTGCGCTGCGCCAGGGGCATGATTCCTGAGTACTACATCTGGTATGACTCTAGGGGAGCCAGCACAATGAATCACATTCCACACATCCAGGCTCTGCGGAGATTGACAGTGCAGATGTGTGAAGTTCCGCAGGCAGTCTTCTCACATTCACACTGAGTGATCAGTTCCGGTCAGTGAAGGATTGGTAACTGCAAGGTAAGGAGTGCAGAGCGGGCAGTGAAGACATTTCCTCAAATGATGTTTACAGTTATTATATGAAAACTAGCATTGTGATGAATTGAGGATTTCCAAGTCTCTATTTCACTCGGGGGAAGAGCAGGGAGTTCGGGGCCCCCCTGTGTTGTCAGTGGGATCTCTTTGGCATTGTTTGCAAAGGAGGGAAACGTGAAATCGTGTTCGTTCGTGTGTACATCCACATGCGTTTGTATGCAACCCGTCCTCTTAAAAATAACGTCACTTTTGGCTCGTATGCGTGCTATGGCCAAATTTGGACGTAATTGGAAATGAAATCGAATCACAAAAGTGACGTTTTGTTCCGTTTTTCTATTTCAGTCGTCCGGCGTACGCACAGAGGTTATGAGAGGACACTTTAAATTACGTTTTTCATAACATTTTGAAACTTTATGAAAATTTCCTGCCCACCTAACCTGTCAGCGGACCTTAACTTACTGTTGTTGAAAAAAAAATCCCAAATTTATTTTTCATTTTCAATTACGTCCAAATTCGGCCATACGGGCAAACGGCCAAAAGCGACGTTCTTTTTAAGAGGACAGGTTGAACAAATGAGTGCCTGTGTGTGTGAGTAGTGCAAACGCATGTTCCTTAATCGACTGATTGTACACAGTTACCAGCTATAAATAACTGCACTTTAGTTTCAAGGCTTCACAATTCTAAATTATGACCATCATTAACGAATTCATAAAAAGAAGTCTCCATACTCACTGGTGAGGGTGCGGGAGAGCAGTAAGGAGAGGCGAGAGGTGGTGAGGAGCAGCAGCAGAGGAATAGGTCCCAACATCATCATGTCACCTCACCTGCAACTGTTAGAAATACCCTTAGATACAAAAACTGAGTGCGACCAGTGGTGAAGGAAGGAGTAAGTGGTAAAGAGTAGAAGGTGGTGAAGGGTAGGGAGGTGGTGATGGGAAGGGAAAGTGGTGAAGGGTAAGGATGGTGGTGAAGGGTAGGAAGGTGGTGATGGGTAGGAAAGGTGTTGAAGGGTAGGGATGGTGGTGAAGGGTAGGGAAGGTGGTGAAGGGTAGGGAAGGTGGTGATGGGTAGGGAAGGTGTGGTGAAGAGTAGGGAAGATGGTGAATGGTAGGAAAGGTGGTGAAGGGTAGGGAAGGTGGTGAAGGGTAGGGAAGGTGGTGAAGAGTCGGAAAGGTGGTGAAGGGTAGGGAAGGTGGTGAAGGGTAGGGAAGGTGGTGAAGGGTAGGGAGGTGGTGAAGGGTAGGAAAGGTGGTGAAGGTAGGGAAGGTGGTGAAGGGTAGGGAAGGTGGTGATGGGTAGGGAAGGTGGTGAGGGGTAGGGTAGGCGGTGAAAGGTAGGAGAACTTGTGGAATCAACTCTTGGCAAACAGTCACTAATAGATTGGATTTAAGTTTATGCTTTATTTACCAAATTTTATTTATTTATTTACTTCATTTACCATTTATTTTTGAAGATATTAATTGTATGTTCTTACGTGAAATATTTGCTTCATAACCGTTCTAAGGTACCCCCATTGGCACTCCCCCCGAACATATACACCATTTCCACAATATCTATATTCGGTTACTGAACATGGTATCACTTATCTTTAGCTGAAGTGTGAAATGCCATGACTAGATTTAGCAGTCGTGATGTCCGAACGGCAGGAGAATACCAAACTTAGGATGTGATAAAACAATTATGGTGTCCGTCGCCAGAGTTGGAATCGGACCACGGTCGTGTCAACACCTGGTTTCTCGTGCGGCTTTCGGGATTCTCTCGTCTCTTCCTCGAGAGTTTCTCTTAGACTTTAGCCTGTTTCCTGGGTCTGTGTGGGCTTTAAGCAGTTACCCGGCGGCACTTCCACTACTGGCATAGGCCAGAGCCTCCATTCTAGACGCCTCCCAGGGCATGGGTGACATGGACGTTGATGGCCAGTTCCCGATAGGCAAACGTCCGCTGGAAAATGAGAAGGCGAAAGCTGCTCCATAGCTGGACTCTTAAAAGATTGTCCTCGCCTACAGTGGATAATGCTCCAAAAAAACTTCTTCTTCTGCGAATACGGTGGACCTTACCCAGTCAACAACTGGTCAGTGCCTTGTTATGAATCCCCGTACCTTAACTGCTGTGCTCGTGTCTTGGGATTTGTGATCACATTGCCTGACTGAGACTGTCCATACACTGAGTAAGAGTGCAGCTCTTAAACTACATATCAGGGTGCAAGCTCTATCACACACCCAGATGTTGGACATAAACTCATTGAGTAGGGGGACTGGCCTGTCAAATGTCGACAGATGTTGTCCCAGGAGGAGTCTCATGCCTGGTATGGGACGATCAGGCCAACTGAGTCGGGTGTTGTTATGGAAGACATTCAGGCCACTCTGCAGGTGTTAGGGGTTAGATCAGTGGGTCTACTGGAAGTCACTAGGATTCTACGGGGCTACATCTATGGTACGTGTAAAGTTTGACGGACCCTCTTGACCAGGTGGCACTACATAGGGCCCCGTTCCGTTGCTATTCCTGCCATCTATTTGGTCATTGTCGTCTCACGTGACATAATGCGGTTCTCTGTGCAAACTGCATCAGCACAGGTCATTGGGATCGTAATAGTAATGGGTGTGCAGCTGCTCCCTGTTGCCTATTACGTCATGGTCCCTCACAAGATCATGTCCAAGAGTTGCCCGTTATACCTTGAGGTTCTCCAGTTGGCCATTGATTATAAAGTAACTGTCATAAGAAGGCACCAAGCCGGGGAGGCTATGTAGCCGTTGATCATAAAGAGGCAGGAACTTCTCGACAGGAGCTGCTACAGAAATTCCGTGCCATAACCAGTCTGTCATTTCTTCTCGACTCGTGGCTCCCTCTGGTTGGGTCCCCCTCCGCAGCAGACGCCCTCGCACGTCCCAGCCACAGGCCTCGTACGTCCAGGCCACCAATCGTTTTTCTCCTCTGGGTCGCCTTGAAATCGAGGGGAATTCTGCCTCGGATGCTAACATGTACACCCATCATTGGCCAGAGCCCGGCGCTTGTCACCTTCCAGTACCTTCCTTTCAGCAGAGTACCACAGTTCATGCACCAGTAATGTTCATAGTTATTATTATATAAACAGAATTATATCAACATGTATGTAGATGATAGGGCGATGACAGCTGAGTGGACATCACTTCGGATTCGTAGTCCTGAAGTTCCGGGTTCGATCCCTAGTGGAGGCGGAGACAAATGGGCATAATGTTTCTTTAACGCTGATGCTCTTGTTACCTAGCAGTAAATAGGTACCTGGGAGTTACAGCTACTACGAGCTGCTTCCTTGGGAGGGTGTAACAAAAAGGAGGCCAGGTCGAGAACCGGGCCGCGGGGACGCTAAGCCCCGAAATCATCTCAAGATAACTTTAAGATAACCTCAAGATGATGCTAAGATACTGGGGAAGATAGGAGAAGCAGACAATTGTAATGACCTTCAAATCGTTCTAGATAAAATATGTGCTTGTAGTGTCAATTGGCAAATGGAATTCAATGTGAATAAATGCCATTTTATGGAATGTGGAATCGGAGAAAATAGACAACGCACAAATTAAAAATTTTATGGAAAGGATTTGCAAATTTCTAATAAATAACACTCCTCCAGTCAGATATATTGTCTCTGATTACCGCCCTCGTCTGTCTGTCAGTTAAGAAAAAAATAAAACATACCAGAAGTCTCCTTGTCTCCAACATGTTCAAATTTCTAGAACAGCCTCTTGTGTGGGACTCTGTCAAAAGCCGTTTTAGGTCCAGATAGACAAAGTCAACCCAACAACCTCTTTACTATAGTCTCTCTTTGGCTTTATTATTGTTACACATGATCTTCTTGTTAAAAAAACATACTGTCTGTTCATTTTTAACTAATGACTCTCTCTGTTTAACCCATTTGGCTTTAACTATCGTTTCCAGTGTTGGGACTACCACGGTTGTTAATGATTCGGGTCTATAATTTAGAGGTTCCTCTCGACTTCATTTTTTATAGATTGGTACTATGTTTGCCTTTTTCAATATATCTGCTAAGATTCCTGTGTACAAGGATGTCTGGAATATTAATTGGAGTGGAATGCTCTGCTCAGTTGCACCTTTTCGCAGCACCCAAGGTGAAACTTCATTAAGGTTCAACCGCTTTATTTCTTCCTAGCCCCCATGAGTAATTTTTGCCACTTTATCTTGAGGTACCTCTATGTATTATATTCTATGGCGTGCTCTGGAATTTCTATTGGGTCCAGCTCTCAGAAATCCTCATTTTGTACATACACACTTTAGAACTGTTCATTTAGAATTTCACACATTTATTTTTCATTCTCAGTAGTCCTGATCCCGGTCTCAATCTCTGGATTTTTTCCTTTACATACAGCTTGTTTTTAATGAATTTAAACAAAAGCCCTGGCTCTTTCTCTCCAGGCAAATCTCCAGGTTTGCCTTGATTTGTTTTACATTTGTCCACTATACCTTTTTGAAGGTTCCTTTCTGCCTCTCTCCTCACCGCTGTGTATTTGTTTCTTGCTTGTTTGTTGTGCTGGTATGTTTGAGGGTTAAGCGCGTTCTTGTACTGAACCAATTTTCTTTTCTTTTCCCCTCTCTCACAACTTTCTGTTGAACATAACGTGTTTTTCTAGTTCTTGATTTCTGTTTTGGTAAAAATTTTTGTGTGCCTTCATCATATATATATAAAAAAATGTCATACATCTCATTTAATTCCTTGCTTCCTTACAACAAGTTTGTCCAATTAGATTTAAGAATTTTCTAAGTTCCTTATAGTGTCCTCTCTTAAAATCGAGTTTATCAACTGTTTCGTTGTTCTCATTCTCTTCAAGATTAAAATTTAATTCATATTTATTTTCCAACAGGACATGATCAGTCTTTCCCAAGGGAGGAGGGAACTGGATGTCAAATATTTAGTACCGTCCTCCCCTTGGAAAAGAGTGTGTGTGCCATACTAGATACTTTGCATAACAGAAAGAACTGGTNACACCCACCCGTCCCCCCCAGACCCCCATGAAAGGGGGAACTCAGACACCCGAGTTTCCAAGAAGAGTCTCAAGGTGTGGTACACCAATGCTGATGGGTAGCCAATAAAGCAGAAGAGATAAAAGAAAGAGTTAGTGAGGCAGACCCAGACATAGTGGCAATAGTGGAAACTAAATAAATGACATGATCTCGGATGCAATCTTTCCGGAGGGGTACCAGGTGATAAAAAGAAAGGACACAGAGACAGGGAGGAGGAGTGGCACTCCTAATAAAGCGGAAATGGAGGTTTGATCTGGAAAATCCGGTACCAATGAAAGCACGAGCTCCATACATGGACTCTGACAGTGGATGGGAAAAGATTGTAATCTTGATACTCTACAATCCCCCACCAAACAGTAGAAGGCCAGCAGGAGTACGAGGACAGCAACAAGGCATGTATAGATGAACTGCAGAGGCAGCAACAATAGCGCATAGAATGAAGGCGAAGCTGCTGGTCATGGGGGACCTAAACCCGAGAGATAGGTTGGGAAACGAGAATCCCCATGGCGGGGAGAGACCTGGGGAGCGAAGCTGGTAGACGTTATTGACAGGAATTTCCTAACACAGCATGTGAAGGAAATACTAGGGAAAGAGGAGGGGATACGCCCAGCCTATTAGATCTCATCTTCACCCAGAATGTAGAAGACATCGAGCAGTTGGAACATGAAACACCACTAGGAGCCAGTGACCATTGTGTCCTAGTCTTTGACTACATGATGGAGCTTAAAATTGTGACCAACGGTCAAGAGGTACGGGAAGGAGAATTGATTACAGAAAAGGGGACTACAGAAGGTAAGGGACTACCTGGGAGAAGTGCAGTGGGAGGAAAAGAACTTAGAGGAAAAACAGTGCAAGGTATGATGAACCAAGTCATATTGAAATGCAAGGGCTGAAGAGAGATTTATTTCCAACAATAAAGAAAAAAGCAGGAGGAATATAATAACCCATGGTTTGATAGACAATGTAAGGAAGCAAGGTGAGAGCAGGAGGGAGTGGAGGAAGTACAGAAGACAAAGGACAGAGGACAACAGGATTAGATGTAACAGAGCTAGGAATGATTACATTAACATAAGTCGAATGTCGGAAAGAAAATATGAGAATGATATTGCAGTCAAAGCGAGAAAGCAACCTAAATTACTACATAGCCATATAAGAAGGAAGATGTCGGTAAATGACCAAGTGACAAGACTGAGGAAAACAGAAGGGGCATATACAGAAAGCGACAAGGAAATCTGTGAGGTACTGAATGCCAGTTTCCATGGAGTGTTCACAACCGAGCCTGAGCAGCTCCCATTGTTAGAAGCGATTACCCTAAATGACAGACTATCAGACATAGAGGTGACAGCAGAGGAGGTAATGAAACAGTTGACAACACTGGATGAAAATAAAGCTGTTGGACCAGACAAAGTATCACCGTGGATACTTAAAGAGGCAGCGCAGGCTCTCAGTGTGCCTCTGGCAATGATCTTTAATGAGTCACTTATGTCGGGAAAATTGCCCAGTTGCTGGAAGGAGGCAAATGTCGTACCGATTTTCAAGAAAGGTGACAGGGAGGAGGCACTTAACTACAGACCCGTATCATTGACAAGCATCCCCTGCAAAATACTTGAAAGAATAATTAGGCTAAGACTTGTTGAGCACCTGGAGAGCATTGGGTTTGTAAACAAGCACCAACATGGTTTCTGGACAGGGAAATCATGCCTAACAAACCTTTTAGAATTCTATGATAAAGTAACAAGGATAAGGCAGGACAGAAAAGGCTGGGCAGACTGCATATTTCTTGACTGCCAAAAGGCCTTTGATACAGTACCGCACATGAGACTGCTATACAAACTTGAGAGGCAGGCAGGAGTAAGCGGAAAGGCCCTAGAATGGGTGAAGAACTACCTAACAGGAAGGAGCCAGAGGGTAATGGTAAGGGGCGAGAAGTCGGACTGGAGAACAGTAACAAGTGGAGTACCTCAAGGATCGGTGCTGGGACCAATCCTCTTTCTAATTTACGTAAATGACATGTTTACAGGAGTGGAGTCATACATGTCAATGTTTGCGGATGACGCAAAATTAATGAGAAGAGTTGTGACAGATGAGGATTGTAGGATCCTCCAAGAGGACTTAAACAGGTTGCAGAGATGGTCAGGGAAATGGCTACTGGAGTTTAACACCAGTAAATGTAAAGTTATGGAAATGGGATCAGGTGATAGGAGAGCAAAGGGACAGTACACAATGAAGGGGAACAGCCTACCTGTAACGATTCGAGAAAGAGACCTGGGAGTGGATGTGACACCTAATCTAACTCCTGAGGCACATATAAATAGGATAACGACAGCAGCGTACTCTACACTGGCGAAAATTAGAACTTCATTCAGAAACCTAAATGAGGAGGCTTTTAGGGCGCTTTACACTGCATACGTGAGACCCGTCTTAGAGTATGCCGCGCCATCATGGAGCCCCCACCTGAAGAAACACATAAGGAAACTGGAGAGGGTTCAGAGGTTTGCGACGAGGCTTGTCCCAGAGTTACGAGGGAAGGGATATGAAGAGCGACTGAAGGAACTGAACCATACGACACTAGAGAAAAGAAGGGAGAGAGGAGATATGATAGGGACATATAAAATACTCAGGGGAATTGACAGAGTGGAAATAGATGAAATGTTCACACGTAATAATAACAGAACGAGGGGACATGGGTGGAAACTGGAAACTCAGATGAGTCACAGAGATGTTAGGAAGTTTTCTTTTAGCGTGAGAGTAGTGGAAAAATGGAATGCACTTGGGGAACAGGTTGTGGAAGCAAATACTATTCATACTTTTAAGACTAGGTATGATAGGGAAATGAGACAGGAGTCATTGCTGTAAACAACCGATAGCTGGAAAGGCGGGATCCAAGAGTCAATGCTCGATCCTGCAAGCACAAATAGGTAAGTACAAATAGGTAAGTACACACACACACACACACACACACACACACACACACACACACACACACACACACACACACACACACACACAAACACACACCACACACACACACACACACACACACACACACACACACACACACACACACACACACACACACACATAGAAAGATCTAGGAGTTGATATCACACCAAACCTATCTCCTGAAGCCCACATAAAGATAATAACGTCTGCGGCATATGCGAGGCTGGCTAACATCAAAACGGCGTTCAGGAACCTGTGTAAGGAATCATTCAGAATCTTGTACACCACATATGTAAGACCAAACCTGGAGTATGCGGCCCCAGCATGGAGCCTGTACCTTGTCAAGCACAAGACAACGCTGGAAAAAGTCCAAAGGTATGCTACTAGACTAGTCCCAGAACTAAGAGGCATGAGTTATGAGGAAAGACTGCGGGAAATGCACCTTACGACACTGGAAGACAGAAGAGTAAGGAGGGACATGATCACAACCTGCAAAATCCTCAGGGGAATCGACCGGGTAAACAAGGATGAACTATTCAACACTGGAGGGACGCGAACAAGGGGACACAGGTGGAAGCTGAGTACCCAAATGAGCCACAGAGACATTAGAAAGAACTTTTTCAGTGTCAGAGTAGTTAGTAAATGGAATGTACTAGGAAGTGATCTGGTGGAGGCTGACTCCATACACAGTTTCAAATGTAGATATGATAGAGCCCAATAGGCTCAGGAATCTGTACACCAGTTGATTGACGGTTGAGAGGCGGGACCAAAGAGCCAAAGCTCAACCCCCGCAAGCACAATTAGGTGAGTACAATTAGGTGAGTATACACACACACACACACATGTACGTCTGTCTACACAAGACGTAAGTCCCTCTGGACTGACAAGATGTCGATAAGGGTGATTATCTCAAGTCCACACTTCACTTCACCACTGCAGGTGCTCTTAGTGAAACTGCGACAGAACACCTGACTTTGAATTCAGGCTTAGAGACTAATAAATCACCAGAAATACACACATAAGTACTTACTCATTTATACAGCCGGCCTCACACACTCACACAATTACCATACATCAGGCACCCAGCTGGTGGGTAGCTGGCTCATGCCGGTGGAGATGGCTAGTGCGGTCCTCACGTGGTATCGTACGTACAATGACTTGGCATGTCTTTCGAACACTCCCTCACCCACACAACTCGATTTGGCCCCCTCTCCCAATGCCCCCTCCCCATCCGGCCCGTTGGCGCTGTGAGGGGGCTTAGTGGTCAGCTGCCGGAGTGTGATTATCCATGGGACAGTCCTCTGTCCTTTTGTGACCTTATGCTCCAGCTGCTGTTCTCTCCAATTGTGCCGGATCGCTTTTCCTTTTCCTTATGTTTCGTTTTCTCCCCCTCTCCTCTTTTCCTATCTGATTGTCGTTTCCTGGCGACCTTTTGCTTGCTATGGTTATTCTTTTGGACTTCTTCTATTTTGATGCCCGGGTGCTTGGGGAGGCATACTCTTGCGCCCGTAGAACTTTAGTACCCAACGTCGAGAATGAGGGGAACCTTTTATTGTCAATCCTCATTTCATCACTGAACCCGATCTCGACGGACTGACGGTTCTTAAGGTGGCGTTTGTGGGGCATATACTCTGACACACTAATGGGGGGCCCCGGCATGATTGGCGATAGCTTCTTGTTGGGTGTCCTGCCTCTAATTGTGGCACCATGGTGGGTGTGGGGGCACATTCGTGAATGAAAGTCTTTCCTCGTTTCTATGGCAGATAATGTTTCCCCTTGTACCTTCTCAGGCTCGTGGGGTGGGCGACCAAACCCCCGAGTCGGACTGTGTTGGAAGACCAGGCCCTATAGCCCCTGCTGCATCGGGCCCCGACCTTTCTCCTCCTTTGATCCTCCTGACTACTCCCCTCAGCTCCCCTCCCACCTCTGCGGTAGGGTCGAGCCCCAAGTGGTGACCACCTCGTCCCCTGGCACGACTCCGTCTCTCATTGTGACTGCTTCGCCTTCTACCCCCTCTCACTTTGGGGGTTCTCAACGTCGTCCCCGCTACGGCCGCACTCACACGATCCCTTCCCATACTAATATTTACAACGCCTTGTTTGGTCCCGCTACATGGGCTAAATACTTTGATCTCCACCATCTGCATTCTACTCCTCTTGATGATTTCTCCCTCCATAAACACCTTGTTGATTCAGTAGATGCCCCAGTTACTTTTAACCCCACCAATTACGGTACGCGTGTCGTTGCTGCTCCTTCTCAGGATGCAGCTTCTCGCTTTGCCGCTTTGTCCTGCATTGGGGAGACCCCTGTTCGGGTCTCCAAAAACGCTCGGTTAAATGCCGGTGTTGGCACTGTTCTCCTCCCACTCCATATTGCAACTGGTGTTAGGGACCTCAGAGACTGCCATGAGGATATTAAATATATCTTCGAGGCCCAAGGCCATTCTGTCTTCCAGGTGGACACGTTTACTCGACCCCCTCGTGGTGATCGCCGTCAGCCCCTTCGAGTTGTAAAAATCACCTTTGATAGTAGGGCCCTTCCGCCCTCCATTATTCTTGCTGGTGCCAGATCGTCCGTTCAAGAGTACATTCCCTCTCCTAAACTTTGCAATAAGTGTTGGAAGTTTGGGCACGGTGTCCTCAAGTGCACAAGTACTGTATATCTATGCTCATTGTGTGGGGCCGATGATCATTCTAAGTCCGATTGCACTTCTTCCCAGGCTCGCTGCCTCAATTGCGGTGAGGCTCACCCTACCTTCTCACGCTCGTGTATACACTACAAAGTCGAGGAAGCCGTCCTCCACTTAAAACACCGTGATCGTCTGAATTTTCCTGAAGCGAGACGCCAAGTTCGTCGTCTCACCCCTTTAGCAGGCATAACTACGCTCGCATGTTTCGGTCTATCTACCTCTCCTCGTCCTTCCCACCTTCCTCAGTCTCACAACCGTTTCCAAGCCTTAGAACCGAACTCTCCCTCCATCTCCTCCCAATTTCTTTGCATCCTGTCCCGAAAGGTCTCCCTCCTGGTTCTCCACTTGGAGTTTCCCCCCTTACTGCCCAGTCAACCATGTTTCCTATGTCTTCTTTTACATCTCCCCCCACTCTTTCTTCCCAACCCTTCTCCCAGTCTCTTGACCCTCAACGCCGTATGTCTGTCCAGGCTGATGTCCATCATTCTCCCGCATCTTCGTGTTGTTTGCTCCCGTTCCTCTTCTCCTGCTGAGACCATCGAGTCTGTCACTCGGTACGTTGTTACTGGAACATGTCTCTCTTCGAGTCAGAAACGTAAGCCTGGCTCCTCTCCTTCCTCCCGCGGAAGAACGTATCAAATTCTTCCTCGCCCCCCTCCCTCTGACACTATCACTGCATCCCTTCCCATTTCAGTGGTCGGGCCGTGCACTCCCTGATTTCTTCCCCCCCCCTTCTTCCATCTGTCCTTGACTGCCCCTCTCAGTTGTCTCCTCCTCCTCCGAACCCATCAGTCCGCCTCTGTCTGTCCTCCCACTTTCTTCCCTCCATCCTTACTCAGTTTACCCAATGCCCCCTAACCCTGATTTTGCTGACCCTGCTCCTGATCCAGACCCTGATCCTGAGATTCTTTAATAACTGTGTTCTTCTTTACCTTTGTTTCTTTTTTGTTCTCTGTTACTCTCCTTTCTCTTTGATAATGTCTATTCTTCAGTGGAATATTCGTAGATTTTATACCAACTTCCATGAACTCCAACTTCGAACTCCAACTTCTAATTACACAGTTTACACCACTTTGTGTTTGTCTCCAGGAACCAATGCTTGGTGCTCGTCCTGGTCACTTTTGTGGTTATTTCTTCTTTCTCCTCCCTCTTGCTGGGGCCCATAACTCTACTGCTCTCTTAATTCGTTCTGATATTCCCTTCGTCCCTCTAATTCTTCCATCACCTATCCATTGTTCTGCTGCTCGTGTTTTTGTGGGTAAATGGTATACAGTCTGTTCCATTTATTTCCCCCAAATGTCCCGTTTCCCTTCCTGATCTTAAGCACCTCCTGGACTACTTGCCAGAGCCGGTGCTCCTTTTGGGTGATTTCAACTGTCGACATACCCTCTGGGGTGATGTTCTTACAAACACCCGAGGCCACCTTCTCGAACCGTTCGTCCTCGCTTCTTCTCTATCTCTTCTGAATTCTGGTGAGCCCACTCATGTGGACTCTTGGACTCGCACCCTTTCCTGTCTTGATCTTTCTCTCTGCTCGTCGTCCCTTTACTTAGATTTCACGTGGCGAGTTCTTTATGACCTATAACAGTGATCATTTCCCATCCTCGTTTCCTTTTTCTCTTTCCACCCTCCCTCTCCTTCCCTAGGTGGCAGTTTGCCAAGGCTGACTAGAGCCTATTCACCCTCTGTGCTACTCTCTCTGACCTCTCCTCTCTGCCTCGTCCTCGCACCCTCCTTTTTTACGACACTGTCCTCGACGCTGCCCTCTGCTCTTTTCCTCGCTCTTCCTCCCGCGGCGCGGAAGTGCGTTCCCTGGTGGAATGAGGACTGTGCTCGGGCTGTCCACTGTAAGCGTGCAGCCTGGAAGAAACACCAACGCCAGCAGATGGCTAATTCTTTTATTTTGTTCGGAAGATAAGTACAGTGGCCTGTAGGACCATCCGTACAGCTAAACGTGAGAGTTGGAAATCTTATGTTTCCACCATTACGCCGATACTCCTCTGCCGCAGATCTGGAAGAAGATCCGCAAGATTGCAAGCAAGTTCGTTCCAGATGTCTCGCTGGTTCTCCACCTCCATGGTACGCTTGTGGCGGACCCAGTGACGGTCGCGACCGAACTGGGTTTCCTCTTTTCTACTCTCAGCTCTGGTTCTCATTTTCCTCAATCCTTACTTCTCTGTAAGCCTGTTCTTGAATCTTATCCTTTAGATTTCCACACTCATCTCCACCTTCCCTATAACGATCCTTTCTCTTTCTGAACTTCAGTCTGTCCTTGCCCTTTGCAGATCTACAGCAGCGGGCTCGGATGACGTTCATTATGAGATGCTTCGCCATCTCCCTCCATGCACGTCTAAGTATTTACTGAGTCTATATAACTATGTCTGGGAGTCGTCGTCCGTCCCTGAGGACTAGCTCGATGCAGCTGTACTCCCTATTCGGAAACCAGGGTCTCTTGGTACGTCCCCTAAGGACTTCCGCCCTATTGCTCTCACGAGTTGTCTGCATGGTCTTTGAGCGTATGGTAAATGTCCGTCTGATGTGGCTCTTGGAACACCATCACCACCTTCTCCTACTCAATTTGGTTTTCGCAAGTGCCGCAGCACGACTGATTTCATGGTGAACATGGCGGTCTATATTCGTACTGCTTTTGCTGAGAAGACCTCCGTTGTTGCTGTCATTTTTGACCTGGAAATGGCTTGTGACATGACTTGGAGATACCATATTCTGTCCCAACTTCGTTCTTTTGGCCTTCGTGCAAATCTCCCTCTCTTCCTTCAAAGCTTTCTCTCTCGTCGTACCTTTCGAGTCAGGCTTGGTACCATTCTCTCTGCCTCTTTTCGGCAGTATGAAGGTGTATCCCAGGGTAGTGTTCTAAACACTACTCTTTTTCTGGTTGCCCTCAATGGTCTTCTTTCCTCCCTTTCTTCTGGCATCTCCGCTCTTTATGTTGACGATCTTACTCCTTGCTGTCAGGGTGATGATTCGCCTCTCCTTCAACGGCGGCTTCAACTTGTGATTGATGCCGTGTCATCTTGGGCCATCAATCATGGCTTCAAGTTCTCTACTACTAAGACTTGTGCTATGACTTTTACTCGGAAACGGGTCGTTCTTCGTCCCTCTTTGTCACTTTATGGTCATCCCCATGAGTACAAAGATTCCACGAAGTTTTTGGGATTATTCTTTGACACTCAGTTGTCTTGGTCGCTCCTATCCCCAGGTCTCTTACCTCCGTGTTCAATGCTCTAAGGCCCTTAACCTACTTAAGGTTTTGTCCAATACTTCTTGGGGAGCGGATAGGCGCACGCTCCTCTATTTGCATTCCTCTCTCGTCCTGTCTAAACTCGATTATGGTTGCCCTGCATACTCTTCTGCTTCCTCCTTCTACTCTTCGCCGTCTTGATGCTTTGCACCATACTGGGTTGCGCCTGGCTCTGGTGCTTTTCGTTCAACTCCTTCTCTCAGCTTATACGCTGACACTGGCTTCCTATCTCTCCAGGACCGCCGTGATCGCTACAGTCTTCGCTATCTTCCGTGATCCTTACAGCACCCTCACTCTCGCCTCTATCGTGCATTGACTTTTACCCATCCTGTAGTTCCTGTTCCTCTACACCACCTTCCTCTTTCTGTCCGTTTGTCTCGCTTACAAGATTCTCTTTCGGTTCGTATTAGCAATATTTCTCATCGTATTGTTCCATCCTTACCCCCTGTGGAGGGGCCCCCTTCGAAAATTTTGTGCTTCTCTGCCCCTCATCACTAAAGCTTTTACCCCTCCTACAGTTCTGCGATGCCTCTTCCTTGAGCACTTTCCTTCTCACTCCCACTCCGTTCCCATCTTCACCAATGAGTCTAAGTCTGCTGACGGTGTGGGCTTCTCGGTTGTTTTTCCTGACTAGACTTACATGTGTCGCCTTCCTCTGGAGGCTAGCATCTTCACAGCAGAACTTTATGCTATTCTCTATGTTCTTCGTCTCCTGCTTTCCCGGTGTCAATCCTCCTTTGTGGTGGTAATTGACTCTCGTAGTGCCCTCATGGCTTTAGGGTCCTTTAATCCGGTTCACCCGGTGGTCATCGAGATTCAACATTGGCTGTTTCTTATCTCCAGTAAATTTAAGTTGGTTGAGTTTTGCTGGGTTCCCACCATGTTGGTGTCTTTTTAAATGAGCTTTAAATTAAATCCTTGGTGATATTTAGCGCCCTCTGATTATCCCGCACATTTGATGGTGCTACATAGCCTTCCCAGTTTGGTGCCTTCTTTTTGATGATTACTTACTTACTTCGGGATGAAGTGGTGGAGTCCCGGGGGCTTCTCCATCTAGACACGAAGTGAAGGAGCGAACGATTTTCAGAGAGCGGTTCACTGCCAACAAGAGGTCGGTGGACGTAAAGACACATGCATTGAACCTGATAGAACGCCCGTCATGCGCAAGAGAACTGACTGCGACGAACTCGCGAGCCGTGTAAGGGAGGATGGCCAAGTGAAACAAGAGTACCAATTCAAGAGAGTTCACCATTGAGGTACAAATGCTCGTTTAGTACTGGTGAGGGAAAGAATGACAGAGTTGCGTCTCTGCAGACCCTACACAATGCATGAAATAGAAAATTGGAAAAGTAAATTAGGTGGTGAGGATGTATGACACACGTGTGCCACGTTAATTCCTATGAAACCGTTTTATGACACGACTAAAGTTTCAGCAGGTGAGGAGAAAGTGCCACCCAAACTGAGGAGGCAATCCCAGTGATGTGCATGTGAGTGATCAATGTCACTACGGTGGAAGAGGGCAGCTGGGGCGTGTCGGAGGAGCGCGTATCTACAGAGCTTAAAGTTTGTATACTGGTCACTGTGTCAACGTAGGCGGAGCAACTACAAGGAAACTGCACCCCCAACAGGGAAAGCGAGGAGAAACGAGACAAACGATTAGGAACAAGTTGAAGAATGGTTTTGCTGAGGCCGTAATTAAGAAAATATTATTTAAAAAATGTGAGACGGTGGCCACTCCCCTGACAGAGGCTGTCCAAAGGTGGTGGGTGACAGTGGAATGTAAACACATGCGTCATGGGCGCGGGATCTGTGTGGAATCAAAAGCGGAACTGAGCTCATCCCTAGTTGTATTTCTCCCGAAACATTGTATACAACGCCGTGAAGAAGAGGCACTTGCCCTCGTGTTGACATGTATGAGAGGTGGCGACCAACCATAATCTCAGGGTAACTGCACATGATGAGACACTCAATCAACAACGACTGATCAAATGGGCTCTACTACTGCAATAATTCTACTTGGAGATGAGTCACATCAAAATGAAGGAGAATGTGTCAGATGCCTTATCTCGAGCTCACCATTCAGTATGACGCATATTTTAGGGAGAGGAGAGTTGTTACAGTGTTTTATACATAACACTCCTCTTCTCACTGTCAAGAGTCACACTCAGAACTATTAAATCATGTAAGATGAACAAAGTCGTAGTTTAATTGAAGTTATCTAGTGATAGAATGCTAAATATTTGTGTTTTCAGAATTTTCAAAATTGGGGAGAGCCTAGTTGGCCAAATATCAAACATGGTGTCCAATAGTCTCGTCGTCTAAGAGGAATTTTTGGCACCCAAGAGGAGAGCCAAAGATTGGAAGGCTCAGATGTAGGATTTCAGCCTGATTGGTTGGAAATTCGCACTGACCTGCCAATCAACATACGACCTGTGGACACGTAACTCACGAGAAGGAGCTGCGAGGGAGTTCATTGGCCTTGGTGACCTCACTGTCACTGTAAATAATCATTTGGTTCTTTTCAGTGACAATGAAGCGCCTTACAGTAGGGAACTGCGTATTACAAGGTACTACCAAATCATAAAGGATAAGCCATTATGCACTGCGCCAGACTCGTGTACAGAGTCTAGGGCGTCGGGATAGCATAAGCAGTGATAATGTTTGATCTTCATTAAGAGGAAGATTTTTAAAATTTCCAAGAGCCTGCGCTGCGCCAGGGGCATGATTCCTGAGTACTACATCTTGGTATGACTCTAGGGGAGCCAGCACAATGGAATCACATTCCACACATCCAGGCTCTGCGGAGATTGACAGTGCAGATGTGTGAAGTTCCGCAGGCAGTCTTCTCACATTCACACTGAGTGATCAGTTCCGGTCAGTGAAGGATTGGTAACTGCAAGGTAAGGAGTGCAGAGCGGGCAAGTGAAGACATTCTCCTCAAATGATGTTTACAGTTATTATATTGAAAACTAGCATTGTGATGAATTGAGGATTTCCAAGTCTCTATTTCACTCGGGGGAAGAGCAGGGAGTTCGGGGCCCCCCCTGTGTTGTCAGTGGGATCTCTTTGGCATTGTTTGCAAAGGAGGGAACGTGAAATCGTGTTCGTTCGTGTGTACATCCACATGCGTTTGTATGCAACCCGTCCTCTTAAAAATAACGTCACTTTTGGCTCGTATGCGTGCTATGGCCAAATTTGGACGTAATTTGAAATGAAATCGACTCACAAAAGTGGCGTTTTGTTCCGTTTTCTATTTCAGTCGTCCGGCGTACGCGCAGAGGTTATGAGAGGACACTTTAAATTAACGTTTTTCATAACATTTTGAAACTTTATGAAAATTTCCTGCCCACCTAACCTGTCAGCGGACCCTTAACTTACTGTTGTTGAAAAAAAAAATCCCAAATTTATTTTCATTTTCAAATTACGTCCAAATTCGGCCATACGGGCAAACGGCCAAAAGCGACATTCTTTTTAAGAGGACAGGTTGAACAAATGAGTGCCTGTGGGTGTGAGTAGCGCAAACGCATGTTCCTTAATCGACTGATTGTACACAGTTACCAGCTATAAATTAACTGCACTTTAGTTTCAAGGCTTCACAATTCTAAATTATGACCATCATTAAACGAATTCATAAAAAAGAAGTCTCCATACTCACTGGTGAGGGTGTGCGGGAGAGCAGTAAGGAGGAGGCGAGAGGTGGTGAGGAGCAGCAGCAGAGGAATAGGTCCCAACATCATCATGTCACCTCACCTGCAACTGTTAGAAATACTCCTTAGATACAAAAAACTGAGTGCGACCAGTGGTGAAGGAAGGAGTAAGTGGTAAAGAGTAGAAGGTAGTGAAGGGTAGGGAAGGTGGTGATGGGTAGGAAAGTGGTGAAGGGTAAGGATGGTGGTGAAGGGTAGGAAAGGTGGTGAAGGGTAGGGAAGGTGGTGAAGGGTAGGGAAGGTGGTGAAGGGTAGGGAAGGTGGTGAAGGGTAGGGAAGGTGGTGAAGGTAGGGAAGGTGGGTGAAGGGTAGGGAAGGTGGTGAAGGGTAGGGAAGGTGGTGAAGGGTAGGGAAGGTGGTGAAGGGTAGGGAAGGTGGTGAAGGGTAGGGAAGGTGGTGAAGGGTAGGGAAGGTGGTGAAGGGTAGGGAAGGTGGTGAAGGGTAGGGAAGGTGGTGAAGAGTAGGGAAGGTGGTGAAGGGTAGGGAAGGTGGTGAAGGGTAGGGAAGGTGGTGATGGGTAGGGAAGGTGGTGATGGGTAGGGTAGGCGGTGAAAGGTAGGAGAACTTGTGGAATCAACTCTTGGCAAACAGTCACTAATAGATTGGATTTAAGTTTATGCTTTATTTACCAAATTTATTTATTTATTTACTTCATTTACCATTTATTTTTGAAGATATTAATTGTATGTTCTTACGTGAAATATTTGCTTCATAACCGTTCTAAGGTACCCCCATTGGCACTCCCCCGAACATATACACCATTTCCACAATATCTATATTCGGTTACTGAACATGGTATCACTTATCTTTAGCTGAAGTGTGAAATGCCATGACTAGATTTAGCAGTCGTGATGTCCGAACGGCAGGAGAATACCAAACTTAGGATGTGATAAAACAATTATGGTGTCCGTCGCCAGAGTTGGAATCGGACCACGGTCGTGTCAACACCTGGTTTCTCGTGCGGCTTTCGGGATTCTCTCGTCTCTTCCTCGAGAGTTTCTCTTAGACTTTAGCCTGTTTCCTGGGTCTGTGTGGGCTTTAAGCAGTTACCCGGCGGCACTTCCACTACTGGCATAGGCCAGAGCCTCCATTCTAGACGCCTCCCAGGGCATGGGTGACATGGACGTTGATGGCCAGTTCCTGATAGGCAAACGTCCGCTGGAAAATGAGAAGGCGAAAGCTGCTCCATAGCTGGACTCTTAAAAGATTGTCCTCGCCTACAGTGGATAATGCTCCAAAAAAACTTCTTCTGCGAATACGGTGGACCTTACCCAGTCAACAACTGGTCAGTGCCTTGTTATGAATCCCCGTACCTTAACTGCTGTGCTCGTGTCTTGGGATTTGTGATCACATTGCCTGACTGAGACTGTCCATACACTGAGTAAGAGTGCAGCTCTTAAACTACATATCAGGGTGCAAGCTCTATCACACACCCAGATGTTGGACATAAACTCATTGAGTAGGGGGACTGGCCTGTCAAATGTCGACAGATGTTGTCCCAGGAGGAGTCTCATGCCTGGTATGGGACGATCAGGCCAACTGAGTCGGGTGTTGTTATGGAAAACATTCAGGCCACTCTGCAGGTGTTAGGGGTTAGATCAGTGGGTCTACTGGAAGTCACTAGGATTCTACGGGGCTACATCTATGGTACGTGTAAAGTTTGACGGACCCTCTTGACCAGGTGGCACTACATAGGGCCCCGTTCCGTTGCTATTCCTGCCATCTATTTGGTCATTGTCGTCTCACGTGACATAATGCGGTTCTCTGTGCAAACTGCATCAGCACAGGTCATTGGGATCGTAATAGTAATGGGTGTGCAGCTGCTCCCTGTTGCCTATTACGTCATGGTCCCTCACAAGATCATGTCCAAGAGTTGCCCGTTATACCTTGAGGTTCTCCAGTTGGCCATTGATTATAAAGTAACTGTCATAAGAAGGCACCAAGCCGGGGAGGCTATGTAGCCGTTGATCATAAAGAGGCAGGAACTTCTCGACAGGAGCTGCTACAGAAATTCCGTGCCATAACCAGTCTGTCATTTCTTCTCGACTCGTGGCTCCCTCTGGTTGGGTCCCCCTCCGCAGCAGACGCCCTCGCACGTCCCAGCCACAGGCCTCGTACGTCCAGGCCACCAATCGTTTTTCTCCTCTGGGTCGCCTTGAAATCGAGGGGAATTCTGCCTCGGATGCTAACATGTACACCCATCATTGGCCAGAGCCCGGCGCTTGTCACCTTCCAGTACCTTCCTTTCAGCAGAGTACCACAGTTCATGCACCAGTAATGTTCATAGTTATTATTATATAAACAGAATTATATCAACATGTATGTAGATGATAGGGCGATGACAGCTGAGTGGACATCACTTCGGATTCGTAGTCCTGAAGTTCCGGGTTCGATCCCTAGTGGAGGCGGAGACAAATGGGCATAATGTTTCTTTAACGCTGATGCTCTTGTTACCTAGCAGTAAATAGGTACCTGGGAGTTACAGCTACTACGAGCTGCTTCCTTGGGAGGGTGTAACAAAAAGGAGGCCAGGTCGAGAACCGGGCCGCGGGGACGCTAAGCCCCGAAATCATCTCAAGATAACTTTAAGATAACCTCAAGATGATGCTAAGATACTGGGGAAGATAGGAGAAGCAGACAATTGTAATGACCTTCAAATCGTTCTAGATAAAATATGTGCTTGTAGTGTCAATTGGCAAATGGAATTCAATGTGAATAAATGCCATTTTATGGAATGTGGAATCGGAGAAAATAGACAACGCACAAATTAAAAATTTTATGGAAAGGATTTGCAAATTTCTAATAAATAACACTCCTCCAGTCAGATATATTGTCTCTGATTACCGCCCTCGTCTGTCTGTCAGTTAAGAAAAAAATAAAACATACCAGAAGTCTCCTTGTCTCCAACATGTTCAAATTTCTAGAACAGCCTCTTGTGTGGGACTCTGTCAAAAGCCGTTTTAGGTCCAGATAGACAAAGTCAACCCAACAACCTCTTTACTATAGTCTCTCTTTGGCTTTATTATTGTTACACATGATCTTCTTGTTAAAAAAACATACTGTCTGTTCATTTTTAACTAATGACTCTCTCTGTTTAACCCATTTGGCTTTAACTATCGTTTCCAGTGTTGGGACTACCACGGTTGTTAATGATTCGGGTCTATAATTTAGAGGTTCCTCTCGACTTCATTTTTTATAGATTGGTACTATGTTTGCCTTTTTCAATATATCTGCTAAGATTCCTGTGTACAAGGATGTCTGGAATATTAATTGGAGTGGAATGCTCTGCTCAGTTGCACCTTTTCGCAGCACCCAAGGTGAAACTTCATTAAGGTTCAACCGCTTTATTTCTTCCTAGCCCCCATGAGTAATTTTTGCCACTTTATCTTGAGGTACCTCTATGTATTATATTCTATGGCGTGCTCTGGAATTTCTATTGGGTCCAGCTCTCAGAAATCCTCATTTTGTACATACACACTTTAGAACTGTTCATTTAGAATTTCACACATTTATTTTTCATTCTCAGTAGTCCTGATCCCGGTCTCAATCTCTGGATTTTTTCCTTTACATACAGCTTGTTTTTAATGAATTTAAACAAAAAGCCCTGGCTCTTTCTCTCCAGGCAAATCTCCAGGTTTGCCTTGATTTGTTTTACATTTGTCCACTATACCTTTTTGAAGGTTCCTTTCTGCCTCTCTCCTCACCGCTGTGCATTTGTTTCTTGCTTGTTTGTTGTGCTGGTATGTTTGAGGGTTAAGCGCATTCTTGTACTGAACCAATTTTCTTTTCTTTTCCCCTCTCTCACAATTTGTTGAACATAACGTGTTTTCTAGTTCTTGATTTCTGTTTTGGTAAAAATGTTTGTGTGCCTTCATCATATATATAAAAAAAATGTCATACATCTCATTTAATTCCTTGCTTCCTTACAACAAGTTTGTCCAATTAGATTTAAGAATTTTCTAAGTTCCTTATAGTGTCCTCTCTTAAAATCGAGTTTATCAACTGTTTCGTTGTTCTCATTCTCTTCAAGATTAAAATTTAATTCATATTTATTTTCCAACAGGACATGATCAGTCTTTCCCAAGGGAGGAGGGAACTGGATGTCAATATTTAGTACCGTCCTCCCCTTGGAAAAGAGTGTGTGTGCCATACTAGATACTTTGCATAACAGAAAGAACTGGTCTTATTAT
>WNGS01165879.1:73810-96017 GCA_020271785.1 Procambarus virginalis | reverse complement strand
TGACGACACACGTCGATGCCCGGCCCACTTCTTGCAACGCACCTGTCCCCTGAGCACTTGTTGCTCAATATTCTGTCAATTCCTTAACTGAGCCAATTCTGGGTTGCAGGAAGACCTCACAGAGTGCGTGCCAACAACTGAGACGCTAAATCCACCGGAGTTCGGTAAATCCGTCACTCTGACAGGATGACCGATCGCGCGTCCTACCTCTCGGACGTGTCGTGAAAGAATGATGTCGCCTGGCGCCAACACGGGCGGACCCCCTTTGCCTATGTGACGTCACTTCTCCCAAAGTTGGTTTTCATTGGCTCCCAGTGTCATGTCGCTGACGGTGACAACTCTGGCGCCACTGACGTCACATAGTTTTGGCGGGAGATCAGAATTGCCAGCGCCATATTGGCTCCCTAAAGGGCCTATCCCACAGGTCAAAATACTACATTTTCTCAAAGTTCTCAGCTCTTCGAGAATACTGTTCTCTCCCCACATATGTTCAATTGATGACTGCAATGTGGAGAACGCTCGAGAATAGTGGACAATGACTCTTACAGCAGGCGTGGGAGAATTAGAAGGGTGGGAACACCGTCACATACCCCTCCCCTTAAAAATAAGAGTCATGTACTGGTTAGTGCATGCGGGACAACGCATCTGCGACTACGTTGTCCGTGCCACTAAAAATCTTGGCTTCCAGCCAGTATTGCAGCCGCCCATGTGTGACACTCCCCATGTGTCTGCAGTCCGTCTTCAAGGTCATCCTGGCGTCCACAGCTTAACTACTACAGACCGAGGGTTCCACACCTCACGTCCGTTCACCAGCTGGAAGTGTGAGAATTTTAACGGTTTTGCCACTACTTGCTTTGCAAATGGCCAACAAAACAGGGCCCGCTGTCTCTTCATACTCGTCTTCCTGCTCTACGCAACACATTCTCAGAGCTGTCTCTGAGGTGGAGTGGAGTCTTCCGACCGCCTCCTTCGACTACGATCGGTAGGGCGACGACCGAACGAATCTGCATCACTCCCCGATTTATCACGGTTCGTCTGACACACTCAGACCAGAACATATTTCCACTGTCAGCCTGATTTTCCCTGGGCCTCCTCACCCAATAGAAAAGATTTTGTAGTTGCCCAGCCACTTCTCTCGACGTTGAACGTCGCATCGTGGTCTTCCCTAGGTGACCCGCAGAGCCAACAGCGTGCAACGGTCTCATCACTGCCGCTCTGCACTTGGCTGGCAACGCTACCAGATCTCTCGTACCTGGAGAGGCTTTTCCGACCTCCATGCTTACAGGTTTACACTGTCTTATGAACATGCCTTTTTGCCTGTTAAAGTGAGTAGCTTTCTCGGGACCAATACGTCCTTCTTTGACCTTACACAAATCAACTTGGGGAATTCTCCCTGTTGCATCTCCTCGAGACGAGTGCGGTCCACCACAGGAGAACCGGTGAGGGTCACCTGTACCTCACCTTCTGGGCTGCCTTCGCCCTCCACTCGCTCTCCTGGTTCCATGATGAGGTGATCCATTCCCAGGCCGGCGAACGTCTCCATCGTCGGACTTATCAGATCCACGCCCTCCTCGTCTGTCGCACTGCCTCGGGAACTACGGCACATACAGGGAACGCCTCCCTGGCGATTCCTTTCTCGTCCCCACGGGCGTCGAACACTTCGCCTTTCTTCTCTAAGTGCTCCAAGCACTCCTCGTCCCTCAAGAGGTTCGGTAGGACACGTCCCCCACATGCGTCATCTCCCAAAATGACCTGCGCCTCCCTCGTGGGCATCATCGCACAGACCCACACTACTAGGGTTTGGCATCCATAATTTGAACTTAGGGTTACCCGGTGTAGGGGCATCTGCACTGGGCCACCCACAGTGCTCACACTCGCCCTCACCTACACAGGTATTCTCGTGACACTCAGGGGAAAAGGGTTCTGCTCACCAGGGTAAATTCCGCCCCAGTATCTCTCAGCATCATTACCAGGGATGGGGTCTGCGTCCCCCACCCTATCAGTTCCCTCACGCACGAACGGGTTAGCCTCCTTCGTCCTACGTACGTGTCCATCCCGCACTCCTTCGGCTAACTGGTCCTCTACCCGCACTAAAGCAACGTAACCCCGCTGCTTAGGACGTCTTCATTCGCGCGCCATGTGTCCTATTAACCTGCAGTTGAAACAACGGATCCTTCTTCTTCCGCGGACTTCTTTTGCGCCTTTCAAAGACTCATGCTCAGCTTTTCCGGCCGTGACGATAACAAGATCTCTTGAGCTCTCCCTCGGTGACTTCTTCGGCGGTTCCACAGCACTCTTTTGTCCTCTGCTGTCTCCATTCGAGGGGTAGTACTTGGGAGAACTCGGTCCCGTCCTCCATCCGTCCGACCTTCTCTTCTGAGTTTTAGCGTACTCACGTTTATCCGCCCATTTATTAAAACTCTTCAATCTGGTCTCCCTTCGTGCCGTCTTAATTCTCTCTTGTTCTGCTTTAGCGGCCTCCATCTTTATCCTAGCCAGTTCAGCCTTGGCCGGTTCTTGTTCGGCCTTGGCTCTCTCTTGTTCAATTTTAAATTTTTCTGTTCAGCTTTAAACCTTTTCTTGTTCGGCTTTAGCTTTCTCTTGCTCAGCTTTAGCTCGCTCATGCTCGGCTTTGGCTTTCTCTTGCTCAAGCCGAGCCTGCCTCTCTTCACGTTGCAGCTGCACCTCATTGTCTCCTGGTTCCAATTTTGGTTTCACCTCGCGACTCTCAAGGCTGCTTTCCCTGCTGATACTTGAGTTTACATTAATTTCCCTTCGTCACTTGGCGCATCATCGGTTTCCACTGAAATTCCTTCCAACCTATCGGATTCTTCTCTACGCAGCTATGCTTCTTCGCGTTTCAGCTGAGCTTCTCGTTCTTCTCTGCGCAGCTGTGCCTCTCTTTCTGCTTCCTCGCGCTTCAACTGTGCTTCTCGCTCTGCTTCCTCGCGCCTCAGCTGTGCTTCTCTCTCTGCTCTGCGCAGCTGTGCTTCTCGCCTCTGCTTCCTCGCGCTTCAGCTGTGCCTGTACTTCTCTTTCTGCCTCTTGTTTCCTTAACCAAGTCTGCAGTGCGCCGCGTCTATCCTCTATCTTACCATGCCTACCCTTTAGGCCGAAATGGTCTTCCAACATACTCATCTGCCTCACAGTGCACGTGTCTAGAATCTTCTCGTCTTGAGTTTTGCAGAACACGCTTACTCTGTCTATTTGTGTTATTTCCCTGATTTCCTTTCGTTTACCAGACGCCCTATCTGACTTCAACCTAACACCATACATTTTAGCGATTAACCAAAGGTGTTCCTGGGTACACTCTTGCAAGATTTCATCAATCCCCTGTATCAATGTACTTCTGGGCTCTAGCAAGGTCTCCCTCCGAACTTCTAAAACTCATGATCGCTGTCATCCTGTCCTCCAACTTGTGACTGCGACTGAAAACTTGGCCTGATATTTAATTACCACAATTACCACCTTGATCTTGCTCGGGATCCTGGCAAGGTCGCCATGTCTGGGTTTCACGGTGTACTCGTTAGGGGAGGGTTAAAGCAACAATAGACTGGATCTCCTTCCCAAGTGGTTGCTCCAACAATAACCCTTACTCACCGTTGTTCGTCGGGTCTTCCCTCAATCCTCTAGGCTCCATTGCTGGCCTCGGAGAGTATCCCAGTCGATCTCATAACCGACCTTTAGATTATAAGATGATGGTGAGAGCACAGATCGTTCCCTCAATGTGTGGCCCACCCCGACACCGAACTCTTCCACAGCCTTCAAGGTCGCCAACTGGTTTTTTAGATGTCCTGTAACATTGCAGTGGTCAGGGTCAGGTGTAATTGTGGCAAGAGCAAATTCCAGTTATAGTATCAGGCAGGTCACTCTACTTTATATCATTACACGGTCACAAGATAAATGGAGGGGATGATATCAAACACCACAGAGTTTTGGTATTTTACTTAAAAGACAACGAGAAATATATAAGCATTAATGAATCAGGATTAATATATGACAATTGCTTCATTCATAGCATAATATTCTAGAGCGCACCGATATGGTAACAACATCGGTACGTGTCACCTGTCAGACTCAGCTGGCCGGGGACCCTCGCGATCGTGGGAACAGACTAGTACTTGTTTTCTAATTGTCACGATCCCCGTTTTTTTAACTTTTTCCAAAACACTATTCAACGTTCACAGGGTTTACTTATGATTTCACTGGCCTCACGATCAACATCTTATTCACATTACTCTCACAGTGACTTTTCACCGTACCAAAAGATTACTCTATTCTTAATATCATAATCACCATAGAGAGTGGCACACACTTAGGGCTTCTACACCCTCTTTTAGTATCCATGGTGAGATCCTGTCAGGCCCAACAGCCTTTGTCACTTCAGCTCCAACAGATTCCTTTTGAACCTCATCGCTGGTGAGCTCAAATTCCTCCAGATTGCTTGGTTTGTCGCCTTCTCCCTTAGTACAGGAGCATTTCCTTGCTCTATTGTGAAGTTATAACATTCAGGTACTCATTCCTAAGTAAGTAATGTGAACAGGTTAATGTGGGGTTGGTAAGAGAGATGATTAAGGGTAAACATGATGAAAGTTAATGTAATTATGAAAATGTTGTGTTTATTTCAGAGAGGACCTGAACATAACATAGTTTGTTGTGTGAACCGGGGATGAGTGGGTTGTTGGAGGTGCTGCATTGATGAGGATGATTTTTGGGGTTCTTTATTACGTGCATTTTAAGTACTTGTTTCGTAACTGGGCAGCAAGCGTCGAGTGCTGCTGTATTAGCCATTACAATTTATGCATTTAAATGATGTGCTTCTACAGCTTGTCCAAAGGTGTTCTTGTTATGAACATTTTCAGTCAGACTGACTCCATCATTCTTGCATTATTTAGTGTGGTGAGTGTATTTGTAACATTTGAAACATTGAACCAAATTAAGAAATTTTATTGGTTAGTGAGGTAGTTAGGCCTTTTTGTGTGTTGGATTGTTAGGCCTTGCGAGAGTCTGCTAGCTTCGTTAGGGAAGGAACCTCTAACTTTTACTAATATGATGCCAGGTTTGTGGTAAATCTCCATGATATTTATGTTGTTTCCGTTGTTAATGTCATGTATGAGTGTTGGTGTGTCCTGCTGAAACTGTGCGACTCTGGTGTTTGTATTGCCGACGAGAACTGTACACTTTGCCTGTTGTTCAAGAGTAAGTGTGGGCTAGACGGTAGAGCGAAGGTCTCGCTTCATGCAGATCGGCGTTCAATCCCCGACAGTCCACAAGTGGTTGGGTACCATTCCTTCCCTCCGTCCCATCCCAAATTCTTATCCTGATCCCTTCCCAGTGCTACATAGTCGTGATGGCTTGATGATTTCCCCCTGATAGTTCCTTCCTTCCTTCAAGAGTAAGTGAAAGCATGAGGTTCTCCTGGTGTAGGTCAGCAAGTGATAGGAAGACCTCCACAAATAAAGAATACATAATCAGGGACATTATGATCTCAGATACCACATACTCAGATCGCAAGCTGATTGAAGTGCAAACTATCATTAATACTCAGAATACACCTAAAACAATAATCAAGCGAGTAGGAATATTCATTAAATTCCAATTTAATAATAAAAGGATAGACTGGGAGAAAATAAACAGGGAACTAACAAACATTCCATGGGAAACTCTTCTAAGTAATAAAAATCCTACAGAAGGAATAGAAAAACTGACTGAAAAAACTGAAGCATATGAAGTTTGTCAGAAAAATGTTCCTTTGAGGAAAGCCAGAAAGAGGTACAATGTAGAAAGAGAACGCAGACGACACTACAAAAGAAAGGAAAAATTACGGATATGCTTACGCAGACGCGACTTTCTATATAAAGAAGGAATAATTTAAACAGGGAGATTGAAGACATCTAGCAGAGACTAAAGCATTCATATCAGATCGAAGAAGGCAAAGAGAACAGAAAGCAATTCAAGAAATAAAGAAAAACCCAAAATATTTCTTCATATATGCGAAATCAAAAGAAAAAACCACAACCAGTATTGGACGGATTCGTACGAGTGAAGGTTCATACACGGAGGATGACAAAGAAATTAGTGAAATCCTAAAAAAACAGTATGAGGACATGTTTAGCACCCCAATAAACAGCATGAAAGTGGAGACCTGAACAACTTCTGTAAATATAATTGATATCATCACGAGCGTGACAGATTTTGAAAGAGAAATTAACAACATGCCCATGCTCTCAGCCCAGGGTCCAGACTCGACAAATTCAATATTTATAAATGAATGTGCCAGTAGCACAGGCACTCAGTATAGTGTGGAGGAAGAGCTTGTACACGGGGAAGATACTAGATGCGCTTAAAGTAGCAGACATAGCCCTCATACACAAGGGAGGGAGCAAAGCATTGGCAAAGAATTATAGACCAGATACACTAACGTCCCACATAATAAAAGTATTTAAGAGAGTGATCAAGAGTCCGGTCACCAGTTTCATGGAGACCAATGACCTCCACAACCCAGGCCAACATGGATTTAGAGCGGGAAGATCGTGCCTCTCACAGTTACTTGAGCACTACAACAAAATCACTGAGGCATTAGAAGAAAAACAGAATACAGATGTGGTATACACGGACTTCGCAAAGGCATTCGATAAATGTGACCATGGAGTGATAGCACACAAAATGAGGTCAGTGGGAATAACTGGTAAAGTAGGACGCCGGATACTCAATTTTCTGTCGAACAGAACACAAAGTGTAATAGTCAACAAAATAAAATCATGTCCAAAGCGCAGTTAAAAGCTCTTTACCTCAGGGCACGGTTCATGCACCACTGCTTTTCCTTATTATCTTATCAGATATAGACAAAAATACAAGTCAAAGCTTCGTATCATCCTTTGCAGATGACACAAAAAACAGCATGAAAAACAGCATGTCCTCTGCTGAAGACATTTAAAAACTACAAGCCGATATTAATAAAGTTTTCGACTGGGCAGCAGAAAATAGCATGATGGTTAATCAATGATAAATTCCAGGTTAGATTTAGATTTAGATTTTTTAGTCAAATAAAGATACATACATTGAAAATGAGTTACAAACATAATGTTGGATTTAAAGATAGAGTTAGTACATACAATACCTAAAACCTCTCCAAATGTACGCATAGCGTTTCGGGTAAGCCCAGGTACTCGGGTGCGGTAAAAATGAGAACCTTAAACATAATACAGGGTACAAAACACAATCAAATTTGCTCATAGTCAGTTGTCCTCAGGCTAGAGGAGAAGCAGGCAGGATGTATACGTCCTCCTGTTTGACATAGGCCTAGGCCTAAGGTCTAGTCTTCAGTGCGCCAAGTAGGTCAGCTACAGTGGCACTAAGTGTGCACTGCCCCTCCTACCAACTGTGGTAGGCCCTGGATGTGTGGATTGGCCAGAAATTAAGGCAGTAATTGTTAATGTGGCAATATCGAGGCACGCTGAGGGGAGAGTTGGAATATGGAACATGGGACCCCCCAAGGCGGAGTCTTAAGCCCTACACTATTCAATGTACTTATGAACGCCAATGCAAATATTGATTTTCCGGAAGGAACACAACAAGTGGGATATGCAGATGATGTCCTAATACAAGCTCCCACCTTGGGAAAAATTGAACAGTCCATTGAACTCCTTGGATGGAAATGTATTGAGCTCGGTTTCACTCTCTCCACAAACAAGACGAAGGCATACTCCCATCGCAAGCGGAGAGCAAATGAAGAACTGCAAATTAATGGTGTAACACTTGAATGGGTTGACCACTATCGGTACCTTGGCGTCACCGTCGGCTCTAACAAGGGAAAGAAAGACGAGCTCAATCAACTCATAGGAACATGCAAAAGTCGACTCAGGGCACTAAAAGCTATGACCTGGAATGGACATGGAGCCTCTATTGCCGTGCTTAAAATGATGTACACAGCCTATGTGCGCGCTCCGTCATAGACTATGCCGCACCAGTTCTGTGCACCTACTCCCAAAGCGATATAAAAAGGCTTGAAAGCATTCAAAATGAAGCCATGACAATCATTCTTGGAGTTCCAAGGACTGAAAAAACGTCTAATCTACGAGAGGAGTTGTCCCTTCCCAGTGTTAAAAGCAGAATTCAGGAGCTGAATGCTAAGCTTGCAATTAGGATAGCCAGAGATCCCCATTACAATGATATTGCTAAGAAAAAACTGAGCTCTGTGCTACTTTCAGGAGGAAACAGGAGAAGCAAAAAATGGCATCACAGATCAGTCTGCTACCTCGAAGAGCTTCACCTGCTTGAGCAAGCCCGTGAGCTCCTGCCTGTAGAGTGGTTACCTCCCTGGGAGGATGACTCGTGCAAGATCATCATCAATGAAATGGCAACGAAAAAATCCAACATGATACCACAAGAAATGAGGCACAAGTATCTCGAGGAAATTTATAAAGAAGCCGGAGATGAACTAGATCAAATCTACACTGACGGGTCATCTAATCCTGTCAATGGCATGGCTGGTGCAGCATACACGGTAATCAAGGATAATACTTTCCAACGCAGAAATGAAGAAAAAGCACGTATTGAGAACTATGCCTCGTCAACGCAAGCAGAGCTAACTGCCATTGTTATGGCGTTAAGGTTTCTTGAACGTGAACGGAACACTAATGGTGCAGTGATTTGCACCGATTCAAAAGCAGCACTGCAAAGCCTAAGTAAAATCGGGCAGAAAATCTTGCAATAGTCGCTGAAATTAAGAGAGCTGTGAGAGTACTTACCAATCAGGGAAGAGTCATCAAGTTTCTGTGGATCCCCTCCCATGTTGGAATATGTGGGAATGAACGAGCAGATGTGCTGGCTGCTGAAGGCGCTGAAGGAGACCATATTGAATACTTCATACCCAAGACTCTCCTACAAATTAGAGGTATTGTTAGGCAACATCACCGTGACAAGGTAACTGAGGAAAGGAGGATAGAAGCACAAACCAGTGAATCTATACGATGGTACAACATGGTTGCAGCTGGCAATCCCAATCGTTATGGCCGAAGAGGAGGAGGACAAGGGAGAGATTCAGTAATAGCGAGAATCCATCTTGGATACAAATATCCTTGGAGATATGGAATGGAAACAACAGTTGATCAGCGAAGTTGCAGAATCTGTGGTGAGAGTGATGGACACCGCCTTGACCACTATCTACGTGAATGTGAACACCTGAGAGACATTAGAAATATGTGTAGAATAATAAATCCCACATTGTTTGAGTTAGGAAAATACTATTTGTCAAATATTGATACTGTTCTTAAAAGATTTCCCCATTTTGCACCCGCAAGATAACGTAAGTGTGGGAGTATGTCTCAAAAGATTCTCCCACAGCTGACTTGAATGGCTCATTGCAGTGCACAGTGCACTGATCTTCGTGCACAAAGCCTATCTCTCTTAATCCTGGATAGTGACCTGGCATGTTGGGTATCTCCAGAATGCCCACTTAACCAGGAACACTCTCATAATACGGAGGCCGCCGTATGTCCAGGCAGGAAGTAGATACAGGGTGTTAAGCATACTTGTTACCAAAGGGTCAATGAGTACATGGCCTGGAGGAGAGTGTGAGAGAGGGGAGGCGCCAGCAGCGTCTGACCTCTGGGGTCAACCTCAACCGGCGCATGGAGAATAACAGCTATGACGTGTTCATGACGTCACTCCTGCTACTGCTCATCGAACGAGCTCATATGATTGGTTCCCGCTCATTTGCTGCAATGCTATTGGTCAAATTGTAACTCCTTTTGTGTTGTGTGCCACGAGATACCCGGTACCCTTGAAAACCCATTCACGTGAGGTAGACCAAGCCGAGAGGATGGGTCTGTTCAGTCTATCGGGCACTAGACTGAACACCGTGTATTCCTCACCGTCAAGTTAACTCAGCGTCTTTGCGATATACCACACACTCGTGTTGTGTGCCACAAGATGCCCGGTACCCCTTGAAAACCCATTCACGTGAGGTAGACCAAGCCGAGAGGATGGGTCTGTTCAGTCTATCGGCCACTAGACTGAACACCGTCTATTCCTCACCGTCAAGTTAACTCAGCGTCTTTGCGATATACCACACACTCGCCCAGAATCACGAGTGGGAATATATTGTTTAGAAGCCTAAAGTGACAAATCTCCAGAGCGAACAGACTGGTATCAGGTAACCCCTGGTGACAAAGATCGTTGTGAGTGACTTAGAGTGAACTAAGGCAGTGCCGCCGCCTAAGTAACCTGTGTGTGTGACTATACCACAAGTGTACCTGCATGGTATACCACAGCCGCCGCCAGCCACCACTCGTCCCGAGCGTGTACCTCTGTGCCTCAGTACCTCAGTACCTCGAGCGCCCGCCGCCGCCCTCACTCCTACGTGACGTCACCACCTTACGCATCGCCAGTGTCAGTGTGTGTGCGTGTGTCTGTCTTTTAAGCATACAGCACGCCCTACCCACGAAATCATCTCAAGATACTGCGAGTACTATCCATGTCTACGAGCGAAACCAGCTATCAGGCCACCTACGAGTGCTTGTATAGATGTGCCTGACTGAGTGAGTGAGTAAGGAAAGGTACCTTATCTGTAAGCACAAGATCTTGTCATTGTTAATTGTGTCTGTGTTGATCTGAGGTATCAACCACAGTTCTCACCTTCTTATACCTGTCGCAGGTTATAGGTGAATCGACGGTGAATGCGTGTTTATCTGTGTGGTATCACGGCATTTCACTCGTCTGTGAATGTGAGTTTCACATACACTACACATTTAGTTATTGTGTGATTGTGTGATTATTGTGCATGTTATTGCCTGTCCCATTGACAGTGTATTTGTTGATTTATTGCATATCATCATTACCAAGTATCCGGTTGGAACTCTTGTGATCCCTTTGCATACCGGCAGTTAGGTTGCCGTGTTAATGATTGGCTGTCAACTGTGTTAAGTTAGGTGTTTATCCACGAGTGGATACGAGTCGATTAGCCAGACGTCAAGAGTCTCGCTAATGTAACCATAGCCTTTCTGACGCCAATCTAAAGTAAATCAAGCACCCTGTGTATTAGTGGTTAAGTTAGTAAATAAACTACTGTTAAGCTTTATGCGGTGTTTCCGTTGAACCACTTCTGAATACTGCCAACTATTTACTCAAGCCTTCAGCTCCAGGTGTCTTCAACACCGAGTTGCCTATTATACACTAATCTATAAATTTGATGAGGACCCTAGGAGTCCCTTAAAGTGTTAAATCATTGAGGAGATTCCAACGATCAACGTGGAGCAGGACCAGGTGAGGCTAGTCTGAGAAGAGACCCTCAAGGACTCTAAATCGACCTTGCTCCCAGGCCCTGTACGGTTGCTCTCGTATTTTCTTTTCTGCTAATTCCGACAGCTTCGTGAAGCGTCTGCCATATGTACATTGGCGACGTACGCATTGCAGTCGTGAAAGCAAAAAAAGAAACACCCCACAGTAAGCTTTTAAGGGTGACAGATGTTAATCTTCTTGTTTGAGGAGCTGTTCACTTGAGACAGTTAAGCAAGTCCCAGCTGTGTCTGGGTACAAGTGACAGGATGAACAACCCAGCGGGTTTTCTTCCTATTGGGGAGTGTTGTACATGCTGCTATGGCGGTGTGTCCACTCACAAGATGAGTGGCGCTGCCCAATAAACTCGCCCCTCGGGGCAAAATTTAAAAAAATTTGCTTATAGTAGGAAAGCAGCATGTCAAGAATTTATGAATAATGATATCTGACGACGTAACGTTTAGGGAGCACAACCAAGCAAATATTGTGTCAGCCAGAAAAATGATAGGATGGATTACGAGAACTTTCAAATCCAGGGATTCCGTCACAGTGGCTTTTACCATTCAAATCACTTGTGCTGTCCTGTCTTGAGTACTGCTCAGTGCTCACTTCCTCATTCAGAGCAGGAGAGATTGTTGAAATAGAGATAATACAGAAAACATATACGGCATTCATAGACGCAATAAAGCACCTAAATTATTGGGATCGTCTCAAAGCTCTCGAAATGTACTCACTAGAAAGGAGACGAGAGAGATACCAAATAATATACCCGTGGATAATGCTGGAGGGCCAGGTCCCAAATCTACCCAGTAAAATAGCAAATACTAGAGTGAACGATATGGAAGAAAATGCAGAATAGAACCAGTGAAGAGCAGGGGTGCCATAGGCACAATCAGAGAACACTGTATAAACATCAGAGGTCCGCGGTTGTTCAACATCCTCCCAGCGAGTATAAGAAATTTTGCCGGAACAACCGTGGACATCTTCAAGAGAAAATTATAATCTTTTCTTCAAGATGTGCCGGACCAACCGGGCTGTGGTGGATATGTGGGCCTGCGGCCCGCTCCAAGCAACAGCCTGTTGGACCACGCTCTCGCAAGTCAAGCCTGTTGGACCAAGCTCTCGCAAGTTAAGCCTGGCCTCGGGCCGTGCTTGGGGAGTAGAAGAACTCCCAGAACCCCATCAAGCAGGTATCAAGCATGTATAGCTGAAACAAAAAGCAATCATACAAACTTCAGTGGCGAAAAAGTATTTTATATCTGTGTTGGTCTTTTAATAGAAGGTTGGTGCAATGTTGGTGGCATTGTCAAATGTTATTATGGAATCGAAATGAGTCAATGTTGGCTGTTGCAGTGTACTGCCAAGCCCATCGTGGATGGTTTTGGCGGAGTAGGCTGTTTCATGCGTTTATAACCCTTTGGGGGCTCCTTGTATCTGTTACATTCGACCTTTTTTTTTGAGATATATACAAGAATTGTTACATTCTTGTACAGCCACTAGTACTCGTAGCGTTTCGGGCAGGACCCTGGAATACGATCCCCGCCGCGAAGAATCGTTTTTTCATCCAAGTACACATTTTACTGTTGCGTTAAACAGAGGCTACAGTTAAGGAATTGCGCCCATTAAATCCTCCCCGGCCAGGATACGAACCCATGACATCAACCTGTCCTCTTAAAAAGAACGTCGCATTTGGCCGTTTGCCCGTATGGCCGAATTTGGACGTAATTTGAAAATGAAAAAAATATGAAAATAAATTTGGGATTTTTTTTTTCAACAACAGTAAGTTAAGGGTCCTCTGATAGGTTAGGTGGACAGGAAATTCTCATAAAGTTTCAAAACGTTATGAAAAACGTTATTTTAAAGTGTCCTCTCATAACCTCTGCGCGTACGCCGGACGACTCAAATAGAAAACGGAACAGAACGTCACTTTTGTGAGTCGATTTCATTTCAAATTACGTCCAAATTTGGCCATATCGCGCATTCGAGCCAAAAGTGACGTTCTTTTTAAGAGGACGGGTTGATGACATAGCGCTCGCGGAACGCCAGGCGAGTGTCTTACCACTACACCATGGAGACTACCTTTTAAACAAGTGGTCTGGATCAGTATCCTCCAAATGCTTTTTCCCCATAGGTTATAAACGTATGAAACCTCCTGCCCCCCAAAAAATCGTAAATGCCAAAATGCTGCTGCAATTTAAGATACAAATAGATAAAGTCATCAGGACAAGCTGTGGGACCTTTGACAAGCTGTCGGCTTTCTGTCCTCGTCGAGGTCACTAGAAAGATAGTGGCCCTCAGATAAATTCAGGTATTTAAAAAGTTTCATTAAGATCAGCCTTGTCATGTCTGGTGAGCAGTGTTAATAGTTCTGTGGCCCTCAGCCGTTCCTGATGTGAGAGTCGACTTAATTCTGCTTTCGCCCAAACGCATTAGACCACTACACCGCGGTTGGGGTGCTAGCAGACAAAGACAACCCTTTTCCTTGAGTTTCCTGGAGTTTTGAGACAAAGATGACTTTGGGGGCGGAGGTTCGTCGAGCACGCCGGCTGGAGGGTGGTAGCATAACCTCCTGGCCTTGGGACGGTCGGGGCGTGCTCCCTCGCTGTGCTTAAGTACATGTAAGCGACTCGTGAGCGTCGTGCCGGACGCTCATCCACTGTTGCCAACCATCAACATCTGCAACACCTGCCTCAACATCTGCAACACCTGCCTCAACATCTGCAACACCTGCCTCAACATCTGCAACACCTGCCTCAACATCTGCAACACCTGCCTCAACATCTGCAACACCTGCCTCAACATCTGCAACACCTGCCTCAACATCTGCAACACCTGCCTCAACATCTGCAACACCTGCCTCAACATCTGCAACACCTGCCTCAACATCTGCAACACCTGCCTCAACATCTGCAACACCTGCCTCAACACCTGCCTCAACATCTGCAACACCTGCCTCAACATCTGCAACACCTGCCTCAACACCTGCTTCAACATCTGCAACACCTGCCTCAACATCTGCAATACCTGCCTCAACATCTGCAACACCTGCCTCAACATCTGCAACACCTGCCTCAACATCTGCAACACCTGCCTCAACATCTGCAACACCTGCCTCAACATCTGCAACACCTGCCTCAACATCTGCAACATCTGCAACACTTGCCTCAACATCTGCAACACCTGCCTCAACATTTGCAACATCTGCAACATCTGCCTCAACATCTGCAACACCTGCCTCAACATCTGCAACATCTGCAACACCTGCCTCAACATCTGCAATACCTGCCTCAACATCTGCAACACCTGCCTCAACATCTGCAACACCTGCCTCAACATTTGCAACACCTGCCTCAACATTTGCAACACCTGCCTCAACATCTGCAATACCTGCCTCAACATCTGCAACACCTGCCTCAACATCTGCAACACCTGCCTCAACATCTGCAACACCTGCCTCAACATCTGCAACACCTGCCTCAACATCTGCAACACCTGCCACAACACCTGCATCAACATCTGCAATACCTGCCTCAACATCTGCAACACCTGCCTCAACATCTGCAACACCTGCCTCAACATCTGCAACACCTGCCTCAACATCTGCAATACCTGCCTCAACATTTGCAACACCTGCCTCAACATCTGCAACACCTGCCTCAACATCTGCAATACCTGCCTCAACATCTGCAATACCTGCCTCAACATCTGCAACACCTGCCTCAACATCTGCAACACCTGCCTCAACATCTGCAACACCTGCCTCAACATCTGCAATACCTGCCTCAACATCTGCAACACCTGCCTCAACATCTGCAACACCTGCCTCAACATCTGCAACACCTGCCTCAACATCTGCAACACCTGCCTCAACATCTGCAACACCTGCCTCAACATCTGCAATACCTGCCTCAACATCTGCAATACCTGCCTCAACATCTGCAATACCTGCCTCAACATCTGCAATACCTGCCTCAACATCTGCAACACCTGCCTCAACATCTGCAACACCTGCCTCAACATCTAAGGAGGCAATTAGCGACGCTGCCGAGGCCACCATCGTCGATGAGTGAGTGTGAGTGTGACTAAAGTACAGGATCCTGGTTATTTTCATTGTGTGTTTCGTGGGGTGATTACCAGTAATCATCCAAAACTTGTATCAACAGTCAACTCACAACGGTTTCTCTGTGTTTAAGTAGAGATTGTGAAGCGTTGATCACCTCACTCTTGGTCGAGTGTGAGTGTAAACCTCACTCTTGGCCGAGTGTGAGTGTAAACCTCACTTTTGGCAGTGTGAGTGTAAACCTTACTCTTGGTCGAGTGTGAGTGTAAACCTCACTCTTGGCAGTGTGAGTGTAAACCTCACTTTTGGCAGTGTGAGTGTAAACCTCACTCTTGGCAGTGTGAGTGTAGACCTCACTCTTGGTCGAGTGTGAGTGTAAACTTCACTCTTGGCCGAGTGTGAGTGTAGACCTCACTCTTGGTCGAGTGTGAGTGTAAACCTCACTCTTGGCAGTGTGAGTGTAGACCTCACTCTTGGTCGAGTGTGAGTGTAAACTTCACTCTTGGCCGAGTGTGAGTGTAGACCTCACTCTTGGTCGAGTGTGAGCGTAAACCTCACTCTTGGCAAAGTGTGAGTGTAAACCTGTCAGTGTGTCCCACCTCTCTGAGGGTGACCTTGCATGATTGATTAAACACATGTCAGATTAGGATTGTGTTATCAGCATTATTACAGTGTCGTCTCAGTGACAAGTTGGTTAACGTCAATTTATTTGGTAATGTCTCAGTGGCCAAATTGTTAACATAAATTAATTGTAGCATAATTATTGTTGTTCTGATACTGCAAGCGTCGGAATGCAGCACTTGCAAGAGTGTTCACCAGTGTTCAGATTAGTTCACATTGTGAGGCTCAGGCAAGGGAGTCGAGACTCCTCATACCTGAGCGGTGGGAAACGGTTCCTGCTGTGTATGGGTTGCATAGCTAGTTGATGTGACACTCTTAATTAAGGTAAAGGATTCCCGTATGTTTTACTAGTTGTTAAATTGTAAATAAACTTGTTAAACTTTCCACAAGTCTTGCCGTTAGATCTGACTCTTGATAATAAAGACTGTTACCGAATTCACATGACTCCTGCTGACACTCATCGACTTTAAAACAAATTTATGTGAACCTTTACCATTGAGCTGCACCTCATGCACAAGGTGACTGGCACGACCAAAGTGACTCACAACCTATGAGTATATAGGTTGTGAGTCATATAACCAACTACTGTCTTGAGGAGGCCACCCACTGAGGAGTCATAGCTCGACAGAGAATACTTGGGTAACTGAGGTCTGCTGCTCCAGGCAATTCGTGAATACCTGATCGTTCTAGTTCATGGAATGGAGTCTGCCATATGCACCCAGGGCGAGCTGTTGCAAGCAGAACATTCGAAAAAACGAGTAAAATCTGGCATACAGAAAGCCATCCTTCCCGCAGCAGCCAACCATCCACTGCTCCTTCACAAAAAAGCACTGGGCCAGGAGAGGGCGGTCCATCCTGAGCCTCTTGAGCACATGGGTGTAGCAGTCCCCCGTAGTGTAGTGGTAAGACATTCGACTGGCGTTTCGCGAGTGCTTTGTCCTGGGTTCCTATCCTGGCCGGGGAGAATTTACTGGGCGCAAATCCTTAAGTGTACTGTTTAACAGTTAAACAATTTAACTTTTTACTGTTTAACCCAATAGTAAAACGGGTACCTGGTTGTTAAACAATTCGAGAGGGGATCGTATTCCGGGGAACATAGGGTTAAGGACCTGCCCGAAATGCTGTGTGTGTTAGTGGCTGAACAAAAATGTAACCATTCTTGCATATATAAATAAATAAATAAATCTATATGTAAATAAATAAGTAAATAAATTACTCAGGTGATCTAAGCATTACGGACACTGCTAATGAAAACTTATATTTGCTTGTTCACATTTGCCACCAGTAGGGCTGTCCACCTATGGGTGGCCCATCACATGAAAGCTGAGACTTTCCCAAGAACATTTGGTAGATTCGTGGCCCGTCGTTCATGTCCCCAAGTTCTGATTTGAGACAATGGGACGAACTTCAAGACTGGGGAAGCCTAGTTAAGAAATATTTTTGACCATCCTGACACAAAATACCTTCAAGGGATGCAGGTGTGTTTGGAGGTTTATATCACCTAAAGCCCCAAGGCAAGGCGGATTTTATGAACTAGAGGCAGGGACAGTGAAATGTTCTCTCCATAAAGTTTCCTGTGACCATCAATTGAATGTGGATGAGCTCCAAACGAGCATCACAGAGGTGAAAGCGAGGGTCAACAACAGATCTCTTAACTATCTAAGACGAGTTGGATTCCTTGTTGGCATTGACCCCCATCTAAGTTACTGCACGCCCAATCCATCTTGTCTGCCCAATCAATATGTGTTGGGGATCCAGTTGATCCCACATGCCAAAGGCGAGAACAACTACAAGAAAGTTATAACCGTCTAATCCAGATCCTTCAAAGATAGAAGGACATCTAAAGGGAAAATTATCTTACGTCCTTGAGAGAACATTATTATGGCGTAATGCCAACCACAAATGCGCCTACATTAAAACCTGAATGTGCTGTCTTGGTGGAGACGGGGAAACACGATCAAATTGGCCACTTGACCGTGTGGTCTGCATCCACCCAGATGCCCACAGTGTCTTGCAAGTGGTCAAGGTAAAGTCTCTGGGCACTGTCAGTCTCAAAACAATAGAAAAACTGGTGCATTTGGAACTTTCTGAAGAGTCTGTGGAAGTAACCACAGATGAGATTTCCAAAGAACCTGTATGCCCCACCACAGCCAAATCACAAGCTTGTCGTCAGAGACTGAAGGGATTTATCCAAGAGCAAGAGGACCAGATCACAAATGGTTACTTAGATTTATGCAGCCCCAGGCTGTCCGAAATTCCCATGAATAGTAAAATAGATATAGGAAACCCTAAGATACTATCCTAATATGTTCTTTATACTGGATTTGAAAAAGTAACAATTAAAATCAAGATATGCATCCGAATCACTTTCCAAGATGGGAGACCATACATATATATTTTTGGGTGCTGCCTGTGGGAAAAACCTGCTGTGATTGATATAAGAGGAGACTACCAGGGACTTGTACTGAACTAAATTAAAAAATTACTGTATGCAAATTAATTCAACTAAAATCTCTAGCTAGGGTCGTAAATCCTAGCTCCTCTTTTCCTAATGACAGATAATGGGCTGTAAGGGGCAGGTGGGGTGAGTGAATTAGTTGATAGGTTGATTGCAGTTCCACGTCCACCTGCCAACAGGTATCTCACATCAGCTTGTATTTTATACAAGGATTAGATTTTATAATTCAGTTATATAACTGAACACTGGCTCTGTTTAAATCAGAGATTTAAACATACACAGTCTAGCCTAGCACCTTAGCAATTAACAGCCAATACACTTATACTTTAAACAATACAACACTTTAAATTGTAAATTGTAAAGTATGATAAATGACCTAAGTGGTCTGAGCACTGTTACTGAGTACTAAAATTATATTCAATTAAATGAACTTATATGATTACTTAAAAAATAACTAAGCAAGCAATTGTTAACTTAATTTATATATTCAAGTATTTGCAATGTATATGATCAATGTATATGATTAAATACAGTCAGCTTGTTGAATCTCTTCCTACACTCTGGACACTCATGTGTATTAGTTTACTTATTGTGACAATCTTCTCTGACACTGGACACTCATGAGGTTCAGAGCTTGGATAAGACTCAACAGCTGTACCACAATATTAATAATAAACTCACAGAAATATGAGGCGTTGCCTCGCCTTTTTACCGACTATCAGTCTTATAGAATATTAATGTTACACTAGCTTTAATTGGCCAACTAATACGCTACAGTAATAACATTCAATAAACTTAGCTGAAGCCGGGTGCCTGTCTGACAAAGTGTGCCAGACTGAAGAACTCTCTTGGCGAGTTTAGGCACGATATTTTAGATTACAGCGTTGCTGTTTGACGTACGAGTAGCGTTGCTGTTTTGACGTACGAGTAGCGTTGCTACGGATATGGGACTGCGTTGCAGAAGATAACAATGAAGATTAGGGATGAGATTAGGGATGAAGGTGGAGACCGCGTCACTAAATGCTCCACTCTACACTTATAGATATAAATGTTCTAGGATTTTCCTTGTTGATATATTGTCCAGGTACTCCCCCAGTTCTAGAGAGTGTTCACTGGTGATAATGATATTAGATAAGGTGTCCTTGAGCTGAAAATGTTCGCTAAGGGACCGTCACGTGTACACTGTTGTGTAAACATACGCGTTCTGCCCCCGGGCTGTGGTGGGCGCTTCTCTCCCGAGATGCCCTCCCCCCATCCCCCTTGAAAAAGGGGTAGCTTACAATGAATATTGATTGATTATTTTTACAGTCTAGACTTATGATTGAGATAAGATGTGATTATATAAAATATGATATAGGATTTAAAGATTATAAGTAGTACTTGATAATACCACTGACTCTTAATAAGGATTCGATTTTATCTCTACCGGATACTACGTCAGTGTTCCAATAATTTTTAATTAACAATCCTTCTAGAAGCTTCTGGATCCTTGAGAGAACATGCACAAAGTCACGTAGGCATCTATAGGGCCCTATGGCGTACGTGATCATAGTGGCATCATCTAGGATCAAGCTATATATAATGAATCTATTGTGATTCTGATATGATTCTGATATGATATAGATTTGATATAGATATGATATAGATATGATTTGATATGATATAGAAATATACATTTCTTAGATGATTATTAGATATGGTGGGTAAAATTTCCCACATCTTCCAGAGGGAGAGAACTGGCACAGAGTCCTATACTAAGGACAGTAGTAACCATATGTATTTATTTACTCTCCATCGGATTGATAATACAAGTGCAAATTTTGCTTGCACTTTTGTGCGGCTGTCCGTTGTGGACGATTGTGCCTGTTAGGAGTCTGTGGGTCATGTGTAGTTAGATGTCTTGAGGTCTCTCAGGATCTAACTGCAGCTGGCTCACTGATTCCATGTGGATGAGTTTGTCCAATGTCTTCAGGGAAGTTGTTCCTTTAGACAGGATCTTGACTATTCTCAAAATCCCCTGGCTATCTGGATGGACTGAGACAACTTTACCTAATGGCCAGTCAGCCCTAGGGCCATCACTGTCTACCAAGACAATATCGCCAGGTTGGAGATTAGATATATTATGTGGGACATTGGCCCCATAGTGATGTTCTCGTAGAGATGTAAGATATTCTTTTGTCCAAACATCATTCCATTTTTGGATTATGCTGGACAGATGCTTATACCCCTGAACCAACTCGCTCTGACTCACATATGAGGGATCTCTGATCTCATCATCCACTAGAGATGGTACTGGAGTCAGAAGTCTTCCATACATTAGGTGTGCAGGACTTAATGGCTCATGTTGAGTAGGATCATCAGACAAGTAAGTCAACGGCCGGTTATTCACCCTTGATTCTATTTCCGTGATTACTGTCTGGAGTTCTTGAAGATTGATTTTCTGACGGTGTAGAGATTTTCTCAAGGATCTTTGACAGTTCCTATTAACCGTTCATAAAATCCTCCGTGCCATGGGGCTCTTGGAGGGATAAATTTCCATCTGCAATGACGCTGTTCCAGTGTGGAAGTAACTGCAGGATGGGAACAGATTTCCCGTAGACATGCTTCTCCAGCTACCAAGTTTGCTCCGTTATCTGAAATCATCAGCTTGGGGCATGATCGGCGTGCTGCGAATCTGCGGAAAGCTTGAATAAATGATTGAGCAGTCATATCGGGTGTTACCTCTAAATGTACTGCCCTGGTGGTAGCACAGGTGAACAGACAGATGTATGCCTTGATAGGTTGCTTATCTGGAGTCCCTGTTAGATATATTGCTCCTGTATAATCTACTCCGGTCGTTTCGAAAGGATGTAGATGGACCACACGTTCTTTTGGTAGAGGTGGTGGCCCTGGATAAGAGCAAGTTTTTGCATCGTACCTTCGGCATATCATGCAATTTTTCAAGATTGATTTGACTGACTGTCTTCCCTGAGGAATCCAGTACTGTTGTCTGATTTGTGTGAGTGTGTCTAACACTCCTCCATGTTTGATGATTTGTTGATGTGTATGTAACACAATCAACCTGGTGATCCAATGATTTTTTGGTAAAAGCCATGGATGCACGGTATCTAGATTAACATCTGCGTGTTTAAGTCTCCCTCCACAACGCAGAATGTTGTGATTTTCTTGGTCTATCCACAGACCGAGATTATGTTTTAACTTATGCGGAAGATTTTCATAGTTCTTACCATAAGTTTCTGTCTGGGCTTGTCTTACCCAATAGATAAGTGCATCAGGAAAAGTGTATTTATACCTTTTTTCCTGAGATATTGAAACACGTTCTGTGTTACATTGATTAATTTGATGAGCGAGGAGTAACGAGTACAATCCAAGACTGATATTTGAGCTTGCTGCCTGGTGGTAGTTATGGTTTGTGTCGTGATGACGTGCGGCTTTTGTTCAGGCCAACTGCCATTCACTAACCATCTAGGCCCATAAAACCAAATATCTGCCTTTGCAAATTGTTTAAACGTCATACCTCTTGATAAGAGATCAGCTGGATTATCTTTTGTTGGTACATGCAACAATTGAAAGCCTGCGGAAATTTCTTTAATTTCCGAGACGCGATTTTTTACATAGGGAGTCGGACAGTTGTCGTTTCGTACCCATTGTAAACAGCTTCATTGTCAGACCATATAATGACATCTTTGATGTTCATGGTAGACAAGACTTGTTTGATATGCACAGCTAAGCGTGTGGCTGTTAGCAGTGCTGTTAGTTCCATCTGAGGCAAAGTCCTCTTTTTAATGGAT
>WNGS01165878.1:2435-23210 GCA_020271785.1 Procambarus virginalis | reverse complement strand
TGAAGAAAAATGCATCATGGTACTGGAGCGATATCGAGCAAAATGCATTTGATGCTGTGAAAGATTCATTAGTAGAAAATGCGACTGCTGCGTACTTTCATCCATCAATGGACACTGAGTTAACGGTGGATGCTAGTCCTGTGGTTTAGGTGCTGTGCTAGTCCAACACAACCTGGTCAACCAGATTCCAGAGTAGTAATTGCCTCAACCCGTCCTCACAAAGACAGCACATATATGACCTAATGCTTAAAGTCTATATGTTGATTGTGATTTAGTACATATGTGGTATATTCCCAGTTACTTTTTTTTCCAAGGCCCAACTCTCCTCACGTACCAATTTACGTCTCACAGTAATTTACGTCTACTTCTTCTTCTCGCCTAATTTACTTCCTCACGTACCAATTTACGTCTCACAGTACCCGTCCGTCAACCTAGATAGCAGAATAGTCGTGATTGGTTCAATTATAAGGAAAATTGTAGTTTTCAGGTCCCACATGGGTGTGAAATTTACCTACTATTGTCCATGCTCTTAGAATATTACAGATCAGCTACTTCCTGTTGAAGGCTCGTAGTTTTGTTTTGAGAAATATTAGTTGTTCTTAGTAAATTATAATAAGCACTATAAATTATTACATAGAATAACAGTCCTTCACCAATCAATATTATATACCATAGTGTGCTTTACAAATCTTTAAAGTATGTTTTGTAGGAACGCTAACAGAAAACGATATTACGTTGGAATGTCTATGGGGTAAACTACTGCAAACAGGATGGTATTGTGTCTACTATACCAACTACAGGATGGGTATTGTCCACTACCACCTGTTAGGGGGTAAGGGGTCCAATACCACCCACAGGATGGGTATGAGGGTCACATCCACCCACAGGATGAGTATGGGGATCACATCCACCCACAGGAAGGGTATGGGGTCCAATACCACCCACAGGATGAGTATGGCGTCCACTACAACCCACAGGATGGGTATGGGGCTCCAACCACCCATAGAATGGATATGGGGCTTCAACCACCCATAGAATGGGTATGGGGTCCAATAACACCCACTGGATGTGCATGGCGTCCATTGCCGCGCGTCGAGCTCGAAAACCGCAGCATTCATCTCAGAACCATGCCTATTTCACGCAGATTCCTCAATAAACGTAAGAGTTTTATATGTCACAAGAAAGATAGAAATATAAGCTTCATTCTAAATACCTTACCATGGGCATATTTAAATTTAAAGCGAAGATACGTGTACTTTTATAATAGCCGAGCTCCGACCCTGACAGATCGATCGACCGAGCAACTCTCAGAACAATGTTTATTTCACGTGAATTCGTTAATAAACATATATGTTTTATATGTCTCAAGAAAGGCAGACATATAACCTTCACTTTAAACACTTTACCATAGACATATTTAAAGTTCTAATGAAGATACATGTATTTAAAAATTACGGAGCTCCCACCCCGTACAGACTGAACGACAGAGCAACTCTCTCTCAGATCAATGTTTATTTCTCGTAAATTCGTTAATAAACACAAATGTTTTATATGTCTTAAGCAAGATAGAAATAAGAGCTTCATTTTAAATACATTACAATAGACATATTTATAGCTCAAGTGAAGATACATATGTTTTTATAGTAGCGCTCAGTAGCTTGTCGGGCATGGAGTGCAGACGCCTACGCACTTGCCGATATATTGTATAATTAACAAAGATACGCTAATAAAGCCTAAAATCTTATATGCCTCCAGAAAGACCGAGATATGAACATTATTATGATTGCACCAAATGAAATATATCATGTTCGAGAACAAAGATATATCAATTTTAAATTAAGTTTCGACTCTTGCTCGGGCGAGAGAGATGGGGCGACTCTCGCCCCATCTATTGGAGATTCTGTCCACTAAAGACCCAAAGCTACTCAAACCCTCTTAGCATTATTTAAGTAATGAAGTAATATGGTATATTTACTCACTATAATGTGGGTGCTGAATGCAGAACATGAGAAAACATATATTTACTCCAAACTTATGTAATTTCATTATGAAATAAGTAAATAAGTAGCATCAAAGGAAGTCGACGGTCCAAGCGTCAATGTTGTGGAGCGACTTATCCAATTTGGAAAGTGTTTGTTGGCATATCCACTTGTCGCACTTCTCTGCACAAATTATCACAAATTAAATTATAATGTTAACAAGTAGAATACGTATTTTTAATAAAATCTAACATAACTAGCCAGAAAACATTTAACATTTATTAAAAAATATATGTTTGGAGTTAAATCGACTTCATAGGACAATAGTTTTGTATATATATACTCGTTATTCGTTGACATGCGTTCGCTACTTAAACTACCATGTACTGTACTTATGTAATATCTCCCATGTCTCTTCACTCATCTCACCGAACCCTACAAGCTCTGTGATATATTGTTTAATTAATTGAGATTCACAAATAAAGCTTATAATTATATATGTTATCAAAAAGGCAGAGCTTAGTTTAGTTCATTTATTATGCACCCCATACCCATCCTATGGGCGATAGTGGAGTGTTACAGAGGCACATAATGGGCTCAGGGACTGAGCCCCACAATTCATATAGCCAAGCAAGTTATAATCTTGATAAGCTAGTTACAAAAGTCAATGCACATTGTCACATCAACAATGTGCTCGAGACCGACCACAAGTACAGTTTATAATTTAAGCAACTGACATATATGGAGGGCTAGTGTCACAATTGATATGTTTATCCTACACATAACCCCCTCTCCCCCATCCAATGGGCAGCGGTGGATAGGTTACAATCAAGTCGTTTTTTGCGTTTTATTCAGAGATTAGATCTTATTGGGTGAGGAAAGATATTCATATTTTAATGAAGGCTTCTTGGCTGATGCTCTCCATTGATGGAAAATATACAACCTTTTGAAAATCAATGTTAGTTTGATCTAGATATTGTAATTAACGAAAGTATTTATGTCATCAGAAAGGTAGAAATATAGGCTACATTTAAAATCCTTTGTCATAAATATAACTGAAGTGAAAACGAAGATATATGCGTTTTGATAGTTACTTGATGGCTAGCTCTGAGAGTGTGAAGCCCTGCACACTAGCCAATAAATTGTATAATTAGTTCCATATATTTTAATTAATCTTAAAAATCTATATGTCAGAAGAAAGGAAGATGTAGCCGTTAATGTGACAACATTTAAAAATATATCTCTTAAGTTAAATAAATAATACCACCTTATCGCCGGTGTCCGGACACATGAAAACTACCTAGGTATCAGTATCCAGCCAGGCGGGGATCACAGGCTGCACAATACTGATAAATTATGTAATGCACTACTTGTGGTCGATCTCGAACCCATTTATGATGTGACGACTTATAGTGAATTTTGTAACTAGCTCATCAAGATTGTATCTTGCTTAGCTAAATGAATTGTGGGGTTCGGTCCATTCATTTTCTTTCTTTATTATGCACCCCATAATACCCATCCCGTGGGCGGTGGTGTAAAGGATTACAGAGGCACATAATCGGTTCAGGAACTGAACCCTCTAGTTCGTTTAGCTAAGCAAATATCAATCTTTTGACGCTAGTTACAAAATTATTAATGTACACATACTTATGCATACATGTACATATACATACGTATACATATATACATACACATACATATTTAATCACCCACACAAATACACAATTCAGTAATCTTTTGTGTCACAAGTAATTCAACAAGAGGCTCACAACAGTCACTATACAAGGCACTTTACATCTATGAGGAGTCGCACAGTTACTAGTCTTGCTCCACACCCACCCAACTGGGCGGCAGCTTTACAGTCATGTGCTCCACACCCCCCAACTGGGCGGCAGCTTTACTGTCATGTGCTGCACACATACCCAACTGGGCGGCAGCTTTACAGTCATGTGCTCCACACCCACCCAACTGGGCCGCAGCTTTACAGTCATTTGCTGCATACTTACCCAACTGGGCGGCAGCTTTACAGTCATGTGCTCCACACCCACCCAACTGGGCGGCAGCTTTACAGTCATGTGCATGCATGCATTACCTACAGTAAGCAAATTTTGGATACTTCGCTAAGATTTCGGGCAGCACATCATTATGAATGAAGTACTTATACACATTTCATGGACACTATTGATGTTGTTATCTTTAAATTCCGCGATTTTTTCACACTCCATTATATAATGACGCAAAGTATGCGAATAGTTCTGCTGACAGAGTTTACATTTAGTCAAATCTACATCAGATGTTACATTCCCAGAGGTACTTGTAGCTGAGCCTAAACCTAGCAGTGGTAACATCTAGAAGTCTGCTAACATTATTGGATGACCCATAGACGTGCGATTCATCAAAGTTTACACAATATTGTGAAATTGAGAGTCACTGTAGTAACATAAATTGGTAAATCATAAATATTGTAAGGTAAGAATCTGATGCATGAGTGTGTGTTGGGGGGGGGGGGGTTATACCCTTGGTAAGCGAGAGTGAAAAGTAACCTTAGACGTTCTGCGGTCAATGTGGGGGGGGGGGGCGAGGGAGGGTGGGAGAGTCAAATCCACCCTCCAACATCTAGGCATAGTACCAGCAGCCTCCACAACACTCTCTCAGCCTCCAGCTGATGCTTGTAGATGCCTCATCTAACCTCACCTATGTCACACATTAACCTACAGTTCCTGTGATATTTAAACTCCTCATCACAGTGGCGTCTCACCAATATAAACTGTATTGGATTTTGTCCCGAAATAGCTATATGCTGACTGGACGTGTATGTATGTATGTATGTATGTATGTATGTATATGTATGTATGTATGTATGTATGTATGTATGTATGTATGTATGTATGTATGTATGTATGTATGTATGTATGTATGTATGTATGTATGTATGTATGTATGTATGTATGTATGTATGTATGTATGTATGTATGTATGTATGTATGTGTGTATGTATGTATTCCCAATCACGTTAAAGACTCCCCCTCTATCATCCAATTAAAGAGAAAAACAACTATGTACTAAATAATCAACTCCTTGTAACTTTAATTATGCTGACCTTCCTATCTGTATTCAGACTGTGCCTACCATCATTATAGGTGATTATAACGCTAGGCATAGGAATATTGGTAATTCGCAGTTCAATAATCGTAACGGCAACCAACTGTTGTCACTATTAGGTAGTCACGATGATGCACAGATTGTGGGTGACCTTGAACCGACGAATATCTACGGGGGTATTCTTGATCTATGTCTCGGTTTCAACGTCGCCCACACCGTCTGTGCCTCGTCAATAGTGCCAGATATGGCGTCTGATCATCTGGCCATATTAGCCACTGTAAGCATTGGCAGCTCTATCCTCCCCGGCGGAATGTTCAAGCGGAAGAGGCTGGCTCTGCCCATCGAACAACGAGACAATCTTGTTGCTCATGTGTCAGATTGGTGCAGTTCATCTGAGCCTTCATTAGTTGAAGATTTTAACAATGAGCTCACAGATACTATCGACCAGTTTATAGAATCACTTGATCCATCGTCCAGGCCACGTAACCCAAATTACACTGGTCATAGCACTTATGCTTATTATAATGATTCTAAATTGCATGCACTAAAACGCACTGCCAGAATAATTGGACTAGCTTATAGAAGGATCCGCACTGCTGAAATGCTTCGGCTCTTTCAAGCGGCTCTGGCTAAGGCCAGGGAACGTATGGTGGAGCTGAGGCAGACAGACTGGGAAACTTTTGTCCGTGGTCTCAATTCTCACACGCCACTAAGTCGGGCATGGAAGGAAATCAACAAGATCAAAGGGAAAAATGCTGCAGAGATCTCGTACCCTAATCCTCTGCACAGAGCAAATGAGCTTGTTGATGCTTGGGCCACGACTTCCAGCTTTGACAGTCTTCCTCTACCCTCACAGAATGAATTAAATAATAGATGTACTGATAGGGCAAGGTTCCTTGACTTCATGCGTCATCAAGAGGATGACTGTGACATGTTTTTTACTGAATACGAACTAGATTCTGCTCTACATAAAGGCAAAGCTACATCACCCGGGGAGGATGGAGTTACTTACGGCATACTGCGTATGCTTCTGCTAGTTCCAGGGAATCCCTTGCTTCAATTGTATAATATGAGCTATGTAACTGGGGAGCTTCCTAAGTCATGGACCAACAGTGTTATTATTCCCATTCCTAAACCTCACCAGCCGAGTGCTTTTCGCCCAATCTCCCTCACTAGTTGTCTCTATAAGTGTCTTGAGAGGATGGTTCTCAACCGTCTCCTTTACAAAATTAATAATATGTTGTCTCCCCAGATATATGGCTTTACGCATGGAAAGAGTGTACATCACTGTATTACCACATTCCTCACCCTGCATACTGATAGGTCATATACCACTTTCCTAGATCTTAAGTCAGCCTTTGACATTGCTAACCCACACGTCATTCTGAGAGAACTTGCTAAAATGAATGTTGGAGGATGGCTTCTACGGTGGATAAGAGGCTATCTATCCAACAGGAAGTCATCTGTACTGTTCCAAGGGCATAGGCGTGTAACGAGAGATTTTGAACTTGGCACTCCACAGGGAGGTGTCCTCAGTCGTACTCTGTTCAATGTGTTAATCAATGCACTTTTAAACTTAGTAACTAGAAGGTCCAGCGAACACATCATTAGCTATGTGGATGATATACTGATCCACACCAATGGGTATACCAACACCCAAAATGTTCTGAACTCTGTATGGTACACATGTCTGGAACTATGCTTAGTCATCTCAGTAGAGAAAACAAAGATCCTGAACCGACACCCACCCAGACGGGGTGGGGCCGTTCGCAGAATGCAGTTGGATGATGGCTCTCTGCTCGACTATGTTACCAGATACAAATACCTTGGTCTTGAGGTTCTACTGTACCGCAATGTTTTAGCCAGACTGGGTCGCCAATGTAGAGAGAGGCTCCGTGCTCTCAAGGCTGTGGCAGGCTGTGGCAGGCAAACACAACTGTACTGTACAGTGTTATATATTTATTTCAGTTTGAACAATTTTTAACATTAAAGGATAAATCCTTTAATTGGTTGAAATTGGTTTTAACATTCGAAATCTAATTTGTTGATGTTAAATAATATAAGGTTCAAATTTATTAAGATACATACTTTAAAAACTATTTCTGTTTGATACCAACAGTATCACGTTAAGAGAAGCGTCTCGCCTTGCTAACCCAAGTATAAAATATATAAAGAAACGGTGCAACTGTACTGGTATCTGCAGTACAAATATATGTCCCTATTTAAAGAAAAAATAAACTGCACCAATCACTGCCACTCCTCACACCAATGCAACAATAAGGAGAGTGATAACAGTGCTTCACATTCGACAATGTTAAATTATTTAACAGATGACGAGATAATGAACATTGGAACAAATGTACAGCTCTCTGACCTTCATATAAAATCTGCATGTGACCTCATCAAACAAACTGTGCCAAGCGTAGAAGGCCTTCATGACCCAGCGTTGTAGCGGGACCTCTCCTGGCCAGTTACAATTGGTGAATTTATTCAAATTATCCAAGTTGATGATTGTCACTGGGTCACTGTTTCCAACATTGGAGTAACTGGACAAATTGACATATACGACACCAAATTACCATCCAAATCTACTGAAGTTATCTTGTATGCTCTTGCTAATTGCCAGGATGATAAGCTGATATGCAATATAATGAATGTCAGCAGACACAGGGACTCAAGTATGAGTGGGGTATATGCTGTGGCGTTTGCTGCATCACTTGCAAGTGGTGTAGATCCGGTGAACCTCGTATGATGTGCAGAATATGAGACAACATCTTCAAGAGAACTTTAAAGGAAAGTGTCTCATCTCATTCCTTGCAGCTCAGACACTGAGAAGAAAACGAATCATCCAGACATTCTCGATGGAAGTGTACTGCATTTGCAGAAAGCCAAATGATTTGAAGCTGATGGTATGCTGTGACCGTTGCAATATTTGGCACCATAGATCATGTGTAGGTGTTACAGAATGTAATGATGATTCGTGGATTTGTTTCTTGTGCGCTAGCAAGTTGTGAATTATAATTTAAAATACTTAATTAATACATTATTATTATTATTATTATTATTATTATTATTATTATTATTATTATTATTATTATTATTATTATAACCTTACCAGATGCTTTGCTGAATCAAATAATGTCATTACTTTCAATGTGTTACAATAGCATAATTAAGTGCTGCAAGTGTCAGGTCTTTATATAGTCGGTATTTGTTATATTCTGTACTCTTTTTATGTTATTTAAATTTCAAATAGAAATAGTTTTTAAAGTATGTATCTTAATAAATTTGAACCTTATATTATTTAAGGGAGTATGGCCTATACGCAACCTCGCCAGAGCAGTTTCCCACCTCTGGTTACGGTGGTAGGAGGATGGCCACGAGGAAACACAACATTTAAGAGTACGGAGTTTGTTACCAGTAACAGACGACCAAGAAGCCTGCCAACGGGTAAGGATGGAGGAATGGACAACCGGGTAAAAGTCGGAATATGGAATACCTTTACGAGAGACGGGACAAGAGCGGACAGCTTCCTTGGCGGCAGCATCCGCACGTTCATTTAAAGACACACACTAATATGGCTGGGAACGCTGTAAAGATGCTAGTCTCCGGAGGTAAGCGACACATATAAGTGCGATCAGGAAAAACAACAGAGTAGCCAACACAGTCTGCAGACTTAGACCCATCAATGAAGACAGAAACGGAGCGAGAGTGAGAAGAAAAGTACTCAAGGAAAAGGCGTTCTAGAACCTTAGGAGGGGTAAAAGCTTTAGTGATGCGGGTCAAGGACGTACACAACTGCGGAAGGGGGACTCTCCACGGGGGCAAAGAAGGAACAACACGGGGAGAAACATTAGAAACACGAACGGAAAGAGAATCCTGTAAGCGAGATAACCAGACAGAAAGAGGGAGGTGGTGAAGAGGAACAGGAACCGCAGGAGGGGTAAAAGTTAAAGCAAGACAGAGGCGAGAGGAAAAATGGTGCAAGGACCGCGCAAGATAGGGAAGACAGTAGCGATCACAGCGGTCCTGAAGAGACAGGAAGCCAGGTTCAACATACAAGCTAAGGATGGGAGTCGAACGGAAGGCACCAGAACTGAGGCGCAGCCCAGTATGGTGCAAAGCATCAAGACGGCGAAGAGCAGAAGAAGAAGCAGACGAGTAAGCAGGGCAACCATAATCGAGCTTAGACAGGACGAGATAGGAATGCAAAGCAAGGAGAGTGCGCCTATCCGCTCCCCAAGAAGTATGGGACAATACGCGAAGGAGGGTAAGGGCCTTAGAGCACTCAACACGGAGGCAAGAGATATGGGGAGACCAAGACAAACGAGTGTCAAGGAATAACCTCAAAAGCTTCGCGGAATCTTTGTACTCAAGGGGATGACCATAAAGTGACAAAGAGGGACGAAGAACGACCCGTTTCCGAGTAAAAGACATGGCACAAGTCTTAGAAGTAGAGAACTTGAAGCCATGATCGGTGGCCCAAGACGACACGGCATCAATCGCAAGTTGAAGCCGGCGTTGAAGGAGAGGCGAATAATCACCCTGACAGCAAAGGGTAAGATCATCGACATAGAGAGCGGAGAAGACACCTGAAGGAAGAGAGGAAAGAAGACCATTGATGGCAACCAGAAAAAGAGTAGTGCTCAGAACACTACCCTGGGGCACACCTTCGTATTGCTGAAAAGAGGCAGAGAGCAGTACCAAGGCGCAGCCGAAAGGAACGATGAGAGAGGAAGCTGCGGAGAAAGAGAGGGAGATGACCACGAAGGCCAAAAGAATGAAGCTGGGATAGAATATGATATCGCCAAGTGGTGTCGTAAGCCTTTTCCAGGTCAAAAAGGACAGCAACAACGGAGGTCCTCGCAGCAAAAGCAGTACGAATATAGACCTCCAAGTTCACCAGGACATCTGTCGTGCTGCGGCACTTGCGGAAACCAAATTGAGAAGGGGAGAGGAGGTGATGGTGTTCCAGGAACCACATCAGACGAACGTTAACCATACGTTCAAAGAGTTTGCAGACAACTTGTGAGGGCAATAGGGCGAAAGTCCTTAGGGGAAGTTCCCAGAGACCCTGGTTTGCGAACAGGGAGGACAACGGCATCGAGCCAGTCCTCAGGGACTGACGACGACTCCCAGATCCGATTATACAGACTCAGTAAATACTGAGACATGCATGGAGGGAGATGGTGAAGCATCTCATAATGAATACCATCGGAGCCCGCCGCCGTAGAACCGCAGAGGGCCAGGGCAGAACGAAGTTCAGAGAGAGAGAAGGGATCGTTATAGGAAAGTCGAAGACGAGTGCAGAAATCTAAAGGACAAGACTCAAGGACAGGTTTACGATGAAGGAAAGATTGGGGAAGATGAAGACCAGAGCTAACAGAAGAAAAGTGGGAACCCAGTTCGGTAGCGACCTGCAACGGGTCCGCCACAAGAGTACCACGGAAGTAAAGGACCGGGGAAACATCGGGAACGAACTTACCCGCTATCTTGCAGATACGCTTCCAGATCTGTGGCAGGGCAGTTTTGGACGTAATTGTGGAGACATAAGAAGCCCAACATTCACGCTTAGCCGTACAGATGGCCCTACGGGCCACCGCACTCGCTTTCCGAAAGAAAAGAAAAGAATTAGTCGCCTGCCGACGGCGGTGCCTCTTCCAGGCTGCACGCTTACAGCGGACAGCGACAGGTGGCGGGGAGAGTCAATAGATGGAGGAGGAGGATGGGAAGGAGGATCGGAGGGAGACGAGGAAGAAGACACAGGAGACATGACAGACTGGGTAGAAAGAAGGGGAACCCCAGACAGAGGACCAGGAGGGGGACCCTTTGGGATAGAACTCAAAGGAACAGAGGAGGGAGCAGTGGGCGTATCAGGGTCCAAGGCCCAGAAATGGTTGTGAGTCTGAGGAAGGTGAGAAGGACGAGGAGAGGAAGAGCGCAACACGCGAGCATAAGAGACGTTAGCATAAGATGGGAGCCGGCAAACCTGGCGCCTCGCCTCAGAAAAAGATAAACGCTCCCGGTGCTTCAAGTTGAGGACGGCTGCCTCAAGCTTGTAATGGATACAGGCACGGGAGAAGGTAGGATGGGCCTCACCGCAGTTGAGGCAGCGAGCTTGGGGAGAAGTGCACTCTGACTTAGAGAGACCTTCACCCCCACACAAAGGACAGAGAGAGACAGTCCCAGAGCAGCGGAGGGCACCATGCCCAAACCTCCAGCACTTGTTACAAAGCCGAGGAGAAGGAATATACTCCTGGACAGAGCACCTGGCACCAGCAAGAATGACAAAGGATGGAAGGGTCCTACCATCAAAGGTGATCTTCACAACTCGAAGGGGTTGACGGCGACGACCACGAGGGGGACGAGTAAACGAGTCAACCTGGAGGACAGAATGGCCTTGGGCATCAAGGATATGCCGAATGTCATCGTGGCAGTCCTGCAGATTCCGAACACCGGTTGCAACATGGAGCAGGAGGAGAATAGTGCCAACACTGGCATTCAACCGAGCGTTCTTAGAGACCCGAACAGGGCTCTCACCAAGGCAGGATAAGGCAGCCAAGCGGGAAGCTGCATCCTGAGATGGAGCAGCAACGACACTTGTACCGAGACGAGTGGGGTTGAAGGTAACAGACGCATCCACGGAATCAACGAGATGCAGATGGAGGGAGAAATCGTCAGGAGGCGCGGAATCAAAGTATGTGGCTCATGAAGCAGGACCAAACAAGGCCTGATACGCATCAGTACAGGAAGGAAACGAGCGAGTGCGGCCATGGCGCTGATGGCATTGAGAACCCCCAGAAAGAGAGGGGACAAAAGGCGCAGTAGTCACAACGAGAGACTTAGACCTTCCGACTTCAAGTCTTTTTTTTTTAACAATCTGTCATGGTGTAGCGGTAACCGCTGCATACTCACCCTGCAAGCAGTAGTATATTCTGCACCCCATTCTCACCCTGCAAGCAGTAGTATGTTGTGCACCCCATACTCACCCTGCAAGCAGTAGTATATTGTGCATCCCCATACTCACCCTGCAAGCTGTAGTTTAATGTGCACCCTATACTCATCCTACAAGTTGTTGTTGTTCTTTGTGCACCCCATACTCATTGTGTGAACAGTACTGTACCTCAAAAGGATTTACAAGGCTATAATCTGACCTCAGTGGAAGTTTGACATTAGTTTTTATAATTAACCTACAATTTTTATATTTCAAATATCCTTCTAAATATCCTTGATAGCTAGTAAGGAAAAACTGCTTGCACATCAACACCTTGATATCAAAATATTTTGTGCATTGTAAGTATGTAATTAACAAAAAGGCATCAATTTTGGTAGACTATAGTGTTATCTGTGGCACAGAACAGTAAAAATGTACTAAATAACATCCAAGATAACAAAAGAAGTGCAAAATGACACAATTAAGACAATGTAGTCCAGAAGGTAAGGCAGAGGTTTCTGTTTCATGAAATTCTCTGGAGTTAAGGGTTTGTGGTCAATACACAACCTGGTCAGAGCAGTTTCATACCCATTATGGTGGTAGGAGGAAGGCCTTGACGATAGGCAACATTTAATTGTATACATTTTGTTATTAGCAGTTCCCGACCATCTATCACTTGAATTGCTGTGTGCTGCACAGTGAAGCAAGGAGTTGTATAGACATCATGTACTTCATAATGAAGTTTAATGTACTTCATGATGTCTGCCAGTCTCAGATGGTGAAGTGACTAGGATGGTCAGGACTGGAGTGGATATAGGCCTTAACATTGTCTGAGCCTATATACACTTCCTGCATTATTAGAAGGCTCCAAGCAAGGAGGGCCTAAGAACAGGAGGAGGAGGTAACTGGAGAACAGGGACCCCTGGGCCTGAGCAGCTTGCATCAACCGTAGAAGAGGTGAAAGGCTTGAGAGTATGGGACAGAGCCACACACAAAGAGAATGGACAGGGAAAGCCTGGGACAGTATGTGTATACAGGAAGAAGTATGACCAACACGAACACACCCAGTTTGAGACTGTGATGAGGTATGCAAGGTAACAGGATCAACAACTTCTAAACAGTTTTGGAACTGGGAACTGGTAGGTTGCTGGGCCAGAGGGTCTGCCAAGAAAATAAATCATGTTGGAGAGGATACTAAGATGTCGGACTTAGCACCTTGCCTCAATGAAGGATATATTATCCTTATGCTTCATGTTAAAGAATTGAAGATGACTTGTTCAAATTTGTAGTGATCACACAAAGGAGAAAATGCTGGGTGAAGCATATGAGGGTTCGACTTGTCATAGCCAAGTCGAAGCCCCATGTCCAAATTTCCAGCAAGTATTGAACAGAACACCAGACACATCCAAGGATTACTGAGGGTGGGAGGGTGTGTCCATCAAAAGTAACCATAACAACTTGAAGTGTGAAGGGGGACTATGTGAACGTTTTAACTTAGAAAATTGAGTGGCTTTGATGTATTCGTGGGAATCATGAAGTTCCTAATGTGGTTTCAACTTTGGGCGAGTAAATATACTATGTAAAATGACATATTAGATTAAAGCGTGAATTTAGAGTGCAACCATGAAAACATTATTGAGTGCTAAGGTATAAATTGGATAATCAATTAATCATGTTTCAGAATAATACAAACTTTTTCACTGATGTACATTTATTAGAGTACAATCAAAGCTGTGCACAAAACATGGAATTAGTATTGAATATATGTGATCCAGGATGGACAACATTATGCAAAAATACCCAAGAGTGTTGTCCCACACCCGTCAAACACACACCGAAACTACGACGTTGGTACAACGTTTGAACAAGTTTTAACATCTCCTAACCAGTTATAAGAACCAATATAACAAGTTGTAACAACGTTCTAATACGTTATAAACACGTTAAGCCAAGATGTAACAACTTTATTACAAGTTGTAACAAGCGGAAAATAGAGACAGTTTCGGTTTGTGTTTCCAGGGCAGACATTCTACACTATAATGTAACCAAAGATACATTAAATCTTTAACAACATTGCTCAATGAACAGGACAAGTTGTATTGTGTTATATGCACAAATTCAGTAATAATCATCATTGCTCAATGCAGAGGAGGGAAAATTTTGCTGCAGTTGCCAGAAAGCGCAAAAAACGATCATATTTTTGCCCCCCCCCCCCCCCTCCAACATGCTGCAACTCATACACGAACAGGTGCCTATCACACATACATTCCAGGATTCCTATACTATACTATATTATATAGGTGGGGGTTCCGCGCAGCTGGCCCTCACGGGATTGGGGGTGCTCCGTCGGAACCCCCAAAGTGACAAGCCAAGAACACCAAGCTTTACAATTACCATAAATGCTCAGGCAACTTTAAATTAGAGATGTCTCTTCAATGTATTTGATTACATTAATTCTACTTCTGTATATTAATTTATGGCTTTCACTAATCTTCATTAGTCACCATAATTAATTCAGCTCTATTTACCTATTTGTTATATTGAGCTATTATGCTTCTTCAGTTAAGAATTATCTAATTTAATCTTTTATGATTGTATTATTAATTAATTATTTATTTATTAAATAATTAATTATTATTATTTTAAAATTAAAATAAGTCCCCCACTCCGTGAGCGTTTTCTTCCAACCACAGAAATAGTCACTGCCTTTATCATAAAAGCGGTGAAATTCTGTGGGGAAGGATACGCATTACCGTGCTCCACTGTCTAAACGACTAAGCGCGCGCGCGTAGAGCGGGGTACTTGGGAGCGCAGGCGGGGCACCATCTGGCTCGCCTCCGCCCCGCAGGTACACCACAAAACTCCCACCCTCCTCCCGGTGCTCCGTCGGAACCCCCAAAGTGACAAGCCAAGAATACCAAGCTTTACAATTACCGTAAATGCTCAGGCAACTTTAAATTAGAGATGTCTCTTCAATGTATTTGATTACATTAATTCTACTTCTGTATATTAATTTATGGCTTTCACTAATCTTCATTAGTCACCATAATTAATTCAGCTCTATTTACCTATTTGTTATATTGAGCTATTATGCTTCTTCAGTTAAGGATTATCTAATTTAATCTTTTATGATTGTATTATTAATTATTTATTTATTAAATAATTAATTATTATTATTTTAAAATTAAAATAAGTCCCCCACTCCGTGAGCGTTTTCTTCCAACCACAGAATTATATATATATATATATATATATATATATATATATATATATATATATATATATATATATATATATATATATATATATATATGCGAACAAGCCTGAATGGTCCCCAGGACTATATGCGAATGAAAACTCACACCCCAGAAGTGACTCGAACCCATACTCCCAGGAGCAATGCAACTGGTATGTACAGGGACGCCTTAAACCACTTGACCATCACAACCGGACATAAGGAAGTGATAGTCTGAACTATATGAACCACTTCCCCGCCGGGACCTGGATGGTTATTTGTGTTCCTCACGTGTTGCCCCAAAAAATGAGGTGATTTGATAAATTGCTATGCCCAAGATAACCATCCAGGTGCCGGCGGGAAAGTGGTTCATATAGCTCAGGCTATCACTTCCTTATGTCCGGTCGTGATGGTCAAGTGGTTTAAGGCATCCCTGTACATACCTTGTATATAGGCTACATATATACATACTGTACATACCTGTACATACCTGTACATACCCTGTACATACCTGTACATACCCTTGTATAGGCTACAAGTGTTACTTGATGCATTCTCCAAGAAAGTAGTAGAATGTGGCCTCATAATCTCCGTTGATAAAACAAGGGTTCTTATTCCCCATTCTCTTCATGTTAACTATACTATTAATGGAGTGCCCGTGGAGACTTGCGAGTCTTATAAATATCTTGGAGTCGAGGTTAATGATGCACACGAGAGCACGAGCTCTGTGAAAAACACTATATATCTCGGGATATTTCAGTGATACAGGAACTAAACACAGTCAGATAACTCATAAAGTGCGTCTCAACTTATTAAACAATATACCATAGTGATTGCCGTCCGACTTTTGTGCTTCAAGGAAATAACAAGTGAATTTCGTGTGGAGTCCACCTCGTGGTGCCAGAACCCAGCCCTTAGGCCCACATCCTGTGTGGCCACCGTGTGTGTGTGCTTACTAGCAAATTGGTTTCCAACAAGTGTAATAGGGGAATGTGGATCGAGAAATTAGTAATAGAGAAAGTGAATACTATTGCAAGTCGGGAATAAAGCAGAAAATCCCTTATTGTAATACAAGCGAATTAATATATCAGTGTTATAACCCAAGTAACTGGCAACTGAGGGCCTCCAGCCGCGGCCTGGGACAACAAGTGTCAACGGTACAGCCTCTGGGACCCTCCCTCACCCTCGACCGTGTGATAAGTACTGACCATACTGTAGAACAAATAAACATATATACTATTACAAACATACGGTATACATATAATATTATAAATATATAGATATATACAACAAAACAAGGCAAAATGGGAGTAAATAAACAAATTTGTGGCCACTGTAACATCTCCTTAAAGTCGAAGGCAACGGGAATTGAATGTTATATCTGTAAGAATAGATTTCATTCGGCTTGTACAGGAGTGAGTAACACTGCGGCACTGAGAGCTGGCCACTTGCTCTGGGTGTGTAAACATGACCAGCCAGCTTGGAATATCCTAAAAAACCTTCTAGATAACATGACGCATGAACGGAAAACATCGTTCATTGGAAGCCTACCAGCCATCCAGAAGGAGTGGGAAAGGAACAACAATTGTAATATACCAGGGGCGGAGGCTATAGTCAGGGATGAAACTGAGGCTGAAACTCAGGAAGTTGTAAACTCTGACTCAGTAGGCCCGGATGTGGATGACAGTAAACTAGAAAGTGTAACAGACAGCACTGACAGCTCGGTAGGTACAGACACTACAACGGTTCCCGATAGAGAGAGTCAGAACAGAAGGACAGACTTATGCAAATTTTATGCAAAGGGCATATGCAGACATAGATATGCTGGTAATAAGAAAGGATTAGAATGCAGTTATCAACATCCCAAAAAATGTTTAAATATGCTTAGGAAAGGTGAGTGTCGATTTGGATCAATATGTAGGTTTTTCCATCCTGAGATGTGCCAAACCTCACTGGAGGACAGAAAATGCTATGACCTCAGCTGCCCATACTTTCACGTGAAAGGCACGGAACGCTACATAAAGAGTGGCAAGCAGGATAATGAATTTGGAGGAAATTCGATAAATTTTTTATACCAGACCGAAAGAGAATTCAAAAGGAGGAGCATGGAGAATGTATGGAACTGGATGCCAGACCCACTTGCATACCAGAATTACAGATACAACTACACACCGAAAGGGAACCACAACTACAACAGGCAACTGCCCTACAACAATCAGCACTGGTCAGAACAAACTCAATATGTCCACGCATAATGGGCTTGCCGAAAAAGTCTCCCAGTCAAACTATCACTAATAGAGTAACCTCATTCATCTTTGCCAACATACAAGGACTGAAAACAAGAACAAACAATAAAGTACAGTTCATAAATGGCCTCCTCACGGAGTCAAATGCAGTATTTGGAGCTTTCACAGAAACCCATGCAGGGGAATTCTTGGACAGTGAGATCTGGATTCCAGGATATAACCTATACAGGTGTGATAGGAAAATTAGGTCACATGGAGGAGTGGGTCTGTATATTAGGGAAGACCTTGTGTGCTCGGAGCTCCTAAACGTTACAAATGAGGTGGTAGAGGTACTGGGATTAAAAATAGAGAAAATAAATTTAGTGATTATTCTAATATACAAACCGCCAGATGCAACGGCTGAGGAATTCACAGAACAGATAAACAAAATAGAGAATAGCCTTGATAATTTGGAGAACCCAATACCTGATATTATCTTCTTAGGTGACTTCAACTTGCCTAGTCTCAGGTGGAGAATAGCAAACAATAATATTATACCAGGGAATCTATCAGGACCTAACCAACCACAGATTAGAGAACTACTTAGATTCTGTGACAAATTTTCACTCACTCAGCAGATATCGGAGCCAACGAGAAATGAAAATATTCTAGATCTGGTCTTTACGAACAATGAAGACATTATCAGAGACATTACGATATCAGATACCACATATTCAGATCACAAGCTCATTGAAGTGCAAACTACCATCAATACTCAGAATAGACCTAAAACGTTGATAAAGCGAGAGGGGCTATTCAGTAAATTCAATTTTAATAATAAAAGGATAGACTGGGAGATAATAAACAGGGAACTTAAAAACATTCCATGGGAAACTGTTTTAAGTAATAAAAGTCCTACAGAAGGAATAGAAAAACTGACTTCGGAAGCGTATCAAGTCTGTCTGAAACATGTTCCTTTGAGGAAAGCCAGAAAGAGATCCAACGTAGAAAGAGAACGCAGAAGACACTATAAACGCAGGAAAAGAATAACGGAACTGCTTATGCAGACACGAATTTCCCGTCAAAGAAGGAATAATTTAAATAGGGAGATTGAAGAAATCGAGCGGAAATTGAAACACTCATATGAAACTGAAGAAAGGCAGTTAGAACAGAAAGCAATTCAGGAAATAAAGAAAAATCCAAAATACTTCTTCACATATGCGAAATCAAAAGCAAAAACTACTGCCAGTATTGGACCTATTCGTACAAGTGAAGGTTCATACACGGAGGATGACAAAGAAATTAGTGAAATCCTAAAAAAGCAGTATGAGGACATGTTTAGCACTCCAATAAACAACATGAAAGTAGAAGATCCAGACAATTTCTTTATGCGGGATATCCAAACCCCTGTAAATATAACTGATATCAACACGAGCGCACTAAATTTTGAAAGAGAAATTGAAAACATGCCCATGCACTCGGCCCCAGGTCCAGACTCATGGAATTCAATATTTATAAAGAAATGCAAAGTGCCGGTAGCACAGGCACTCAGTATAGTGTGGAGGAAGAGCTTGGACACGGGGAGATACCAGATGCACTTAAAGTAGCAGACATAGCCCCTCTACACAAGGGAGGGAGCAAAGCATTGGCAAAGAATTATAGACCAGTTGCACTAACATCGCACATAATAAAAGTATTTGAGAGAGTGATTAGGAGTCAGGTCACCAATTTCATGGAGACCAATGACCTTCACAACCCAGGCCAACATGGATTTCGAGCGGGAAGATCGTGCCTCTCACAGCTACTTGAGCACTACGATAAAGTCACTGAGGCATTAGAAGAAAAACAGAATGCTGATGTGATATACACGGACTTCGCAAAGGCTTTCGATAAATGTGACCATGGCGTGATAGCACACAAAATGAAGTCAATGGGAATAACCGGTAAAGTAGGACGCTGGATACTCAGTTTTCTGTCAAACAGGACTCAGCGAGTAACGGTCAACCATATAAAATCTAGTCCAAGTGCAGTTAAAAGCTCTGTACCTCAGGGTACAGTCCTTGCACCGCTGCTTTTCCTTATTCTCATATCAGATATAGACAAAAATACAAGTCACAGCTTCGTATCATCCTTTGCAGATGACACAAAAATCAGTATGAAAATTACCTCGGCTGAAGACATTGAAAAACTTCAAGCTGATATTAATAAAGTTTTCGACTGGGCATCAGAAAATAACATGATGTTTAACAGTGATAAATTCCAGGTACTCAGGTACGGTAAAAATGAGGACCTTAAACATAATACAGAGTACAAAACACAATCAAATGTGCCCATAGTAGGAAAACAGCATGTAAAGGATTTGGGAATAATGATGTCTGACGACCTAACGTTTAGGGAGCATAACCAAGCAAATATTGCGACAGCCAGAAAAATGATAGGATGGATTACGAGAACTTTCAAATCCAGGGATCCCATCACAATGCTTGTACTCTTCAAGTCACTTGTGCTGTCCCGTCTTGAGTACTGTTCAGTACTCACTTCCCCCTTCAGAGCAGGAGAGATTGCTGAAATAGAGGGAATACAGAGAACATATACAGCACGTATAGACGCGATAAAGCACCTAAATTATTGGGATCGTCTCAAAGCTCTCCAAATGTACTCACTAGAAAGAAGACGAGAGAGATATCAAATAATATACACCTGGAAGATACTGGAGGGCCAGGTCCCAAATCTACACAGTAAAATAACAACGTACTGGAGTGAACGATATGGAAGAAAATGCAGAATAGAACCAGTGAAGAGCAGGGGTGCCATAGGCACAATCAGAGAACACTGTATAAACATCAGAGGTCCGCGGTTGTTCAACGTCCTCCCAGCAAGCATAAGAAATATTGCCGGAACAACCGTGGACATCTTCAAGAGGAAACTAGATTTATTCCTCCAAGGAGTTCCGGACCAGCCGGGCTGTGGTGGGTATGTGGGCCTGCGGGCCGCTCCAAGCAACAGCCTAGTGGACCAAACTCTCACAAGTCAAGCCTGGCCTCGGGCCGGGCTTGGGGAGTAGAAGAACTCCCAGAACCCCATCAACCAGGTATCAACCAGGTATTTGCTTCCACCACTGAAGGGGTGCCACGGATTCTCCCTGGAATGCCCTTTCAGTCAACCCACGGGGAAACTTGTATCAGCAATTCAACCCTAGACCCGGTGGAGGAGTTAAGGAAGACTCAGCTTACCTTATTAACAATAACATCCTGAGTCTTGCCTGCTAGACAAAAAGGTTGCAGGAACTCCTTTCCCGCC
>WNGS01165873.1:7850-19659 GCA_020271785.1 Procambarus virginalis | reverse complement strand
TATATATCTATATATATGCTTTCTTTCCCCGGCAAAACAAAATTAATTATTATTTTCAATAATTATCCATCGACCTACAAACTGTTTCAGGAAGTGATGTGGTGGAGGGGCTGACTCCATACACAGTTTCAAATGTAGCTATAATAGAGCCCAGTAGGCTCAGGAATCTATACACCAGTTGATGACAGTTAAGAGGCGGGACTATAGAGCCGAAGCTCACTCCTCCGCAAGCTCAACTAGGTGAGTACTCGTCTTCCTAAATCTAACAACAAAGTTCAGTTGTTATCCTGGATGTATGTTCCCAAAACGTCTCCATAATTTTGCATATCTTGGAAATTTCGAGTCGAAATTGCTGTTTTGAAAAGAAAATTACTATCTGTATTCTCATGTGGCAGCTCTTGCTCTGTTTCCTCTAAGGGATGGATTTGTAGAAGAGTGTATATGGCATCTGTAGACAACTCCACAACTCTTCTGAAGTGGAGTCTCGATGTGCAGTAGTGAGCCCTGTGTGCACTAAGATTGCTTCTCACTTGCTCTGTGGCTCTGGAATACTGCCTTCAACAGCTTTAGATTAGACCATGGACGGGAATCACACAAAGAAGGATCTACATACAGAAATCACAATTGCGTGATGCATCAAATGAACAAATCCACAAACCCTGTCGTAGCTCAGTGGCAGCGTCTGGGATGCTCTCGGGCGCAGGTTCGAATCCTCGTCACGGCCCTTGTGGATTTGTTTAAACACAGGATCCAAGTTGCATGAGTAACATAATGGTACTATCCACTTAGCTTGTGCGGGGGGGGGGGCAAAATACCTGCAAAGTTGTAGAGTTATTACCTGCAGCATTTTTACGGGTTTAACTAAATATAGATTATCTTCAGTTTTTTACTCGTAATATAATATTGTCAATAATTGATCCTTGTTCATTGTTCATGCTAATATGGCTGGACGGTATATTAATCCCTCAGTGAGACTCATCATTTGAGGTTCAGGATTGTTTGCTTGACAGTGTCATCATAATTGTTTTATTTGACTCTGTTTATGATTGTGCATTTGTTTTTCTTACTGTAATTTGTGTATATTTTGCCGTCCCCGGGAGTATGTGTCTCGCTGTATCCGGGATTGTTTGGCTGTGTCTAGCTGTATCATGGATTGTTTGATTGTGTCTCTCGCCGTATCCGGGATTGTAGGCTGTGTCTAGCTGTATCCTGGATTGTCTGGCCGAGTCTAGCTGTATCCTGGATTGTTTGATTGTGTATCTTGGATTTGTCTGTGTGTCGCTTGCGGTCCAAGGATGCGGTTGTCATCCTGTTGTACAATCTACATAATTTCTCAATGATACATGACGTTTCTTAGATTTAATTGTACAAGTGTTTGTATTGTCGATTAGTAATTGGCACAAAACTCATTTATTCGTTAATCTTGGCGGATTTACTTAGATTGTTAAATAGTTTATAAGCTCCGAAACACAACTAGTGTTTTTTATAATATAACATTGAGTTGCGAAGATTTCGAGCTCCTAAACTATTTAATGAAGGTAAATCAAATCAGTGTGAGTTGCGAAGAGATGTACAGGTTCCGTAAGGTGTTGCACGTGAATGGTTGTTAAATCGTGGTTGAGGAGTGTGAGAGTAGGAGAGAGCACGTGGTGGCGTGCGGCAAGAGGGAGCAACATCAGTGGATTAGCCATCACGACCCATGTCAACACGGGTTAAGATGGAAGACAAACATGCGGACATTGTAAAACACGAACGGGGTGGTGGTGAGGGGGGTCAGACTGGTCTATTCCTACCCCTCTTCTCTCTTTCATTCTGTTTTCATTCCATCGTCGATCTTTTCTTCGTATCACTTTCCTATTCACTTCTCTTCTACTCTCCATTCTCTCTGCCTCTCTCGTCTCTCTCTCTCCACTTGTTCTCTCATTCCTATTTCTTTTCTCTACTCGTTTCTGTTCCTTTACTGTTTGTGTCCCCCGTCCCGTTTCTTGTCCTGTCTAAATGACTGTTTCTCTGTGTGCCTGTCTATCTGTTTGTCTTTCTGTCTTTTGTCATATTGTAGGCCTTGTCGTTCTATCTTTCGTATCCAGTCTTAAACTAAACTAACGATATCTAGTATTATGAATATTTTATCTTTCGCAATCTCTCCTGCCTCATTATCGTTAATTATTGATAGTCTTCAAGATATAAATTTCTTATAACGTAGTCAAAGCTTAAGACAACACACCATTTCAGCGTGTATTGAACACATAGGTGTACTCACCTAATTGTGCTTGCGGGGGGGTTGAGCTCTGGCTCTGTGGTCCCGCCTCTCAACTGTCAATCAACTGAGCGCAGGTGTGTGCGCAGTAAAGTTCCCCAGTTGGTGGTTACCGCGCAGGAGCAGAATGAATATAAAGATTAGGTAGACTAATGGAGGCACTTGAAGTTCATTTTAGGGGGAGACTGGAGGATTATGTCAACATATCGCTCTCAGCTGCGCCCGGCTTTTACCTCCACACGCACTCATTATTGACTTGGGCGATGGACACCCCCCCTACGAGGGAGGGCCTCGTAGCCCTGGTGGAGTAGCGCGCAGGACTTCGTAATTACTGTGGGCGGGTTCGATTCCCGCACGAGGCAGAAACAAATGGGCAAAGTCTCTTTCACCCTGAATGCCCCTGTTACCTAGCAGTAAATAGGTACCTGGGAGTTAGTCAGCTGTCACGGGCTGCTTCCTGGGGGTGGAGGCCTGGTCGAGGACCGGGGCCGCGGGGGACACTAAAAAGCCCCGAAATTCATCTCAAGATAACCTCAAGATAACCTTGCATCTTACAGGGTCGGTGTTCAATCCCCCGATGATCCAATGGGCTGGGCACTGTTCCTTCACTCCGTCCTTCAATACCAGCGTCTTGTTGACGTATCGCCTTCCTTGTGCTATATTGGCTTAGCGCTTTCTCCTCGTAATTACCTTACTTTTCACTGGCTACTGAACCCGTTTGTTTCTCTGGTGTTCGCTCAGCGATGTTTTATTTTCTCTCATTTCCGTTTCGATTTGTTTTCGTCAATCCATCTTTTTTTTCTTCTTTTGTTTCCCTCTATGTCACCGTTTATTTATGAGGGGTCCCGGTAGTACAGTCTGATCCGACGCACAATCGAAAATTCCGGAGTTCGAATCCCGGCCGGGCAGTAAATGGTTGGGCATATTTCCTTCCACCTAATGGCTCTGTTCTGCCTAGCAGTGGGTAGGTATTCAAAGTTAGTCAGCATGTTGTGAGGTTGTCCTGCGTGGGGTCAGTAATTCGGTCTTGGGGGGGGGGGGGACCTCGATATAACGCCAAACGTGTATAAATACACTCTGGCTTCCTGTCCCCCTTGACACAATGGAATTATTATTATGAATTGTTTTTTTTTTTGTCTCAAACCTTCCATCAGTTTCGTTGTCTCAACTTTGTTAGGTCTCTCTCTCTCTCTCTCTCTCTCTCTCTCTCTCTCTCTCTCTCTCCTCTCTCTCCTCTCTCTCTCCTTCTCTCTCATCTCTCTCCCTCCCCCAACCCCCTTTCTCTGTCTCGCTGTTAATATTTCTCAATGCTTCCTGATCGTTAACATGCAATATACAAGAAGCAGTAGCAGGAGCGAGACGCAACAATAACACAGAGGCCATCATCGGCCTCCCTCCACCACCGACTCTCTCCAGAATTTAAACAGAGTCTTGTTGCTCGATCCCCAAGGAGTCGACTCTGGCGTTATGGCGTGTATTTGGATGCAGAAATCTGCCGGGGGATCTTCAATATCAGGAGTTATTGAGGCAGTGGTCTTGGTCGGTCTTTGCGGATAAATATTGAGTTTCTGTCCTCTGAAGAGTGCATCGGAATTCAACTTTGTTGGGGGGGGGGGGGGGACGTGTGATCCAGTTGTTTGATTTCGAAACTCACTGAGGATATATGGGTGATTTACACTTGTTTTGCAACGTTGCTGTGGTTGAGTTAATTGCGCTAGACTGAATATTTAAGGAAAATGTAAATATATGAGTATTTGGTTTTCTATTTTTAATATCGCCTTCTGTTTCTGTCTGTGCTCTCAAGGACGTCTTGGTCCTCTACCCCTTCTCTCAGAAGGTATATTATTAAGGACCACTGAAGCAACTATATGGGTCTAAGAATTGTTTTTTTTTATTAACACATTTAGGGACATCTGCATTTGTGCAGCTGCTTTAGACTATATGAAGGTGAGTACAGAGTGTGTGAAAAAACTAGCTATGTGGTGTTAAAAATTCCCATCACACAGGATGGTTAGTCATACAGAGGCACGTGATCATATGTTGACCAGACCACATACTAGAAGGTGAAGGGACGACGACGTTTCGGTCCGTCCTGGACCATTCTCAAGTCGTTTGTGATGAGGAATGTTTGTATGTTTCAGATTTAGCTGCTCAGGACGAAGTATCCATGTAGCACGGGCTATGGTGAGCCCGGAATTCCCTCCTTCCTTTTCTTTGATGTTCATGTTCACAGCTCGTGTCTGGGTTCTCTTTCTCTGTCTACCGTAAACCCATGCATAGTGGCATGTACATTCACTTCTTTTCCTACCATCCTCCTTCTGTTAAGAAAAGTGTCCTCGTCTCTCTCTTCCTCCGCGCTCTACGCATCAGCGACCCTCAGTTTCTTGATTCTGAAATTTCCTTTATCTACAAATCATTCTCTCGCCTTGGTTATCCTTTGCATTTCATCAACTCTGCCTACTCTCAAGCTAAACGAAATTTCTTTCATCCTAAACCTGCTTCCAACACTAGTAGCACTGTACTATGCCTTCCCTTCATATCTGAACTCAAAACTTTTACCAATACCTTTCGTCCTCTTGACATTAAACTCGCCTTTCGACAAACTAACACACTTCGTAGCAATCTAGTTCACACTGCTCCTCCTACTTCTAATGCTGCTGGTGTCTACTCTATTTCCTGTTCTTCTTGTCCTCTCCAATACTTTGGCGAAACTGGCCGTATACTGAATGACAGACTTAAAGAACACAAGAGAAGTGTTAAGTCTGCAGACACTAACAATGCTCTCTTCTGCCATGTGAGGGATTCTAATCATCCCATTGATTGGTCTTCCTCCAAAATAATCTTTCCTGCCTCTACTCTACACAGACGCCGTCTTGTGGAATCGGCTCTTATACACAATGTACCCAACATGAACTTGAGTCCAGGCTATGTTGCTGTGGACTCTTCCCTTTCACAGTACATACTCAAATGCTCTAAACTTTCTAACAAACGTGACTTAACATAAGCTTACCCTCCCATTTATCTTTCTCTCTCCTCCCTTTTTCTGTTCATAGTCTTCTCCTACGCTCCCTTGCTATCCTCTTCTTATTCCTATCTCCTTCTCATTCGGTGGTTATAATAGGAGCTGCCTCGTATGGGCCAATAGGACCTCTGCAGCTCTTATTATTATTACTATCCCCTCTACTACACCTTACTTTGCTCCTCAGCTCTCTCTTGCCTATTTATTGCCTGTCTCTACTTCCTCATCACAATCGACTTGAGAATGGTCCAGGACGGACCGAAACGTCGACTTACTGTAAATATGTAGCTCTTGAAATAGCACTTACTCTGTAACTCTGTCGTCGTCCCTTCACCTTCTAGTGTGTGGCCTGGTCAACATACGTCAGCCACGTTATTGTGACTCATCGCCTGCACGTGATCAGTAGTCTACATTGCCACACTCTAGGTGCATTATGAGGATATCATCATCAACACAAGAGTCAATAAAGTAGCAGTGATACTAATGTTTATTTTTTATTAATACATTATGTACTAAAATTATAACAGTATGACAAGAACTCCACGTTAATCACACGCCATATTTCATACTTGACTCTGAAGTCTAGGCTCTAGAGGGTTCACGAAATTCACGAAAATGGTCTAGGCTCTAGAGGGTGTTTATAATTAGTAATATTTCTTAAAGCCTTGAACTTAGGCCTGCCCAAACCACCCTATTTGCGCCCTGTACCACCAACCATTAGTTGCTGCCAGTTTGGATGAGGCTAGTACTAACGGCCTAGCTTCTAACTTTGAACTTTCTTATATACTATTATAAGTATGTACAAAAGGTAGGAACACAATAAAGGAACAGGAGTATGAAAAGATAAATTGAAAGATGAGTAAGAAGAAATACAGAGCAATTAAAATCTATACAAAATAAAATAAAAATATACGGATATATAAATAAATTATATAAAAGGTTTGGAACAAGAAATGGGCAAAGTGAAGAGAAAGATGGACGGTAAGAGAAAGAGAAGGAGAAAGGTTCCCAGGAACCATCTGGTTCACTCATTACCAGTTCAGGTCATGCGTAACCGGATTAACTGGTGCTTAACGACCGTAACGCTTGATTGTTGCCGGGGGCGGCCAGAGGTTAACAGCGGCGTCAGAGGCCGGGTTTCGATTTGCTGACATTATCTTGGAAACTAGTCTAGAAGAACTCATAGTGGGGGGGGGGGGGGGGAGGGGGTTGTACTCTGTCCCTGGGTTGTTCCAGACAGCTAATTGGGTTGAAACACAGTCACTTAGTGTGTTCAGGAATGTGGCTACTTAGTGTTCGGGTGGATAGTTTTAAGTGACTGTGTAGATGTGCTTGAGGTCGTGTAAGTAGTGTAGTTTATCTCTCTCAAGACGTGACACACGAGAGATCATTTATTGTTCAAGAAAAACCAACTAGTAAATCATCTTTAAATTATTGGGACTGCCTCTTGAGAACTAAGATTGTATTCTCAGGTAAGAAGGCGAATGAGATCTATTATGATTTATACCTAAAGTGTTCTAGATGAGATCTAGAAGGCAGCTTCTATTTGCCTCCTGCAGGGGCCAATAGAAGCTGCTCGCATGTACCAGTAGGAGCTGCCTCGTATGGGCCAATAGGAGCTGCCTCGTATGGGCCAATAGGAGCTGCCTCGTATGGGCCAGTAGGAACTGCCTCGTATGGGCCAATAGGAGCTGCCTCGTATGGGCCAATAGGAGCTGCCTCGTATGGGCCAATAGGAGCTGCCTCGTATGGGCCAATAGGAGCTGCCTCGTATGGGCCAGTAGGAACTGCCTCGTATGGGCCAATAGGAGCTGCCTCGTATGGGCCAGTAGGAACTGCCTCGTATGGGCCAATAGGAGCTGCCTCGTATGGGCCAATAGGAGCTGCCTCGTATGGGCCAATAGGAGCTGCCTCGTATGGGCCAGTAGGAGCTGCCTCGTATGGGCCAATAGGAGCTGCCTCGTATGGGCTAATAGGAGCTGCCTCGTATGGGCCAGTAGGAGCTGCCTCGTATGGGCCAGTAGGAGCTGCCTCGTATGGGCCAATAGGAGCTGCCTCGTATGGGCCAATAGGAGCTGCCTCGTATGGGCCAATAGGAACTGCCTCGTATGGGCCAGTAGGAGCTGCCTCGTATGGGCCAATAGGAGCTGCCTCGTATGGGCCAATAGGAGCTGCCTCGTATGGGTCAATAGGAACTGCCTCGTATGGGCCAGTAGAAGCTGCCTCGCATGGGCCAATAGAAGCTGCTCGCATGTACCAATAGGATCTGCCTCGCATAAACAGAATATCTTGAGGTTATCTTGAGATGATTTCGGGGCTTTTAGTGTCCTCGCGGCCCAGTCCTCGACCAGGCCTCCACCCCCAGGAAGCAGCCCGTGACAGGTGACTAACACCCAGGTACCTATTTTACTGCTAGGTAACAGGGGCATAGGGTGAAAGAAACTCTGCCCATTGTTTCTTGCCGGCGCCTGGGATCGAACCCAGGACCTCAAGAGCACAAGTCCAGCGTGCTGTCCGCTCGGCCGACCGGCTTCCTACTGGCTTTTCTACTGTTTTTCAACAGTTATAATATTTTTAACGAACACCTCTCATGTTACTTTTGTCCTTCCTACTTTACCCTCCGAACCTTGGGTACACCCAGTGCACGTGATGCAGTCGAGCTCACGCAGGAGACGACAGCAAGACGGCCTGCCCACCTAATGGTATTGGACCCGAGCCCCTTAGAGCCTCCCAGAGCCTCCCAGAGCCTCCCAGGGCCTCCCAGGGCCTCCCAGGGCCTTCCAGGGCCTCCCAGGGCCTCCCAGGGCCTCCCAGAGCCTCCCAGAGCCTCCCAGGGCCTCCCAGGGTGGCTGCTGGCTAAACCAGCCACTCAACACATGCATAATGTCAGGACCCGGCGTCATCTGTACGATTCTCACTCCCTGGCATCGGAAAGCTTTCTCCGTATTGCATGCAACTGCTGCTTATGCAACGGGTGGTATTTAAGGGCTATAGTTGCCTCTCGTTGCTTTCTTGCTGTCTCTATTAAACCAATCAGATGAGAAATTCATGTTTTTTCTCTAAAGCTTTTAGGAGCTGAAGAGAAAATCGCAGCTCCTATTGGTCCAAATGCAAGTCAACACATATACTTTTAGAAATATGGTTGTTGATTTGTTAGGCCAATACTGGTTTGCAAGCAGAGTTGTAAACTTGTGGACCAGTTTACCGGGTGGTGTAATAGGGGTGGAACCAGTGATTGTTTCAAGCGTATGTTAGACATATATGTATGAGTTTAGGTTGGATATAAGTGCTGCCTCGAATGAACCAATAGGCTTTTGAAGTTTACTTAATCCTTATGTTATTATATCTTATATGTTCTTAAGAATCTAAAATAATCTTCGTTTTCAGATAAATTATAACAAACCTCTATGAAAGTCTTTCGTATATTCATCATCGCTACATCATAAGGCAAAAATATTGCATGATATAAATAATTATATTAACAGTAAGATAGTGATTTCCCGGTTGCAATTCTTTTGACCATGTCGTAGCTCAGTCGATTAAGGCAGCGTATGGGATCCTCTCGGACGTAGGTTCGAATCCTCGTCACGGCCCCTGTGGATTTGCTTTCGATGCATCTGGCTGTTGTGATTTCTGTGTGTAATTATATTAATAGTAGTTACGGAGCCCATGAGAGCTTTTAAGGAAAAATAGATTATAATAGATTTATAAAATTAGATTTATAAATTTAGTATAAACAGTTATCTGGTATCGCAACAGATCAGTAATAATTCAATTTAAAACAGCCAATTTCAAAATTAGGCCTAATGCAAATGACCAGATTGTAATGGATATGTGGGATTGCTGCGGGCTGCTGCAAGCAACAGCCTTTTAGATCAAGATATCAGAAAACAAGCCTGCTCCGAAGGCCAAGTTTGGAGAGTAGAACTCTCGGAACCCACTTCAGGTACACTCCAGGTGTAACCTGGCGAAATGTGTTTTAGACAAGTTGTATTAACGATTGTAGGGTAATTCAGCCTCGTTCGTTCAGTTAGAACAAATGATTGTTTTCCAATATAAATTGTTCTAAAATCTGAAAAGTTGGTAAATTGTTTAAGTATCGCCTGTGTCACAGAGGATCAGCAGTTGCGCAAGCAGTTGCGAACCTGTACATCTTTTCTCAATCTTTGGCGGCTTTGTTTACAATTATTAAACAGTTAATGAGCTCCGAAGCTCAACTTGGAGGCTGTTTATGACAATAACAACAGTTGATTAGGAAGTTTTCAAGCTTGTAAACTGTTTAATAAATGTAACCAAAGCCGCTAAAGATTGAGGAAAGATGTACATGTTCGTAAGTAACTTGCGTAACTGCTTCGTGAATCCGGGTCCTGGAAGACATTTCGCTTCCTAGGTTAATGAGTTTTATTCCGAGTGCTACTTCAGTGCGCTGCTTCGCCTCCGCCTTCAGGTCACTTCAAGTTCATAAATTTCCTTTGAAATAATAATTCTTATGAGACTCAAATTATTTATGAAATTCATGGCTTAAAATGTTCGAATCTTTCACTTAATTGATAGGTCGGCTCATATAGTAGTACAGCCCGTCCTCTAAACAAGATCCAAAAGTGATTCCATGCACCCGCCAAACCCCCTGTTTATGAATGAAAAGCGGTTTACACACGACTCACAACTGATGACGTTCGAACATATCCGGACAAGTGCTTCACTGACGACTTTTGTTCGAACCACAACGCTATAAATGCTTCACCCACGTACTACAAATACAAAAATCGCCAACAGAACCTAAACACCTAACCTAACCTATGCCTATTTATACACAATATGCTAATATATTATAATATTAATTTATACTTGAGAAAATTCCCGTTTTGAATGAACAGCATGTTAAAATTATGAATGCGTCTGTGGGGTTGACCGCTGAATGTAATGGACTTGAGTCGAGGACGGGTTGAGTAGTAGTAGTAGTAGTAGGCATCGTGCAGTCTCGGGGCGCCTGACAGCTGGGTGGACAACGCTTCGGATTCGTAGTCCTGAGGTTCCGGGTTCGATCCCCGGTGGAGGCGGAGACAAATGGGCAAATGTTTCTTTCACCTGATGCCCCTGTTACCTAGCAGTAAATAGGTACCTGGGAGTTAGACAGCTGCTACGGGCTGCTTCCTGGGGATGGAGGCCTGGTCGAGGACCGGGCCGCGGGGACACAATGGCCCGAAATCATCTCAAGATAACCTCAAGAAGATAACCTCGGGAGACTATGGAGTTGCGCTCTGGTTATCGAGGCAGGAGTGACCTCTCCAGGGTGCAGAGCCTGGGTAGGGTGATAAGGAGGAGGCTCATATATATATCTACGTTTTCTATGCATCGGACTCGTTAGGTTAGGTAGGTTAGGTTAGGTTAGGTTAGGTTAGGTTAGGTTAGGTAGGTTAGGTTAGGTTAGGGGGGTGGCTTGGGTTCGTATGTTTCTGGTTACATTAGGATTCTATTTTTTTGTTTTTACGGAGTAACAGTAGCCATCTATGTCTTCGACTAACACTCGGGAATCCTGGGTTCAATTCGTAGGTAGGGCAGAAATAGTGTGTACGTTCCTTTCATCTGATGCCTCTGTTCACCTAGCAGTAAATGGTACCCGGAGTTAGGCAACCGTTATGGGGTTCGATACTGGGTAAATCAGTAGTTGTTTAAGACCTAGGCGGGCCTCGATGGGCCTATGTACGGGCTTCCTGTCCCCGACATCGGCAGTTGAACATACATTTTAGTATAATCACGTCACACACAGAGATCACACTAACGTGATGCATCAAATGAACAAATCCACAAGGGCCGTGACGAGGATTCAAACCTGCTTCCGGGAGCATCCAACACACTGCCTTAATCTACTGAGCTACGACAGGGTTTAAAAGGGTTGAAACCGAAGTTCTACTGAACTTACTGGATCCCGTAGCCTCTCTGAGGCACAAACCAGGCTTTTACAACACCCCCCCCCCTGCACCCGAGCTATGTCAGTAGGCCGTTCTCCCTTTTTACCCTTTTAACCCTTCATAGCTCAGTCGATTAAGGCAGTGTCTGGGATGCTCCCGGACGCAGGTTCGAATCCTCGTCACGGCCCTTGTGGATTTGTTCTTTATAATCACATATTCAATAAACTTTTACCAATTACAAAAAATACTAATACATCTTTATTAATAATACAGAAGGAAGGATACTCAAGTACAGCCTTAATCCTCCCTTCGTGGTTTGACATTGTCATATATATATATATACTGTGATATAATCACATATTCAATAAAACTTTTACCGATTACAAATAAAATACTCTGAAAACAACATTATATCCTAATTGTATATAAATCTTAAAAGATATATATATAATATATATATATTATATATATATATATATATATATATATATATATATATATATATCACTAAGAACTCTTTGACCCGGCCAGGATTCGAACCCATGCCGTCCTGGATCACCCCTAAACGTACACAGTACCGTGACCACCGCACCAATGATCGTCTAGACGATCAGCTAAATA
>WNGS01165870.1:33283-46967 GCA_020271785.1 Procambarus virginalis | reverse complement strand
CCACCACTGTGGCCGCCATCACTGTGACCACCACCACTGTGACCACCACCACTGTGACCACCACCACTGTGGCCGCCACCACTGTGGCCGCCACCACTGTGACCACCACCACTGTGACCACCACTGTGACCGCCACCACTGTGGCCGCCACCACTGTGACCACCACCACTGTGACCACCACTGTGACCGCCACCACTGTGGCCGCCACCACTGTGGCCGCCACCACTGTGGCCGCCACCACTGTGACAACCACCACTGTGACCACCACCACCGTGGCCGCCACCACTGTGGCCGCCACCACTGTGGCCGCCACCACTGTGGCCGCCACCACTGTGACCACCACCACTGTGACCACCACCACTGTGATCACCACTGTGACCACCACCACTGTGGCCGCCACCACTGTGACCACCACCACTGTGGCCGCCACCACTGTGGTCACCACCACTGTGACCACCACTACTGTGACCACCACTGTGGTCACCACCACTGTGGTCACCACTGTGACCACCACCACTGTGGTCACCACCACTGTGACCAACACCACTGTGGTCACCACCACTGTGACCACCACCACTGTGACCACCACCACTGTGGTCACCACCACTGTGACCACCACCACTGTGACCACCACCACTGTGGTCACCACCACTGTGGTCACCACCACTGTGACCACCACCACTGTGACCACCACCACTGTGACCACCACCACTGTGACCACCACCACTGTGGTCACCACCACTGTGACCACTGTGGTCACCACCACTGTGACCACCACTGTGACCACCACCACTGTGGTCACCACCACTGTGACCACCACCACTGTGGTCACCACCACTGTGACCACCACTGTGGTCACCACCACTGTGACCACCACCACTGTGGTCACCACTGTGGTCACCACCACTGTGGTCACCACTGTGGTCACCACCACTGTGACCACCACCACTGTGACCACCACCACTGTGGCCACCACCACTGTGACCACCACCACTGTGGCACGGTGGCCACGACCACTGTGGCCGCCACCACTGTGACCACCACCACTGTGGCCGCCACCACTGTGACCACCACCACTGTGACACGGTTGCCGCCACCACTGTGGCCGCCACCACTGTGACCACCACCACTGTGACCACCACCACTGTGGCCGCCACCACTGTGACCACCACCACTGTGGCCGCCACCACTGTGGCCGCCACCACTGTGACCACCATCACTGTGGCCGCCACCACTGTGACCACCACCACTGTGACCACCACCACTGTGGCCGCCACCACTGTAGCCGCCACCAATGTGACCACCACCACTGTGACCACCACTGTGACCACCACCACTGTGACCACCACCACTGTGGCCGCCACCACTGTGACCACCACCACTGGCCGCCACCACTGTGGCCGCCACCACTGTGGCCGCCACCACTGTGACCACCACCACTGTGACCACCACCACTGTGGCCGCCACCACTGTGGCCGCAACCATTGTGACCACCACCACTGTGACCACCACCACTGTGACCACCACCATTGTGGCCGCCACCACTGTGGCCGCCACCACTGTGACACGGTGGCCGCCACCACTGTGGCCCTCACCACTGTGACCACCACCACTGTGACCACCACCACTGTGGCCACCACTGTGGCCACCACCACTGTGACCACCACCACTGTGGCCGCTACTGTGGCCGCCACCACTGTGACCACCACCACTGTGACCACCACCACTGTGACCACCACCACTGTGGCCGCCACCACTGTGACCACCACCACTTTGACCACCACTACTGTGGCACGGTGGCCACCACCACTGTGGCATGGTGGCCACCACCACTGTGGCCGCCACCACTGTGACCACCACTGTGGCCGCCATCACTGTGACCACCACCACTGTGACCACCACCACTGTGACCACCACCACTGTGGCCGCCACCACTGTGGCCGCCACCACTGTGACCACCACCACTGTGACCACCACCACTGTGGTCACCACCACTGTGACCACCACCACTGTGGCAACCACCACTGTGGCCACCACCACTGTGACCACCACCACTGTGACCAACACCACTGTGGCCACCACCACTGTGACCACCACTGTGGTCACCACCACTGTGACCACCACCACTGTGGTCACCACCACTGTGGTCCCACCACTGTGACCACCACTGTGGCACGGTGGCCACCACCACTGTGGCCGCCACCACTGTGACCACCACTGTGACCACCACCACTGTGACCACCACCACTGTGGCCGCCACCACTGTGACCACCACCACTGTGACCACCACCACTGTGGCACGGTGGCCACCACCACTGTGACCACCACTGTGACCACCACTGTGACCACCACCACTGTGGTCACCACCACTGTGACCACCACCACTGTGACCACCACCACTGTGGCCACCACCACTGTGACCACCACCACTGTGGCCACCACCACTGTGGCCGCCACCACTGTGACCAACACTGTGACCACCACCACTGTGGCCGCCACCACTGTGACCACCACCACTGTGACCACCACCACTGTGACCACCACCACTGTGGCCGCCACCACTGTGACCACCACCACTGTGACCACCACTGTGGCCACCACCACTGTGGCACGGTGGCCACCACCACTGTGGCACGGTGGCCACCACCACTGTGGCACGGTGGCCACCACCACTGTGGCCGCCACAACTGTGACCACCACCACTGTGACCACCACCACTGTGGCCGCCACCACTGTGACCACCACCACTGTGGCACGGTGGCCACCACCACTGTGGCACGGTGGCCACCACCACTGTGGCACGGTGGCCACCACCACTGTGGCACGGTGGCCACCACCACTGTGGCACGGTGGCCACCACCACTGTGACACGGTGGCCACCACCACTGTGACCACCACCACTGTGACACGGTGGCCACCACCACTGTGACCACCACCACTGTGACACGGTGGCCACCACCACTGTGGCCACCACCACTGTGACACGGTGGCCACCACCACTGTGGCCACCACCACTGTGGCCACCACCACTGTGACCACCACCACTGTGGCACGGTGGCCACCACCACTGTGGCCGCCACCACTGTGACCACCACCACTGTGATCACCACCACTGTGACCACCACCACTGTGACCACCACCACTGTGACCACCACTGTGGCCGCCACCACTGTGACCACCACCACTGACCACCACCACTGTGACCACCACCACTGTGGCCGCCACCACTGTGACCACCACCACTGTGACCACCACCACTGTGACCACCACCACTGTGACCACCACCACTGTGACCACCACCACTGTGACCACCACCACTGTGGCCACCACCACTGTGGCCACCACCACTGTGACCGCCACCACTGTGACCACCACCACTGTGGCCGCCACCACTGTGGCCGCCACCACTGTGACCACCACCACTGTGACCACCACCACTGTGGCCGCCACCACTGTGGCCGCCACCACTGTGGCCGCCACCACTGTGACCACCACCACTGTGACCACCACCACTGTGGCCACCACCACTGTGGCCGCCACCACTGTGACCACCACCACTGTGACCACCACCACTGTGACCACCACCACTGTGACCACCACCACTGTGACCACCACCACTGTGGCCGCCACCACTGTGACCACCACCACTGTGACCACCACCACTGTGACCACCACCACTGTGACCACCACCACTGTGACCACCACTGTGGCCACCACCACTGTGACCACCACCACTGTGGCCGCCACCACTGTGACCACCACCACTGTGGCCACCACCACTGTGACCGCCACCACTGTGACCACCACCACTGTGACCACCACTGTGACCGCCACCACTGTGACCACCACCACTGTGGCCGCCACCACTGTGACCACCACCACTGTGACCACCACTGTGGCCACCACCACTGTGACCACCACCACTGTGGCCACCACCACTGTGGCCACCACCACTGTGGCCACCACCACTGTGGCCACCACCACTGTGACCACCACTGTGACCACTGTGGCCACCACCACTGTGACCGCCACCACTGTGACCACCACCACTGTGGCCACCACCACTGTGACCGCCACCACTGTGGCCACCACCACTGTGACCACCACCACTGTGACCACCACCACTGTGACCACCACCACTGTGACCGCCACCACTGTGACCACCACCACTGTGGCCACCACCACTGTGACCACCACCACTGTGGCCGCCACCACTGTGACCACCACTGTGGCCGCCACCACTGTGACCACCACTGTGGCCACCACCACTGTGGCCACCACCACTGTGACCGCCACCACTGTGACCACCACCACTGTGGCCGCCACCACTGTGGCCGCCACCACTGTGACCACCACCACTGTGACCACCACCACTGTGGCCGCCACCACTGTGACCACCACCACTGTGGCCGCCACCACTGTGGCCGCCACCACTGTGACCACCACCACTGTGACCACCACCACTGTGGCCACCACCACTGTGACCACCACCACTGTGGCCGCCACCACTGTGACCACCACCACTGTGACCACCACCACTGTGACCACCACCACTGTGACCACCACCACTGTGACCACCACCACTGTGGCCGCCACCACTGTGACCACCACCACTGTGACCACCACCACTGTGACCACCACCACTGTGACCACCACTGTGGCCGCCACCACTGTGACCACCACCACTGTGACCACCACTGTGGCCACCACCACTGTGACCACCACCACTGTGGCCGCCACCACTGTGACCACCACCACTGTTGCCACCACCACTGTGACCGCCACCACTGTGACCACCACCACTGTGACCAACACTGTGACCACCACCACTGTGGCCGCCACCACTGTGACCACCACCACTGTGACCACCACTGTGGCCACCACCACTGTGACCACCACCACCACTGTGGCCACCACCACTGTGACCACCACCACTGTGGCCACCACCACTGTGGCCACCACCACTGTGACCACCACTGTGGCCACCACCACTGTGACCGCCACCACTGTGACCACCACCACTGTGGCCACCACCACTGTGACCGCCACCACTGTGGCCACCACCACTGTGACCACCACCACTGTGACCACCACCACTGTGACCACCACCACTGTGACCACCACCACTGTGACCGCCACCACTGTGACCACCACCACTGTGACCACCACCACTGTGGCCACCACCACTGTGACCACCACCACTGTGCCGCCACCACTGTGGCCACCACCACTGTGACCACCACTGTGGCCACCACCACTGTGACCACCACCACTGTGGCCACCACCACTGTGGCCACCACCACTGTGGCCACCACCACTGTGACCACCACCACTGTGGCCACCACCACTGTGGCCACCACCACTGTGGCCACCACCACTGTGGCCACCACCACTGTTGCCACCACCACTGTGACCACCACCACTGTGGCCACCACCACTGTGACCACCACCACTGTAACCACCACCACTGTGGCCACCACCACTGTGACCACCACCACTGTGACCACCACTGTGGTCACCACCACTGTGACCACCACCACTGTGGTCACCACCACTGTGACCACCACCACTGTGACCACCACCACTGTGGCCACCACCACTGTGGCCTCCACCACTGTGACCACCACCACTGTGGCCACCACCACTGTGGCCGCCACCACTGTGGCCGCCACCACTGTGACCACCACCACTGTGACCACCACCACTGTGGCCACCACCACTGTGGCCACAACCACTGTGACCGCCACCACTGTGACCGCCACCACTGTGACCACCACCACTGTGGTCACCACCACTGTGACCACCACTGTGGCCGCCACCACTGTGACCACCACTGTGGCCACCACCACTGTGATCACCACCACTGTGACCACCACTGTGACCACCACCACTGTGACCACCACCACTGTGGTCACCACCACTGTGACCACCACCACTGTGACCACCACCACTGTGACCACCACCACTGTGACCACCACCACTGTGGTCACCACCACTGTGACCACCACCACTGTGACCACCACCACTGTGACCACCACCACTGTGACCACCACCACTGTGGCCGCCACCACTGTGACCACCACTGTGGCCACCACCACTGTGATCACCACCACTGTGACCACCACTGTGGTCACCACCACTGTGGTCACCACCACTGTGACCACCACTGTGACCACCACCACTGTGGTCACCACCACTGTGACCACCACCACTGTGACCACCACCACTGTGACCACCACCACTGTGACCACCACCACTGTGGTCACCACCACTGTGACCACCACCACTGTGACCACCATCACTGTGGTCACCACCACTGTGACCACCACCACTGTGACCACCACCACTGTGGTCACCACTACTGTGACCACCACCACTGTGGTCACCACCACTGTGACCACCACCACTGTGACCACCACCACTGTGACCACCACTGTGACCACCACCACTGTGGTCACCACCACTGTGACCACCATCACTGTGACCACCACCACTGTGACCACCACTGTGGTCACCACTGTGACCACCACCACTGTGGTCACCACCACTGTGGTAACCACCACTGTGGCCACCACCACTGTGACCACCACCACTGTGACCACCACTGTGGTCACCACCACTGTGACCACCACTGTGACCACCACCACTGTGACCACCACCACTGTGACCACCACCACTGTGGTCACCACCACTGTGACCACCACCACTGTAGCACACTACTGTGTGGTGCAGCACTGTGACCAACAAAAATGAAGGCAGAATGGTAGAGCAAACTGGTGATATGAATAAGGAGGGAAAAAATGAGACGAATGAGAACACAAATGAGAAAGACGAAAACAACAAGGAGAAAGATAAGAGCAATACCGAGAAAGAATGCAGAAATGAGAACGTTGTAACAAAAAACGCAGAGGTAGCCAAGTCGTGCACGGGTACAAACAAGAATAATACAATCACAGTTGGAAATATTTGCAGGTATTATGCAAAAGGACAGTGCAGATATGGGCCCAGAGGCACGGAATGCTCATTCATGCACCCACGGAAATGTCGGAACTGGTTAGGGAAAGGCAGATGTCGTTTTGATACAGAATGTAGATATTTTCACCCTAAGCTATGCAAACTCTCAGTTAATGAGAGGAAATGCTACGATCTTCATTGCCCTGATTTCCACGTCAGAGGTACACAGCGCTATATAAGAGAGGAAGTCCAATATAATAGCCCTGAATTTTTTTTAGAGGCAGGCAGAAACAGAGGGAGAAACAGACAGGCAGAAACGTGGCAGGAGTACGGATGGAGAGGGGAAATGCCCGAGACTGGACTACAGTTCGTCATCAAGCCCACACATACTACACCCCCCAACTATGTAACATTGACAACCCCTTCTCCAACATTGTAACATTGGGTACGATAACCCAATCTAAAACCGGGTAAAATACTAAACTAATAAATGTACACATTTCTTATCCTGAGTACCACTTCCTGTAGGTTGCACTTGGTAACACTGTTATTGAACACTAACACTGTAAAATAAGCTGACATATGATGGTTACACCGGATCCAAAGGTACACTAAAAACAAGGAAATGCTACACAGGATTAAATACGCTGCCACCATCTGCCTTGACCACTGAGACTAAATCAAACAACGAGGCAAGAAACATTGCTTGACTTGGAGAGTACTTTCTATAACTGTCATTAATTATGGGACGGTTGTCAGCCACTATATCCAAACTATTAAGAGGATTCAACAATTGACACAGACGGGAAATTTAACATGAGTTTATTGAGATACCAAATTATACTAAACACCACTATAATTCCTACTCTAACACTGGCAACAAGTTAAGAAATTTAGACATGGAACAAAATCTCAGAGATCACACACATTACCTTAATTAAGACCTCTGTCTCTCCATCCGGTGGACACTGTCTCTCCCGGCCTGTGGATGATCGTCACAGCACCGCCCTTGATCCCGGAGCACCGTACTCTGTCCCTAAGTCACTACGGACCCTCTATATACACCTCACAAAAGGGGGGGGGGGAAGATTTATTGTGATACCTACACCAAGAAATAAGAGGTCGGCCACACGTGCACAAACACTCAAGAATTTATCATTAAACTTGTTTGACATTAAACATACACTGTTTCAAGAGAGGACTTATTAATTTCGTGTGTGGCTGACCTCTGACCTGTCTAAAAGGGGGAAATCCAAGCATGTTTACACATGAGGATCTGGGGTCTACTCCCTTACCCTGTTGACAAGAGTATCATGAAATATTACATACTTGAAATGCTGAATAAGACTAACCCAGGAATTTTTAATCAACATACAAGAAAACCGGAGGTCATCTGGGCTGACCTCTTGGAGCAGACTTCCCTGGTTGAGAACTCTAGGGGGGGGGGGGTCATGGGTGTTACAGCTCCCTTTCCCCGGGGTTAAGACAAAATCGTGTGTATGAAATTAAGCACAATTTTGTCTTATCCTAACTCATCCAAAATACCACAACTTAACCCTAAAAGAGAAAAAAAAATGCCAGTGACATTTTGATAAAAGTAAACTAACTAAATTAACATGATGCAAAGTACATTATACAGTAACACTTCAGTAAGAACAATACATAAATGTAAAATGAAAGAAACAAAAGTACAAAAAAAATCTTGGCAAAAGTACAAGCAATGACACCCTCATACATGATACAATTCCGAATATGATAATATGACAAAAGTATATAAAAAAGACAAATCCCGACTGCACACAAGGCAGCCCAGCAAGGCTTCCCCGAAGGCTGGAAGACCCAAACAAAAATCGCCTTAAAACTAGCATGACATATAAAAAAAATAAAAAAAATATCCCAAATGGAACAGGAAACCTACAACTAAAAATCATAACGTAAAAAATACAAGTAATGCCACAAGGCTACATAATACCACCCTGAGTTACAATACATGACAATAAAGAATACTATGATCCAATGACACATCCTGCCTGCACACTAGGCAGGCTAGCAAGTCTTCCTCAGAAGATCTGAAGAACAAAACATACACAAATAAAATGATCAACAACATGAAAATAGACATAATATTCCTATTCTAACATAAAATCTAAGTAATTCAAAATACCAGGTAACATTATACCTAAGTGGGACATACCCTAAACCTCTGCTGGGTACCTCATGACCCACAGCCAAACCTATGAGTATACAAATTATAAAACATGGTAAAAATAAAAACAACTGACATCAAAACTCTGCAACAGAACCGTAAGTTACAGAACACTTGTCGGCCAAACCATACCGCACAAGACAACAGTGCCAGGGTCAATCTCCATGCACCCTGCACACACTGAAAGTAAGACTACCTCTTACCACAACAGAAACAATACTTAACATTACAACATTTTATTGGCACATAAAGGCATGCAAATATTAAAAAAAACATATGTACCCATACACTGGTACCAAACAGGAACCTGGACACTCATCACCAGGACAAACTTATTACATAGACACAAACATGAAATAAAATAATAATAAATTTCACGATAAAGTTTGTGCTAGAGACCCAAGTCATCTAGCTAAGATCACTGTCTAGGACCACTTTTCTAGGTCTAGTTTCTTTTACATCCACATAAATGTAACACTTTTCCAACTGATTCGACAAAACTATTTGACACCGTTAATAATAGAGTCATTTCTCTGAACCATCATTCGTAAATCTTGACACATCAATGTTCATGTTGATATACGCGTTTTCTATTGCGCATCCATTATACTCTCGCGTGGTGGCCTGATGTTGGAGACCTGATGTTGGAGACCTGAAGTTGGAGATCGGATGTTGGAGATCGGATGTTGGAGATCGGATGTTGGAGATCGGATGTTGGAGATCTGATGTTGGAGATCTGATGTTGGCGATCTGATGTTGGAGGTCTGATGTTGGAGATCTGTTGAAGGTCCAGCGTCTGCCCGTCGATGATGCCTGCATATACCCTGAGATCTTCTTGCAACAGCTCTGGGGTACGTCTGGTGACGGAGCGAGTCTACTGGTGACAGACTCCTCGCCCAGCTGCCCAACTGCTCGAAGGTGGTGGCGTGAAGAGCAGCGGCGAGTGACCGCGGCCGGGGACGTGGCCGGTCACAGGTGAACGGTGTTGGGAGAGATGTATGGAAGCACATCTCACATCCAGTTGCTTGAAGCTGAAGGTCGATGATGAGTGACAGCAACTACAGAGCAGGAGTCGTGACAGCAGGACAGAGAGTGTGACGTCAACGATGTCTTGCAACAGAAGTAAGCAGGTGCAGGTTTTGAGGCGTGGGTGGCGTGGCGGCAGGCCAGGTGGATCCCGACTTCAGCTCCAGGGATCCATCACTGTACAGGCGTTGCTTGTGTCACATTCTACTGAGCCGGTACGCCTTATCGCGCATGCCCTAATGCGCCTGACCTTGGGCCGATGGTGCGAAACGTGCACCCTATTGGCGAGTCAAGCACACTCAGTAGGGAGGTGCTGTTGGAATGTGACCGCCTCGTTGCGCATCTTGGTGGAGTCAGTGATGTGGCATCCCCAAGGACGAGGGGGAACTGGTAGGTGACTGCTGCCGGCATACCCGCTTGTTGACCTCGCGCCTCCACTTCCGGTGTGCCTGCACGGTGTGTCGCAGCAGGCAGGTGGGTGCTTCTGATGATGAACGGCAAGACTGGGGCCCACCATGGTACGTTGACATCTGGACATCTGTGCTCTGCTGGCTTGAACTCTGGCTTGGACAACCTCGTGTGGTGAGAGGTGTTGGCTGGGTGAATGGTGTAACTATCACCCTCTCAGGTAACCGAGTGGAGGGGTTACTGGGATTGTTGGGAGTGGGTGGGGTGTAACGTAACCCCCTCTCCACTGTACCAGAGGGGTGACCCCTCTGGCCTCAATGTTGGTTCACGAGTAACTGGTACCGGGGACAGAGCGGTGTGGACAAGCAGACCTGGGGAAGACAGATTAACACTCCGACTGGCGGAAACAAGGACTCTCCCCTGGGCTTTGGTGACAGGGTACAGCCCAAGGGTAGGTAAGGCATGACCTCTGAATACATACCATGACAAAATCTCAAAACAATTGCCAGTTTAAAAACTCTGATAAAAACTACTAAGGGGCAAGACAACTTACTAAAACTCTCCCTGCCTCGCCCGTGACCTCGTTAACATAGGGTGACAAGGCTGACCCTGGGTACCAATGAGAGTTGACAGAAGGTCCTCCTCTCCTTCCTGGGCAATCCCAGCTGGGTCAGTCAACTCAGAAGGGTCAGGAATGGGAATCGCTGAAGGCAGTTCCAGTTCCTCCCTGGCAACGTAACACTTTAATTTGTTGACATGAATAGTTGTGTCACCCTGGTCATCAAAAATACCCCTGATCAGAAAATTAACTGGTCCAAGCTTCTTAATTACTCTATATGGTCCACGCCATCTAGGTGCTAGCTTCCTACTTTGATTGGCAGGCGTCCTTTCATTTAACCTCATAACCAAGCTTCCCTCTCTAAGTGTCAACGGTTGAACCCTCTTATCATAATAGTGCGCATACCGGCTCCTCGCAGTCTTAGAAGCCTCAGCGGCAATCCTCCAAGCATTTCGCATTTTAGAGAGGATTTCTGAAGGATAATCCTCACCGTACACAACCTCGTGTCTGTTAAGCAGACCTGATGGGAAATTACATGAGCGCCCCGTGAAAAGCAGCAGTGGTTGAGTGTTAATTGACTGATGAATGGCAGTGTTCAAGGCTAGTTGAACATAGGGGAGTTGTTCATCCCAGGTGGCAGCATCTTTCTCTGCAAGAATTGCTAGCATATCCTTGATTGTACGATTGGTTCTTTCAGTCATACCGTTTGCTTGCGGATGGTAAGCAGTCGTGAGGGCTGTGGTAGTTTCTAAAATTTTACAAACTTCTTTAAAAGTGTTACCAACGAACTCTTGACCTCTGTCGGACACAGGGTACAGGACACAGGGTACAGGACACAGGGTACAGGACACAGGGTACAGGACACAGGGTACAGGACACAGGGTACAGGACACAGGGTACAGGACACAGGGTACAGGACACAGGGAACAGGACACAGGGAACAGGACACAGGGTACAGGACACAGGGTACAGGACACAGGGAACAGGACACAGGGTACAGGACACAGGGTACAGGACACAGGGAACAGGACACAGGGTACAGGACACAGGGTACAGGACACAGGGTACAGGACACAAGGTACAGGGCACAGGGTACAGGACACAAGGTACAGGACACAGGGTACAGGACACAGGGAACAGGACACAGGGAACAGGACACAGGGTACAGGACACAAGGTACAGGACACAGGGAACAGGACACAGGGTACAGGACACAGGGTACAGGTCACAAGGTACAGGACACAGGGTACAGGACACAGGGAACAGGACACAGGGAACAGGACACAGGGAACAGGACACAGGGTACAGGACACAGGGAACAGGACACAGGGAACAGGACACAGGGTACAGGACACAGGGTACAGGACACAGGGTACAGGACACAGGGTACAGGACACAGGGAACAGGACACAGGGAACAGGACACAGGGTACAGGACACAGGGTACAGGACACAGGGAACAGGACACAGGGAACAGGACACAGGGTACAGGACACAGGGTACAGGACACAGGGTACAGGACACAGGGTACAGGACACAGGGAACAGGACACAGGGTACAGGACACAGGGAACAGGACACAGGGAACAGGACACAGGGTACAGGACACAGGGTACAGGACACAGGGTACAGGACACAGGGTACAGGACACAGGGTACAGGACACAGGGAACAGGACACAGGGAACAGGACACAGGGTACAGGACACAGGGTACAGGACACAGGGAACAGGACACAGGGAACAGGACACAGGGTACAGGACACAGGGTACAGGACACAGGGTACAGGACACAGGGAACAGGACACAGGGAACAGGACACAGGGAACAGGACACAGGGAACAGGACACAGGGTACAGGACACAGGGTACAGGACACAGGGTACAGGACACAGGGAACAGGACACAGGGAACAGGACACAGGGTACAGGACACAGGGTACAGGACACAGGGAACAGGACACAGGGTACAGGACACAGGGAACAGGACACAGGGTACAGGACACAGGGAACAGGACACAAGGTACAGGACACAGGGTACAGGACACAGGGAACAGGATACAAGGTACAGGACACAAGGTGCAGGACACAGGGAACAGGACACAGGGTACAGGAGACAGGGAACAGGACACAGGGAACAGGACACAGGGTACAGGACACAGGGTACAGGACACAGGGTACAGGACACAGGGTACAGGACACAGGGTACAGGACACAGGGTACAGGACACAGGGTACAGGACACAGGGTACAGGACACAGGGTACAGGACACAGGGTACAGGACACATGATACAGGACACAGGGAACAGGACACAAGACACCATCAAACCTAGAAGGAAAGCAACAGGTAAAAGATCTGGGAACTATGGTATCTGACGACCTGACATGTAGTGAACATAACCGAGCAAATATAGCGGCGGCGGCTGCGGCTGCGGCGGCGGCGGCGGCTGCGGCGGCGGCGGCGGCGGCGGCGGCGAGGACAATGATAGGATGGAGTATGAGAACGTTCACATCCAGAGACCCCACAACAATGCTCAT
>WNGS01165870.1:12193-32283 GCA_020271785.1 Procambarus virginalis | reverse complement strand
AGAATATATATCACTGTTGCTGTCCCGTCGTCAGTATTGCTCCCTACTAATTTCCTGTGGACTTTTTGTTTAACTTGTGACTGCCCTAAAATAAGGCACTAACTAGCCACTGGGAACTGTGTGATCTTGGGATAGCGGACTGTATTTGTGTTCCGTAATTGGCTCAGTTATCACAGTGGTTCAACACAAATGGGGCTGCTATCATTTACCTGTTGAATGAGAAAATCTTTACTTACCACTTGGTAAAGGAATATGTCTAATGCAGCAGCACTGATTTAGGATAACCTAAAATGTCGCATGACATTTTAGGCTATCCTTTTGTTCTGACATCTTGCCACATATGAATTATTATAAATAATGACAAGATTATGTAATGATATGAATTTATCTATTGCAAATGTAGACTTTAAATTGTCTTTAAGTAATTGTAATATATCAATTATTTGTTAAACACTGATTATGTAATTAATATGGTTATAATTTATTGGTAAGTAATTAACTTAGTGAGATGAGCTCATGGTGATAACCGCACCGCCAGTATAACGGGGTTAGTGCCACAATGAATTGGCTGCAACTGCTGTTGTTACACCACCACCCTGGACCTCGTTAGTACGGTGCAGGTGCTCTGGTGGCACTAAGACTGTAGCCCTCTTGTAGCACCACAGCTTGTAGTGGTGGTGGTGGCACTAATACTGTAGCCCTCTTGTAGCACCACAGCTTGTAGTGGTGGTGGTGGCACTAATACTGTAGCTCTCTTGTAGCACCACAGCTTGTAGTGGTGGTGGTGGCACTAATACTGTAGCCCTCTTGTAGCACCACAGCTTGTAGTGGTGGTGGTGGCACTAAGACTGTAGCTCTCTTGTAGCACCACAGCTTGTAGTGGTGGTGGTGGCACTAAGACTGTAGCCCTCTTGTAGCACCACAGCTTGTAGTGGTGGTGGTGGCACTAAGACTGTAGCCCTCTTGTAGCACCACAGCTTGTAGTGGTGGTGGTGGCACTAAGACTGTAGCCCTCTTGTAGCACCACAGCTTGTAGTGGTGGTGGTGGCACTAAGACTGTAGCCCTCTTGTAGCACCACAGCTTGTAGTGGTGGTGGTGGCACTAAGACTGTAGCCCTCTTGTAGCACCACAGCTTGTAGTGGTGGTGGTGGCACTAAGACTGTAGCCCTCTTGTAGCACCACAGCTTGTAGTGGTGGTGGTGGCACTAAGACTGCCATGGGAGGGAGGGAGGGAGGGGTAAGGGAGGGGAGGGAGGGAGGGGAGGGAGGGAGGGAGGGGTAAGGGAGGGAGGGAGGGAGGGGAGGGTGGAGGGGTAAGGGAGGGGGGAGGGTGGTGGGGAGGGAGGGAGAGTGACCAATCGTTACAGTGTGGCGGGTGTCCCCCCCCCAAGTGAGTCAGCGCCCGTCCCTCACCCCCCCCCCTCCTCCTCTCTCTACTGTTGCTGTCGTTGTTCTTATTTGTCAATATTTACTGGACCTCATGATGAAAACTGACAACTGGAGCCCAGGAGCTGGTGCCCCCCCCCCACACACACACACACAAACACAAACACAAACAATTAAGGGAAATTATGAAGAGATGAGAAGCTTCCTAAGTGAAATACCTTGGGACACAGACCTCAGAGCTAAGTCTGTACAAGATATGATGGACTATGTCACCCAAAGTGTCAGGAGGCAGTAAACAGATACATCCTGGCCCAAAAGGAATCCGAGAAGCAACAGAAGAATCCATGGTATAATAGGGCATGTATGGAAGCAAAGAAACTGAACAAAAGGGCGTGGAGGAACTTCCGGAATAACAGAACACCAGAAAGTAGAGAGAGATACCAGAGAACCAGGAATGAGTACGTCAGGGTGAGAAGAGAAGCAGAGAAAAGTTATGAAAATGATATAGCAAACAAAGCCAAGACCGAACCAAAGCTACTCCACAGTCACATCAGGAGGAAAACAACAGTGAAAGAACAGGTATTGAAACTTAGAACAGGCGAGGACAGGTATACAGAGAATGACAAAGAGGTGTGTGAAGAACTCAACAAGAGGTTCCAGGAGGTCTTCACAATAGAACAAGGTGAGGTCACTGTGCTAGGAGAAAGGAAGGTAAACCAGGCGGCCTTGGAAGAGTTCGAAATTACGAGAGAGAAGGTCAAGAGACACCTGCTGGATCTGGATGTTAGAAAGGCTGTTGGGCCAGAGGGATCTCACCTTGGGTACTGAAAGAGTGTGCAGAGGCACTTTGCTTGCCACTCTCCATAGTGTATAGTAAGTCACTAGAGACGGGAGATCTACCAGAAATATGGAAGACGGCGAATGTGGTCCCAATATACAAAAAGGGCGACAGGCAAGAGGCACTGAACTACAGGCCAGTGTCCTTAACTTGTATACCATGCAAGGTGATGGAGAAGATTGTGAGAAAAAACCTGGTAATACATCTGGAGAGAAGGGACTTCATGACAAATCGCCAACATGGGTTCAGGGAGGGTAAATCTTAAATCTTGCCTTACAGGCTTGATAGAGTTCTACGATCAGGTGACAAAGATTAAGCAAGAAACAGAGGGCTGGCAAATTGCATTTTCTTGGATTGTCGGAAAGCCTACGACACAGTACCGCACAAGAGGCTGGTACATAAGCTGGAGAGACAGGCAGGTGTAGCTGGTAAGGTGCTCCAGTGGATAAGGGAGTACCTAAGCAATAGGAAGCAGAGAGTTACGGTGAGGGGTGAGACCTCCGATTGGCGTGAAGTCACCAGTGGAGTCCCACAGGGCTCTATACTCGGTCCTATCTTGTTTCTGATATATGTAAATGATCTCCCGGAGGGTATCGATTCATTTCTCTCAATGTTTGCGGACGATGCCAAAATTATAAGAAGGATTAAAACAAAAGAGGACTGTTTGAGGCTTCAAGAAGACCTAGACAAGCTGAAGGAATGGTCGAACAAATGGTTGTTAGAGTTTAACCCAACCAAATGTAATGTAATGAAGATAGGTGTAGGGAGCAGGAGGCCAGATACAAGGTACCATCTGGGAGAGGAAATTCTTCAGGAGTCAGAGAAAGAAAAAGACTTGGGGGTTGATATCACGCCAGACCTGTCTCCTGCAGCACATATCAAGAGGATAACATCAGCGGCATATGCCAGGCTGGCCAACATACGAACGGCATTCAGAAACTTGTGTAAAGAATCATTCAGAATTTTGTATACCACATATGTCAGGCCAATCCTGGAGTATGCAGCCCCAGCATGGAGTCCATATCTAGTCAAGGATAAGACTAAACTGGAAAAGGTTCAAAGGTTTGCCACCAGACTAGTACCCGAGCTGAGAGGTATGAGCTACGAGGAGAGACTACGGGAATTAAACCTCACTTCGCTGGAAGACAGAAGAGTTAGGGGGAACATGATCACCACATTTAAGATTCTGAAGGGAATTGATAAGGTAGATAAAGACAGGCCATTTAACACAAGGGGCACACGCACAAGGGGACACAGGTGGAAACTGAGTGCCCAAATGAGCCACAGAGATATTAGAAAGAACTTTTTCAGTGTCAGAGTGGTTGACAAATGGAATGCATTAGGAAGTAATGTGGTGGAGGCTGACTCCATACACATTTCAAGTGTAGATATGATAGAGCCCAATAGGCTCAGGTATCTGTACACCTGTTGATTGACGGTTGAGAGGCGGGACCAAAGAGCCAGAGCTCAACCCCCGCAAACACAACTAGGTGAGTACACTAGGTGAGTACACACACACACACACACACACCGGGGGGGCCAGGTAGCCTGGTGGATCAGGGGGCAGGTAGCCGGTGGATAGCAGCAGGATTCGTAATTCTGTGGCGCGGGTTCGATTCCCGCACCCGGCAGAAACAAATGGGCAGTTTCTCACCTGAATGCCCCTGTTACCTAGCAGTAAATAGGTACCTGGGAGTAGTCAGCTGTCACGGGCTGCTTCCTGGTGTGTGTGTGTGTGTGTGTGTGGTGTGAAAAAAAAAAGTAGTTAGTAAACAGTTGATTGACAGTTGAGAGGCGGGCCGAAAGAGCAAGCTCACCCCCGTAAAACTACAACTAAGTGAATAAACACACCACACAACACACACACCACACACACACACACACACACAAACACACACACACACACAACACACACACACCACGATGCAATCTTCCAGAGGGGTACCAGGTGATACGAAAGAGAGGACACAGAGACAGGGAGGAGGAGTGGCACTCCTAATAAAGTGGAAATGGAAGTTTGAAGACCTGGGAAATCGGGTTACCAATGAGAGCACAAGCTCCATACATGGAACTCTGACAGTAGATGGGAGGAAGATTGTGATCTTGGTAATCTACAATCCCCCACCAAACAGTAGAAGACCCAGGCAGGAGTATGATGACAACAACAAGGCATGCATAGATGAACTGCAGAAGGCAGCAACACTAGTCCACAGAATGAGAGCGAAGCTGCTGATCATGGGGGACCTAAATCATGGAGAGATAAATTGGGAATCAAGGAATCCCCATGGAGGGGACGAAACGTGGGGAGCAAAGTTAGTTGATGTTATAGACAGGAATTTCCTAACACAACATGTGAAGGAAGACACAAGGGAGAGAGGAGGAGGAGATGCACCGAGCCTATTAGACCTGATTTTCACCCAGAACGTAGAAGATATCGAGAATTTGGAGCATGAAATACCTCTAGGGGCCAGCGACCATTGTGTCCTAGTCTTTGACTACATGATGGAATTCAAACTTGTGACCATGGGACAAGAGATCTGGGAAAGGAGAGTTGACTACAGGAAAGGGGACTATAGGAGGATAAGGGACTATCTGGGTGAAGTGCAGTGGGAGGAAGAAATTAGAGGAAAACAGTCCAAGATATGATGGACCTAGTCATACAGAAATGCCAGGAGGCCGAAGAGAGATTTATACCAACAGTAAAGGGAAAAAAATAAGAAGGAATATAATAACCCATGGTTTAATAGACAGTGTCAGGAAGCAAAAATGGCCAGCAGGCGGGAGTGGAGGAAGTACAGAAGACAAAGGACAGAGGACAACAGGATCAGATGCAACAGAGCCAGGAACGATTACATTAACATAAGACGAACATCGAAAAGGGACTATGAGAACGATATTGCAATCAAAGCGAAAAAGCAACCTAAGGTACTACACAGTCATATAAGAAGAAAAATGTCGGTGAACGACCAAGTGACAAGACTAAGGAAGGCAGAGGGGGCATATACTGAAAGTGACAAGGAAATCTGGGAGGCACTGAATGCAAGTTTCCATGGAGTGTTCACTACCGAGCCTGAGCAGCTCCCATTGTTAGAAGGGGTTACCCTAGATGAAAGACTATCAGATATAGAGGTGACAGCAGAGGAGGTAATGAAACAATGACAACTCTAGATGCATCTAAAGCAGTGGACCAGACAAAGTATCACCGTGGATACTAAAAGAAGCAGCGCAGGCCCTCAGCGTGCTCTGGCAATGATCTTTAATGAGTCACTTATGTCGGGAGAATTGCCCAGTTGCTGGAAGAAGGCAAATGTCGTGCCGATCTTCAAGAAAGGCGATACGGAGGAGGCACTTAACTATAGACCCGTATCACTGACAAACATCCCCTGTAAAATACTGGAAAGAATAATTAGGCTACGACTGGTTGCACACCTGGAGAACGTTATGTTTGTAAACAAACATCAACATGGGTTCTGGACAGGGAAATCGTGCCTAACAAACCTTCTGGAATTCTATGATAAAATAACGAGGATAAGACAGGACAGAGATTGTTGGGCGGACTGCATATGTCTGGACTGCCAAAAAGCCTTTGATACAGTACCGCACATGACTGCTGTTCAAACTCGAGAGGCAGGCGGGGGTGGGGGGAAAGGTCCTAGCATGGATAAGGAACTACCTAACAGGAAGGAGCGAAAGAGTTACGGTAAGGGGCGAGAAGTCGGACTGACGAACAGTAACAAGTGGAGTACCACAAGGATCGGTGTTGGGACCAATTCTATTTCTAATATACGTTAACGACATGTTTACAGGCGTAGAGTCCTACATTTTGATGTTCGCGGATGACGCAAAGTTGATGAGAAGAGTTGTGACAGATGAGGATTGCAGGATCCTCCAAGAGGACTTGAACAGGTTGCAGAGATGGTCAAAGAAATGGCTACTGCAGTTCAACATGAGCAAATGTAAAGTTATGGAAATGGGACTAGGTGATAGGAGACCAAAGGGACAGTACACAATGAAGGGGAACAGCCTACCTGTGACGACGCGAGAAAGAGACCTGGGTGTGGACGTAACACCTATCTCCTGAAGCACATATAAATAGGATAACAACAGCAACGTATTCTACACTGGCAAAAGTTAGAACATCATTCAGAAAAATAAGTGAGGAGGCATTTAGAGCGCTTTAGACTGCCTACGTGAGGCCAGTCTTAGAGTATGCCGCCTCATCATGGAGTCCCCACCTGAAGAAACACTTAAGGAAACTGGAAAAGGTTCAGAAGTTTGCGACGAGGCTCGTCCTAGAACTTCCAGGGATGGGATATGAAGAATGACTGAAAGAACTGAACTGTCGACGCTAGAAAAAAGGAGGGAGCGGGAAGATGTGATAGCAGCATACAAAATAATTAGGGGAGTGACAGAGTGGAAATAGGCTAAATGCTGACACTGAATACCAGCAGAACGAGGGACATGTGTGGAAGCTGGAAACTCAGATGAGTCACAGAGATGATAGAAAGTTTTGCTTTAGCATTAGAGTAATGAAAAATTAAATGAGCTTAAGGAGCAGGTTGTGGAAGCAAACACTATTCATAATTTTAAAAGTAGATATGAATGAATAATAGGACATGCGTCATTGCTGTAAGCAACTGGTGGCTAGAAAGGCGGGATCCGAAAGCCTATGTTCGATCCTGAAAAATTTGGATAACGGCCAATGTAGTCCCGAGATATGAAAAGGTTACCAGACAGGAGTCGGGGAAAATGAAGCAAGGTGATGGAGAAGATTGTTCGAAAAAACGAGTAGACCATCTGGAGGGAAAGAACTTTGTAATACAACATCAACAGGGGTTCAGGAAGGCAAATCTTGATTCACGGGATTAACTGAATTCTATGACCAGGTAACAAAAAATAGGCAAGAAAGGGAAGGGTGGGCAGACAGAATATTTTTGGATTGGCAGAAAGCCTTTGACACAGTACCACATAAGAGACAAGTGCACAAGCTGGAGATGCAGGCAGGAGTGAAAGGAAAGGTACTCCACTGAATATGAGAGTACCTAAGCAACAGAAGACAGCAAGCCACTGTGAGGCAGGGGGGGGGGGAGGTCTCGAAGTGGCGAGGCGTCACCACTAGAGTTCCACAGGGGTCAGTCCTTGGACCTCTACTGTTTTTGATACATGTAAATAATCTCCCAGAGGGAATAGACTCGTTTCTCTCAATGTTTGCAAATAATGCAAAAATTATGAGGAGGATGCACAACCTGCACACAGAAATAACATCACATGAGACCAGAAGGCATGGCAAGATGTGCACAATACCCCTGTTGAAGAGCAGAGATGCAATAGGTACTCTGAGAGAGAACTCTTATCAACATCAGAGGCCCGAAACTGTTCAACACGCTTCCACTACACATAAGGGGCATAACTGGCAGACCCCTCGCAATATTCAAGAGAGAACTTGACAAACACCTCTAAAGGATACCTGATCATCCAGGCTAAATCATACGTCAGACTACGAGTAGCCGCGTCCAACAGCCTGGTTGACCAGCCCAGCAACCAGGAGGTCTGGTCGAGGACTGGGTCGCTGAGCCCCAAAATCACCTCAAGGGAGGGGGGAGGTACCGTCCCAATCTATAACATCCTACATTATTCAGTATATCTCCTTTCCCAACCACTCTCTCCTGCTTGATGGGGTTCTAGAAGTGCTTCTACTCCCCAAGTCCGGCCCAAAGCCAGGCTTGATTTGTGAGAGTTTGGTCTACTAGGCTGTTGCTTGGAGCGGCCCGCAGGCCCACATACCCACCACAGCCCGGTTGGTCCGGCACTCCTTGAAGAAAACAATCTAGTTTTCTCTTGAAGACGTCCACGGTTGTTCCGGCAATATTTCTTACAGTCGCTGGGAGGACGTTGAACAACCGCGGACCTCTGATGTTTATACAGTGCTCTCTGATTGTGCCTATGGCACCTCTGCTCTTCACTGATTCTATTTTGCATTTTCTTCCATAACGTTCACTCCAGTACGCTGTTATTTTACTGTGTAGATTTGGGACCTGGCCCTCCAGTATTTTCCATGTGTATATTATTTGGTATCTCTCTCGTCTCCTTTCTAGTGAGAATATTTGGAGAACTTTGAGACGATCCCAGTAATTTAGGAGCTTTATCTCGTCTATGCGTGCCGTATATGTTCTCTGTATTCCCTCTATTTCAGCAATCTCTCCTGCTCTGAAGGGGGAAGTGAGTACTGAGCAGTACTCAAGACGGGACAACACAAGTGACTTGAAGAGTACAACCATTGTGATGGGATCCCTGGAGTGGAAAGTTCTCGTAATCCATCCTATCATTTTTCTGGCTGATGCGATATTTGCTTGGTTATTCTCCCTAAACGTTAGGTCGTCAGACATCATTATTCCCAAGTCCTTTACATGTTGCTTTCTTACTATGGGCAGATTCGATTGTGTTTTGTACCGTGTATTATATTTAAGTTCCTCATTTTTACCGTACCTAGAACCTGGAATTTATCACTATTAAACATCATGTTATGGTCTGCCCAGACGAAAACTTATTAATATCTGCTTGAAGGTTTTCAGTGTCTTCAATAGAGGTAATTTTCATGTGATTTTTGTGTCTCTGCAAGGATGACACGAAGCTGTGCCTTGTATTTGAGTCTATATCTGATACGAGAATGGGGAAAAGCAGTGGTGCAAGGACTGTACCCTGAGGTACAGGACTTTTAACTGCTATGGACTCGATTTTATATGGCTTACTGTTACTCTTTGTGTTCTGTTCGACAGAAACTGAGTATCCAGCGTCCTGCTTTACCAGTTATTCCTATTGACCTTATCTTTTTGTGTGCTATCACGCCATGGTCACATTTATCGAATGCGTTTACAAAGTCCGTGTATACCACATCTGCATTCGTTTTTTCATCTAATGCCTCAGTGACTTTGTCGTAATGGTCAAGTAGCTGTGGAGGCATGATCTTCTGCCTCTGAATCCATGTTGGCCGGGTTGGGAGGTCATTGGTCTCCATGAAACTAGTGACTGACTCCTGATCACTCTCGCAAATACTTTTATTATGTGGGACGCTAGTGCAACTGGTCTATAATTCTTTGCTAATGCTTTGCTCCTCCCTTGTGTAGAGGGGCAATATCTGCTGATTTAAGCGCATCTGTATCTTTCCCTGTGTCCAAGCTCTTCTCCACACTATACTGAGTGCCTGTGCTACTGGCATTTGCATTTCTTTATAATAAATAAATTCCAAGAGTCTGAACCNCAAAAGGACAGTGCATATATGGGCCCAGAGGCCGGAATGCTCATTCATGCACCCACGGAAATGTCGGAACTGGTTAGGGAAAGGCAGATGTCGTTTTGATACAGAATGTAGATATTTCACCCTAGCTATGCAAACTCTCAGTTAATGAGAGGAAATGCTATGATCTTCATTGCCCCGATTTCCACGTCAGAGGTACACAGCGCTATATAAGAGAGGAAGTCCAATATAATAGCCCTGAACATTTTGTAGAGGCAGGCAGAAACAGAGGGAGAAACAGACAGGCAGAAACGGGCAGGAGTACGGATGGAGAGGGGAAATGCCCGAGACTGGACTACAGTTCGTCATCAACCCACACATACTACACCCCCCAACTATGTAACATTGACAACCCCTTCTCCAACATTGTAACATTGGGTACGATAACCCATGTAAAACCGGGTAAAATACTAAACTAATAAATGTACACATTTCTTATCCTGAGTACCACTTCCTGTAGGTTGCACTTGGTAACACTGTTATTGAACACTAACACTGTAAAAAAGCTGACATATGATGGTTACACCGGATCCAAAGGTACACTAAAAACAAGGAAATGCTACACAGGATTAAATACGCTGCCACCATCTGCCTTGACCACTGAGACTAAATCAAACAACGAGGCAAGAAACATTGCTTGACTTGGAGAGTACTTTCTATAACTGTCATTAATTATGGGACGGTTGTCAGCCACTATATCCAAACTATTAAGAGGATTCAACAATTGACACAGACGGGAAATTTAACATGAGTTTATTGAGATACCAAATTATACTAAACACCACTATAATTCCTACTCTAACACTGGCAACAAGTTAAGAAATTTAGACATGGAACAAAATCTCAGAGATCACACACATTACCTTAATTAAGACCTCTGTCTCTCCGTCCGGTGGACACTGTCTCTCCCGGCCTGTGGATGATCGTCACAGCACCGCCCTGATCCCGGAGCACCGTACTCTGTCCCTAAGTCACTACGGACCCTCTATATACACCTCACAAAAGGGGGGGGGGAGATTTATTGTGATACCTACACCAAGAATAAGAGGTCGGCCACACGTGCACAAACACTCAAGAATTTATCATTAAACTTGTTTGACATTAACATACACTGTTTCAAGAGAGGACTTATTAATTTCGTGTGTGGCTGACCTCTGACCTGTCTAAAAGGGGGAAATCCAAGCATGTTTACACATGAGGATCTGGGGTCTACTCCCTTACCCTGTTGACAAGAGTATCATGAAATATTACATACTTGAAACTATGCTGAATAAGACTAACCCAGGATTTTTAATCAACATACAAGAAAACCGGAGGTCATCTGGGCTGACCTCTTGGAGCAGACTTCCCTGGTTGAGAACTCTAGGGGGGGGGGGGTCATGGGTGTTACAGCTCCCTTTCCCCGGGGTTAAGACAAAATCGTGTGTATGAAATTAAGCACAATTTTGTCTTATCCTAACTCATCCAAATACCACAACTTAACCCTAAAAGAGAAAAAAAATGCCAGTGACATATTGATAAAAGTAAACTAACTAAATAACATGATGCAAAGTACATTATACAGTAACACTTCAGTAAGAACAATACATAAATGTAAAATGAAAGAAACAAAAGTACAAAAAAAATCTTGCAAAAGTACAAGCAATGACACCCTCATACATGATACAATTCCGAATATCATAATATGACAAAAGTATATAAAAAAACAAATCCCGACTGCACACAAGGCAGCCCAGCAAGGCTTCCCCAAGGCTGGAAGACCAAACAAAAATCGCCTTAAAACTAGCATGACATATAAAAAAAAATAAAAAAAAATATCCCAAATGGAACAGGAAACCTACAACTAAAAATCATAACGTAAAAAATACAAGTAATGCCACAAGGCTACATAATACCACCTGAGTTACAATACATGACAATAAAGAATACTATGATCCAATGACACATCCTGCCTGCACACTAGGCAGGCTAGCAAGTCTTCCTCAGAAGATCTGAAGAACAAAACATACACAAATAAAATGATCAACACATGAAAATAGACATAATATTCCTATTCTAACATAAAATCTAAGTAATTCAAATACAGGTAACATTATACCTAAGTGGGACATACCCTAAACCTCTGCTGGGTACCTCATGACCCACAGTCAAACCTATGAGTATACAAATTATAAAACATGGTAAAAAATAAAAACAACTGACATCAAAACTCTGCAACAGAACCGTACGTTACAGAACACTTGTCGGCCAAACCATACCGCACAAGACAACAGTGCCAGGGTCAATCTCCATGCACCCTGCACACACTGAAAGTAAGACTACCTCTTACCACAACAGAAACAATCTTAACATTACAACATTTTATTGGCACATAAAGGCATGCAAATATTAAAAAAAACATATGTACCCATACACTGGTACCAAACAGGAACCTGGACACTCATCACCAGGACAACTTATTACATAGACACAACATGAAATAAAATAATAATAAATTTCACGATAAAGTTTGTGCTAGAGACCCAAGTCATCTAGCTAAGATCACTGTCTAGGACCACTTTTCTAGGTCTAGTTTCTTTTACATCCACATAAATGTAACACTTTTCCAACTGATTCGACAAAACTATTTGACACCGTTAATAATAAAGTCATTTCTCTGAACCATCATTCGTAAATCTTGACACATCAATGTTCATGTTGATATACGCGTTTTCTATTGCGCATCCATTATACTCTCGCGTGGTGGCCTGATGTTGGAGACCTGATGTTGGAGACCTGATGTTGGAGATCTGATGTTGGAGATCTGATGTTGGAGATCTGATGTTGGAGATCTGATGTTGGAGATCTGATGTTGGAGATCTGTTGGAAGGTCCAGCGTCTGCCCGTCGATGATGCCTGCATATACCCTGAGATCTTCTTGCAACAGCTCTAGGGTACGTCTGGTGACAGAGCGAGTCTACTGGTGACAGACTCCTCGTCAAGCTGCCCAACTGCTCGAAGGTGGTGGCGTGAAGAGCAGCGGCGAGTGACCGCGGCCGGGGACGTGGCCGGTCACAGGTGAACGGTGTTGGGAGAGATGTATGGAAGCACATCTCACATCCAGTTGCTTGAAGCTGAAGGTCGATGATGAGTGACAGCAGCTACAGCAGGAGTCGTGACAGCAGGGCAGAGAGTGTGACGTCAACGATGTCTTGCAACAGAAGTAAGCAGGTGCAGGTTTTGAGGCGTGGGTGGCGTGGCGGCAGGCCAGGTGGATCCCGACTTCAGCTCCGGGACCCATCACTGTACAGGCGTTGCTTGTGTCACATTCTACTGAGCCGGTACGCCTTATCGCGCATGCCCTAATGTGCCTGACCTTGGGCCGATGGTGCGAAACGTGCACCCTATTGGCGAGTCAAGCACACTCAGTAGGGAGGTGCCGTTGGAATGTGACCGCCTCGTTGCGCATCTTGGTGGAGTCAGTGATGTGGCATCCCCAAGGACGAGGGGAACTGGTAGGTGACTGCTGCCGCATACCCGCTTGTTGACCTCGCGCCTCCACTTCCGGTGTGCCTGCACGGTGTGTCGCAGCAGGCAGGTGGGTGCCTCTGATGATGAACGGCAAGACTGGGCCCACCATGGTACGTTGACATCTGGACAGCTGTGCTCTGCTGGCTTGAACTCTGGCTTGGACAACCTCGTGTGGTGAGAGGTGTTGGCTGGGTGAATGGTGTAACTATCACCCTCTCAGGTAACCGAGTGGAGGGTTACTGGGATTGTTGGGAGGGGGTGGGGTGTAACGTAACCCCCTCTCCACTGTACCAGAGGGGTGACCCCTCTGGCCTCAATGTTGGTTCACGAGTAACTGGTACCGGGGACAGAGCGGTGTGGACAAGCAGACCTGGGGAAGACAGATTAACACTCCGACTGGCGGAAACAAGGACTCTCCCCTGGGCTTTGGTGACAGGGTACAGCCCAAGGGTAGGTAAGGCTTGACCTCTGAATACATACCATGACAAAATCTCAAAACAATTGCCAGTTTAAAACTCTGATAAAAACTACTAAGGGGCAAGACAACTTACTAAAACTCTCCCTGCCTCGCCCGTGACCTCGTTAACATAGGGTGACAAGGCTGACCCTGGGTACCAATGAGAGTTGACAGAAGGTCCTCCTCTCCTTCCTGGGCAATCCCAGCTGGGTCAGTCAACTCAGAAGGGTCAGGAATGGGAATCGCTGAAGGCAGTTCCAGTTCCTCCCTGGCAACGTAACACTTTAATTTGTTGACATGAATAGTTGTGTCACCCTGGTCATCAAAAATACCCCTGATCAGAAAATTAACTGGGCCAAGCTTCTTAATTACTCTGTATGGTCCACACCATCTAGGGGCTAGCTTCCTACTTTGATTGGCAGGCGTCCTTTCATTTAACCTCATAACCAAGCTTCCCTCTCTAAGTGTCAACGGTTGAACCTTCTTATCATAATAGTGCGCATACCGGCTCCTCGCAGTCTTAGAAGCCTCAGCGGCAATCCTCCAAGCATTTCGCATTTTAGAGAGGATTTCTGAAGGATAATCCTCACCGTACACAATCTCGTGTCTGTTAAGCAGACCTGATGGGAAATTACATGAGCGCCCCGTGAATAGCAGCAGTGGTTGTGTGTTAATTGACTGATGAATGGCAGTGTTCAAGGCTAGTTGAACATAGGGGAGTTGTTCATCCCAGGTGGCAGCATCTTTCTCTGCAAGAATTGCTAGCATATCCTTAATTGTACGATTGGTTCTTTCAGTCATACCGTTTGCTTGCGGATGGTAAGCAGTCGTGAGGGCTGTTGTAGTTTCTAAAATTTTACAAACTTCTTTAAAAGTGTTACCAACGAACTCTTGACCTCTGTCGGACACAGGGAACAGGACACAGGGTACAGGACACAGGGAACAGGACACAGGGTACAGGACACAGGGTACAGGACACAGGGTACAGGACACAGGGAACAGGACACAGGGTACAGGACACAGGGTACAGGACACAGGGAACAGGACACAGGGTACAGGACACAGGGACAGGACACAGGGTACAGGACACAGGGTACAGGACACAGGGTACAGGACACAGGGTACAGGACACAGGGTACAGGACACAGGGTACAGGACACAGGGAACAGGACACAGGGTACAGGACACAGGGTACAGGACACAGGGTACAGGACACAGGGTACAGGACACAGGGTACAGGACACAGGGTACAGGACACAGGGAACAGGACACAGGGTACAGGACACAGGGTACAGGACACAGGGTACAGGACACAGGTACAGGACACAGGGTACAGGACACAGGGAACAGGACACAGGGTACAGGACACAGGGTACAGGACACAGGGAACAGGACACAGGGTACAGGACACAGGGTACAGGACACAGGGTACAGGACACAGGGAACAGGACACAGGGAACAGGACACAGGGTACAGGACACAGGGTACAGGACACAGGGTACAGGACACAGGGAACAGGACACAGGGTACAGGACACAGGTACAGGACACAGGGTACAGGACACAGGGTACAGGACACAGGGTACAGGACACAGGGTACAGGACACAGGGTACAGGACACAGGGAACAGGACACAGGGAACAGGACACAGGGTACAGGACACAGGGTACAGGACACAGGGAACAGGACACAGGGAACAGGACACAGGGAACAGGACACAGGGAACAGGACACAGGGAACAGGACACAGGGTACAGGACACAGGGTACAGGACACAGGGTACAGGACACAGGGTACAGGACACAGGGTACAGGACACAGGGAACAGGACACAGGGAACAGGACACAGGGAACAGGACACAGGGAACAGGACACAGGGTACAGGACACAGGGAACAGGACACAGGGAACAGGACACAGGGTACAGGACACAGGGTACAGGACACAGGGTACAGGACACAGGGAACAGGACACAGGGAACAGGACACAGGGTACAGGACACAGGGTACAGGACACAGGGAACAGGACACAGGGTACAGGACACAGGGTACAGGACACAGGGTACAGGACACAGGGAACAGGACACAGGGAACAGGACACAGGGTACAGGACACAGGGTACAGGACACAGGGAACAGGACACAGGGAACAGGACACAGGGTACAGGACACAGGGAACAGGACACAGGGAACAGGACACAGGGTACAGGACACGGTACAGGACACAGGGTACAGGTCACAGGGTACAGGACACAGGGTACAGGACACAGGGAACAGGACACAGGGAACAGGACACAGGGAACAGGACACAGGGTACAGGACACAGGGAACAGGACACAGGGTACAGGACACAGGGAACAGGACACTGGGAACAGGACACAAGGTACAGGACACAGGGTACAGGACACAGGGAACAGGACACAGGGAACAGAACACAGGGTACAGGACACAGGGAACAGGACACTGGGAACAGGACACTGGGAACAGGACACAGGGTACAGGACACAGGGTACAGGACACAGGGTACAGGACACAGGGTACAGGGCACAGGGTACAGGACACAAGGTACAGGACACAGGGTACAGGACACAGGGAACAGGACACAGGGAACAGGACACAGGGTACAGGACACAAGGTACAGGACACAGGGAACAGGACACAGGGTACAGGACACAGGGTACAGGTCACAAGGTACAGGACACAGGGTACAGGACACAGGGAACAGGACACAGGGAACAGGACACAGGAACAGGACACAGGGTACAGGACACAGGGAACAGGACACAGGTACAGGACACAGGGTACAGGACACAGGGTACAGGACACAGGGTACAGGACACAGGGTACAGGACACAGGGAACAGGACACAGGAACAGGACACAGGTACAGGACACAGGGTACAGGACACAGGAACAGGACACAGGACAGGACACAGGGACAGACACAGGGTACAGGACACAGGGTACAGGACACAGGGTACAGGACACAGGGAACAGGACACAGGGTACAGGAACACAGGGTACAGGACACAGGGAACAGGACACAGGGAACAGGACACAGGGAACAGGACACAGGGTACAGGACACAGGGTACAGGACACAGGGTACAGGACACAGGGTACAGGACACAGGGAACAGGACACAGGGAACAGGACACAGGGTACAGGACACAGGGTACAGGACACAGGGTACAGGACACAGGGTACAGGACACAGGGTACAGGACACAGGGAACAGGACACAGGGAACAGGACACAGGGAACAGGACACAGGGAACAGGACACAGGGTACAGGACACAGGGAACAGGACACAGGGACAGGACACAGGGTACAGGACACAGGGTACAGGACACAGGGTACAGGACACAGGGAACAGGACACAGGGAACAGGACACAGGGTACAGGACACAGGGTACAGGACACAGGGAACAGGACACAGGGTACAGGACACAGGGTACAGGACACAGGGTACAGGACACAGGAACAGGACACAGGGAACAGGACACAGGGTACAGGACACAGGGTACAGGACACAGGGAACAGGACACAGGGAACAGGACACAGGGTACAGGACACAGGGAACAGGACACAGGGAACAGGACACAGGGTACAGGACACGGTACAGGACACAGGGTACAGGTCACAGGGTACAGGACACAGGGTACAGGACACAGGGAACAGGACACAGGGAACAGGACACAGGAACAGGACACAGGGTACAGGACACAGGGAACAGGACACAGGGTACAGGACACAGGGAACAGGACACTGGGACAGGACACAAGGTACAGGACACAGGTACAGGACACAGGGAACAGGACACAGGGAACAGAACACAGGGTACAGGACACAGGAACAGGACACTGGGAACAGGGACACTGGGAACAGGACACAGGGTACAGGACACAGGGTACAGGACACAGGGTACAGGACACAAGGTACAGGGCACAGGGTACAGGACACAGGTACAGGACACAGGGTACAGGACACAGGGAACAGGACACAGTGAACAGGACACGGTACAGGACACAAGGTACAGGACACAGGGAACAGGACACAGGGTACAGGACACAGGGTACAGGTCACAAGGTACAGGACACAGGGTACAGGACACAGGGAACAGGACACAGGGAACAGGACACAGGGAACAGGACACAGGGTACAGGACACAGGGAACAGGACACAGGGTACAGGACACAGGGTACAGGACACAGGGTACAGGACACAGGGTACAGGACACAGGGTACAGGACACAGGGAACAGGACACAGGGAACAGGACACAGGGTACAGGACACAGGGTACAGGACACAGGGAACAGGACACAGGGAACAGGACACAGGGAACAGGACACAGGGTACAGGACACAGGGTACAGGACACAGGGTACAGGACACAGGGAACAGGACACAGGGTACAGGACACAGGGTACAGGACACAGGGAACAGGACACAGGGAACAGGACACAGGGAACAGGACACAGGGTACAGGACACAGGTACAGGACACAGGGTACAGGACACAGGTACAGGACACAGGGAACAGGACACAGGGAACAGGACACAGGGTACAGGACACAGGGTACAGGACACAGGGAACAGGACACAGGGAACAGGACACAGGGTACAGGACACAGGGAACAGGACACAGGTACAGGACACAGGGAACAGGACACAAGGTACAGGACACAGGGTACAGGACACAGGGAACAGGATACAAGGTACAGGACACAAGGTACAGGACACAGGGAACAGGACACAGGGTACAGGACACAGGGAACAGGACACAGGGAACAGGACACAGGGTACAGGACACAGGGTACAGGACACAGGGTACAGGAACACAGGGAACAGGACACAGGGTACAGGACACATGATACAGGACACAGGGAACAGGACACAGGGAACAGGACACAAGACACCATCAAACCTAGAAGGAAAGCAACAGGTAAAAGATCTGGGAACTATGATATCTGACGACCTGACATGTAGTGAACATAACCGAGCAAATATAGCGGCGGCGGCTGCGGCGGCGGCGGCGGCGGCGGCGGCGGCGGCGAGGACAATGATAGGATGGAGTATGAGAACGTTCAATCCAGAGACTCCACAACAATGCTCATGGAATATATATCACTGTTGCTGTCCCGTCGTCAGTATTGCTCCCTACTAATTTCCTGTGGACTTTTTGTGTAACTTGTGACTGCCCTAAAATAAGGCACTAACTAGCCACTGGGAAACTGTGTGATCTTGGGATAGCGGACTGTATTTGTGTTCCGTAATTGGCTCAGTTATCACAGTGGTTCAACACAAATGGGGCTGCTATCATTTACCTGTTGAATGAGAAAATCTTCACTTACCACTTGGTAAAGGAATATGTCTAATGCAGCAGCACTGATTTTAGGATAACCTAAAATGTCGCATGATATTTTAGGCTATCCTTTTGTTCTGACATCTTGCCACATATGAATTATATAAATAATGACAAGATTATGTAATCATATGAATTTATCTATTGCAAATGTAGACTTTAAATTGTCTTTAAGTAATTGTAATATATCAATTATTTGTTAAACTCTGATTATCTTAATTAATATGGTTATAATTTATTGGTAAGTAATTAACTTAGTGAGATAAGCTCATGGTGATAACCGCACCGCCAGTATAACGGGGTTAGTGCCACAATGAATTGGCTCCAACTGCTGTTGTTATACCACCACCCTGGACCTCGTTAGTACGGTGCAGGTGTTCTGGTGGCACCACCACCCTGGCACTTGTTAGTACGGTGCAGGTGCTCTGGTGGCACCACCACCCTGGCCCTCGTTAGTACTGTGCAGGTGCTCTGGTGGCACCACCCCCTGGACCTTGTTAGTACTGTGCAGGTGCTCTGGTGGCACCAACCACCTGGACCTTGTTAGTACTGTGCAGGTGCTCTGGTGGCACCACCACCCTGGACCTTGTTAGTACTGTGCAGGTGCTCTGGTGGCACCACCACCCTGGCCCTTGTTAGTACTGTGCAGGTGCTCTGGTGGCACCACCACCCTGGCCCTCGTTAGTAGGTGCAGGTGCTCTGGTGGCACCACCACCTGGCCCTCGTTTTAAGTTGAGGTTACAGGGCCAGTTACATCTATTCACCTGTAGGGCCAATTTCATAGACCATTGGAAGACCAATTTTCTTCAGCAGCCCACTTAAGATCAAAAATTAGTCAGAGACTAGTTTAAGTGCACTTCAAGAGCAAAATTTAACAAAGTCCCTCTTAAAAATAGAGTTACCGAATTCTAGTTCTTGTCCCCTACCTTAGCTCATTTATACAAGTTCTTTATTGCCAGCCCAAATCCTCAGAGATTTCAAAACCCCAATAAACCCCTGTAAAATAAACCGAAGACATTAAACTAGCTCCAATTCCCGTCCTCCACCTTAGTTCATCAAACTTAATTATTTCAGGTCAAGGCCCTCTCCAGTCTATCAAAAGTAAACATACCCTCTCCTTTAATACCCTTTTGTACTCAGCTATGTAAACTAATCACTAACGAGCTAATATTCACACGGTCAGATAGCACCCTACCTTCAATACCTATTTTTTACTCAACTAAGCAATAATCACGCGGTCAAATCACAC
>WNGS01165869.1:5695-17167 GCA_020271785.1 Procambarus virginalis | reverse complement strand
ATCGAGGCTGTAGGCCAGGCGGGAAACAAAAAGGGGAAGAGAACTTTGAAAAGAGGGGAAAGTGGGAAGAGAGAGAGGAATAAGAGTGGGAAAGTGGGGCGGTGAGAGACTACCCCGGGCACCGCCGGGTCGGTCCGTCTAATTACCACAAGCTACACAAGCTTCACTAAGCTTCCTGGCAATACATTAGTAATGAATAAATATGATATATTTACTCATTATAATGTTGGTGCTGAATGTACAACACGAAAAAACTAAATTTTAATCTGAAAAAGTATCTTTTTCAGATTAAACAAGAAATTAGACGAAAATAAAGAGCTGGTGACGCCAAATCAAGTCGACGATCTAAGCGTCGGTTAGGATAGGTTAGGTTAGGTTACGTGGGGTCAGGTCAGGTTAGGTTAGGTTACGTGGGGTCAGGTCAGGTGGGGTCAGCCTAACCTATCATATTTATTCATTACTAACATATTGCCAGGAAGCTTCGTGAAGCTTGTGTAGCTTGTGGTAATTAGACGGACCCCACCGGGTAACCCCTTCTAATAACCCTCTAAGAACACTACACAACAGTCTAATGGAACCTCCATAACCCTCTCCAGGACCCGTAGAGGACACGTGGGCCTGCGGGCCGCTCCAAGCAACAGCCTGGTGGACCAAGCCAACCCTGGCCACAGGCTGGGCAAGGTAAGACTGACAGCTGGGTGGACAGCGCTTAGGATTCGTAGTCCTGAGGTTCCGGGTTCGATCCCCGGTGGAGGCGGAGACAAATGGGCAAAATGTTCCTTTCACTCCTGATGCCCCTGTTCACCTAGCAGTAAATGGGAACCTGGGAGTTAGACAGCTGCTACGGGCTGTTTCCTGTTGGGGGGGGGGTAACAAAAGAAGGCCTGGTCGAGGACCGGGCCGCGGGGACGCTAAGCCCCGAAATCATCTCAAGATAATGTCAAGATAACCTCAAGATAACCCACTTCGTGAGTTAAGGCGGAAATAGATAGCAGCTGCCTGGGATGACCCTTCTGCAGCTTCCTTAATACTTATGTAAGCCAGCCCGACTGAACCGTGGGCAGCCGTGAGTGAGACGAGGGGTGAAGGTGGGTACCTTGGGTACTGGGGCAGCAGGGAGTGAGGGAGGGGTCAAGGCGACCCGGGCACCGCAGGACCACACACACCTGAGACAAGCGAGGTGACCAACACTACCAGCTCCCCTACACCTGCTCCCCCAAACTTTCACTACACTATGAGTCAAGCCACGCGACTCTTCCCCTCTCTTACATTACATTACCCCCCCCCCCCGCCAAGGTCACCACCACCTGTGCCCAACATCACAACCACCAGTACTACCATTTATGCAGCCCCATACGAAACCTCTACATCTTTCCTTAAATATGGCGGTTGTGTTTACATTTATTAAATAGTTTATGAGCATAAAAGCACTACAAGGTTGTTTATAACAATAAACAACCACTTGTTTATTGTTCTATGGCACACCATAGAACTACTACTCTTCCTAATTTATTTTCACGGTCTACCCGATAGAGCGAGCATGTACATATTAATGTTTGCACACTATGCAATGATAAAGAGGAATGTAAAAACAGAGGACGACTGCAGGAAGTTACAGGAGGACCTTGACAAACTCCAGGAGTGGGCAATCAAATGGATGCTAGAGTTCAGTCCCAGTAAGTGTACGGTATTGAAGATGATGAAGGGAACGGTTCACACAGTATTATGGCGGCGCCAGGTTGTCATTCCTTGACAATAGACGAGTCACACCATCACAAGTGTTAATGTCCACGTGTTTGGCAAGGTCAGGTAGTGTCAGGTGACCTGACCTTCTGCTAAGGGGTCTGAATGGGTAAAATAAAATTGTTGTTCAATGTCAACCATTATTTTTTGACTAGTTGTATATGAAAAGGGCTGCAATTGTTCTAAGTTTCAGTACTGTAGCGTAAATGGTGAGAGAGTTTTTATTTTTTGTATTTTTTCAACGAATTTTACACATTTTCAAACAGTTTTAGACAAACACACCTTTCAGATATAATCATTTTATGACACTTTTCTGACACGTTACCATATAATAAAGGATCTCAAATAGGGGATTTTCCATAACGTCTTTAGTTTTCCTAATACAAATAGTCTAAGTTCCCCCAAAAAATTATGCAAATATATCATGTTTATTGCTATTATAAAATCAATAAATGAACTTAGGATAAAACGCTTATTTGAGACTTTAGAGACAAACTTTACATATAAGGTGTAAGTTTCATGTAAATTGAATAAAAATGAAAGCGTTTGAAGTCGTTTATATTGATAAATCATTAAAATATAAAGTCTAAGGTGCTGCCATCTGTGGCTGAGGTTGACATCAACCAATTTCATCCAAAATTGGCACCCTTACAGATAGGCTTACGTGCAGTCACGTGTATAAGTTTCAAGCAAATCGCCCTATAAACAAAAGAGAGATAAAATTAAAAAAAAATTAATTTTTAGCTTAAATTTTTTTAATAACACTAATTATAATTTGTTTTTAATATATGCTATTGTGATAGCTGAGAGTCATAGACATGATTTCAGTTGACATTTTTTGTCTGATAATCGTTTTTGACCATTTTGGAATGTTTGACAACCTGGTTGAAGGGGTTCTGGGAGTTCTTCTAGCCCGGCCCTAGGCCAGGCTCGACTTGTGAGAGTTTGATCCACCAGGCTGTTGCTTGGAGCGGCCCGCAGAGCCACATACCCACCACAGCCCGGCTGATCCGGGACTTCTCTTAGGAAACAGTCCAGTTTTCTCTTGAAGATGTCCACGGTTGTTCCGGCAATATTTCTTATAGTCGCTGTATTATTTGTATTTGTATTATTATATATAATTAGTTGTATTAATTAGTTGTTATTAATTAGTATTAATTATTATAATTAGTTGTATTATTACAAATAATTCAATATTTTTTTTCTTCCCACCTATTTATGCTACGATGCTGAGACTTGGGCCAGATGAAACACCTTTCATGTACAACTCGTCAAAAAAGTTTGATTCAAATCGAACCAGTTTTCATTTATTGCATATTTTGGGCAAATTTTGACACTTCAACCCCCTAAGCTCATAATTACAGACGATTCCCTGTGTCTTTCCCATCAAACAAGCCACTGGTCTAGGGGGTGTGGTAGGAAGGTTGCCAGAGTCTATCTCCCGGTGGGTGGGGCTTAGCTCCTGGTCCCCCTCTTAAATACTCCAACAGTTGTACATTGAGAGAGGAGACCTCGATCCACCAAAGGATCTAGGGAGGAGTGCAGACCAGTCTTTCATGCTGGGGCTGTCAGCCGTACCCCCCCCCCCTTTGGTGAGTTCCATTGTTAGTTCATGTATTGTGCTTCCAAAAATTATAAATTGTATAATTTTCAGGAACAGTCAGCCTAATTGCTCTCAATTTGTGTGGAAAATAAGTCTGAATTAGTGCTGATGTTGGAAAAGTCAAGGCAATATGTAATCCATGAAATATATGATAAATGAATGATCTCTTTAAGACATTTTAATGGTCTTAAATCTGATAACCTAAGGGGTTCGATTCATTTCTTGACGTGTGCTGAAGTGAAGGTTGGAGTGGAGAGCGCTCTTAAGATTACGACGTGACAATCTTACCTTTAAGTGGATGTACTTTCTTAACTTGTTAACATTGATTATCGAGAAGAGTTCCATTCCTTGTCTTGTAAAACATTCTGAATGAACAAATCCAGTAACACTTCGTTCAGTAGTACTTCGGTTTCAACCCTTTTAACCCTGTCGTAGCTCAGTCGATTACGGCAGTGTCTGGGATGCTCCCGGACGCAGGTTCGAATCCTCGTCACGGCCCTTGTGGATTTGTTCATTTGATGCATCACGTTAGTGTGATCTGTGTGTGTGTGTGACATTCTGAATGGATAGTGGCAGTCCTTCTAACTCTTCCTCTACCTTTGTATCTACCTCTTTCTAACCTCTATCTACCCTTTCTACTCTAACTCGTTCTACCTCTTCTTTTTACTCTTTCCACTAATCTATCTCTACCTCCTCTGTCCCTCTAAGTCTACCCTTCATCCAATTTTCCCTTTCACCTGACTACTCTTTCTCTCTCCCCTCACTCCTCCCTACTACTCTTTCTCTCTCCCCTCACTCCTCCCTACTACTCTTTCTCTCCCCCCTCACTCCTCCCTTCTATATCACTCTTCCTCTATGTTGTTCCTCACACATAATATGCAACTCATCACATAAATCCAACATATAGGAAAAGAAGCCACAATCTAGGGCTGTCAGTCACTCTGAATTGGATACCAAGTCACACTGGCATAGATGGTAATGGAAAGGCAGACTCACTAGCAAAAACTGCCACTGCTCTACCTGTTGTACAGGTTCAAATACCTCCAAGTTTTTCACAGATTAAGGAGCAAATCAAGAAGAAAATATTCTCAACTATCAAAAGTCGCCACAGAGCTACAGTAGCAGAAGGAAGATCCACTGCGATATGGTACGAACAAGCCACTGGGAACTACTCTTTCACGCCTGACAAAAAGATATCCAGAGACATTGCAGTAGCCATACACAGACTCAGGCTTGGTTACAAGTGCTGCTGGGAGGTAATGAACCCAATAATTAAGAGTGTCACATCTGTGGAACAGAAGCAGAGGCGCCACTATTGCACTACTTACTGGAATGTGAAGCTACTGAAGCCCTGCGCATCAAACTCAACATTAATCCAACAACAACAGCTGCATTAGACGCACATTCCACCGCGACCACAATGGTTAGAAAAGCCGTTGAGGAATGGGACTCATTAGTGAACATTCTAAATCTATATCCTCCACCAAGATAATGTTATTAAAACAAGACTAAAACCAGTGGACTAAAACAGAAGCGAAAAAGAAACATGAGGGGGGGGGAGGAAGAAACCCCACCTCCATTTAAAACTTTGACCCAAATATCACAGTAACAAGGTTATCGCGAATAACCCAACTCAATTACGGGCTCACCATAGCCCGTGCTACATGGACATTTCGTTCCGAGTAGCTAAATCTAAAAACAACAACAGTTCTTCATTTCTTCTCTCGATTCACTATTCATTACAATGGTGGCAGCGGTGGGATACCTACACACTACACTTACCTTGCACAACACACTACACTTACCTTACACACAATACACACCACCAACATACCTGCAATACAACAATTATTTAATAAGGAACCATTTTAATAAGGAACCATTATGTAATAATAAGTAAACAGTATCAAAACAATGAAGAAGAAAACAGTATCTAACGATTAATAATAAACAATCGCAGGTAAATAATATTACAAAACAATAAATAATAAATAACAAGAACAAGAATAGCCATATGACTAGTGAATGGAGAGGCTGCACACCCGGCCTACACACACGCGGCCTACACACACGCAGCCTACACACACGCGGCCTACACACACACGCGGCCTACACACACACGCGGCCTACACACACACGCGGCCTACACACACACGCGGCCTGCACACACCCGGCCTGCACACACGCGGCCTACACACACGCGGCCTACACACACACGCGGCTTACACACACGCGGCCTACACACACGCGGCCTGCACACACCCGGCCTGCACACGCTACTACTGACTACGTCTGTGTTGCCACCCAGTAGGCCTGTGTGTATGTTTGGGAGGTCACACCACCAGAGCACACAGCTGGGACCATGTCGGAACACACACACTCAGGGGAGACACACTGAGGGAAGGAACACACTCAAGGGAGACACACTGAGGGAAGGAACACACTCAGGGGAGACACTGAGGGAAGACAGGGGAGTCCAAAACACCAGAGAAGTGTACATAACTACCGTTAAGTCAATTAAACGCCATTAAAGTCTTACAACACCGCCGATCACGGACCATTCACCGCCAGTGATGAACAACGGCGATAATTTCACAGATAATCTAATAACGTTACATCCGTGGGTCCATAGAGCAACGGGGAGATATTGGCGGCGGCCAGTCCTTTACCTCAACACATCAGTTACCGTAAACATTACTTGTACAAGACGGGTCANAATCTTGCCTGAGGCGCCATCATATGCATGATGGACCAACAAAGTTATTGTTTATACTTTTAAATTTACAGTTCGAAAAAATAAACTACAAATAAAATTTAACATTGTTAGGCCAAATAAAGCACACACACATTTATATATATACTCTCTTAGGCCTACGATAGCGTTATTAGCCCTAGGATTGCTAGAAGAAGTTAGCTTCTATATTGTATGCCTCGGTTAAAAAAAATCGAATTGGCCAAATTCCAGAAAATCAAAGTCCACTTTCTGGCGGTCCACATTGGTAGTTTCGATCACATAGTTACTACTGCTAGGCTTTTAGAAGGACGAGGTGTGCCATACAGAGCAAGAGGTCTGTGTATACCTGCTGCTTCTGGGTCAATATTCCACCCTGCTGCTCGGTCAATACCATGTTCTGGACTAGTACTTTCGCCCTGGATTATGTTGAGGACTCAATTATATACGTGTTGGTTGGTCAGTTGTTGTGGTGGCCTTAATAACCCTCCAGAGGTTGATAGGCCTTAGGCCGTCCAAGTCATTAGTTACTATAAGAACTGTCATTTTAGGAGGGGTTGTAAGCCTCATATGAAGCCTCATATTATAGCCAGCCGACATGACACTCAGATGTTTGTCTCTCTGAGGAATGTGTGGCGGTTAAACACACGTAAAGTAAAGGTGTTACATTTTAAATGTTATATTTCAATGTCTTAATAAATACAGTTCATGCCAGGACTCATTAAACAATTATGCAGCCACTTACGAAACCTGTACATCCTTCCTTAATCATGTCGGCTTTGTTTACATTGGAAACTCTACACCCCGAGGTTATAGTATTGTTATAAACAACCTCTTTTTCCTCGCGCTGGAATTCTTCGTTTTTTCTTTTTTAATTTGCTAGGTGGTTTATCCGGCGGTGCCCAGCGTCTGGCTTCCATGCTTCGACAGACAGCACAGACAGACAGCACAGACAGACAGACAGACAGACAGACAGACAGACAGCACAGACACATGATGAATAGATAGATGGAACACCCGGTAACGTCTCCGTCCTCCTTTTCATACTTCCTCCCTCATTGTTTATACTTCTAGCGTTTCCTTACACATCCAGCCCCTTATTTCATAGTTGGTGGGAGTGAATGGTGGCCAGTTGGTTGGGTGGTTGCTGGAGGTGCAGAGAGGAGAGGGTGGTGGGCCAGGTGGCAGGTAGCCTTCAGCTTCCTCTCACCACCCCAAGTTTCTCCTGTGGTCTCTCTCCCTGCTGCGGTTCTCTCACCTTACCTCCCTTGCCTCACCTACCGTAGGGCAAGGTAACCTGTACGTCATCAACACTGTACACACACACACACACACACACACACAACACACACACACACACACACACACACCACACACACACACACACACACCATATATATCTCATATATACTGTCTTCTTGTCGCTGGGTTGGGCTGACCTACATATATCCCTACACATCAGTGTTTACGGATTGCGGGTGAATCCTTCAAGATGTCGTCTGCTCGGCATATTGTCAACACAGCTTCCGGACAATTCTCATCTCTTGTTAGTCCTTGAGGTTTTCCCTTCTCGTATTGCTGTCATTATCGCACGCTTCCTGTTCCCTTCTTCTTCTTCCTTCTGGTGTCCACTGTCCTTGTCTCTCACTGCCAGACTCCTTATTCACACCTCTTTCTTCCCATTCTTAATGGCGTTGTTGATTGCATTCAAATGAATAATGTACATGTTAACAGATATATCGCCTACCCCCTTCAGAGACCTCCCTCTCCCTTACGTGGCACTCCTCCTCTCTCTCAGACTATCCCTCTCCCTTCCCAGACACTCCTTCCCTCTCTCAGACTATCCCCTCCCTTCCCAGACGACTGCCCTTCCCTTCCCAGGCAATCCTTCTCTCTCTCAGACTATCCCTCTCCCGTCCCAGACTACTCACCCTCCCTTCCCAGACAGCACTTCCCGTTCCGAAGACGCCCCGCCCCGAGCCACCAGCGGTACCCTGACGGCGCGCCAGTAACCATGACAACCGCCGGTGCCAGACAGAAACATTCACTTGGACTCTTCAATTCCCACCACCTGATCTACGACCACGATTCATAGAGCCCAACCACTTGCGATGCCTGTTCATCTTATCTCCATCATGGCGGCTGTGTTTACGTATATTAAACAGGTTATGAGCTCCGAAGCGCTACGAGGTTCTTTATAACAATAATAACCTCGGGTTGTGAAGTTTACAAGCTGGTAAACTGTGTACTAAATGTAAACACAGCCTCCATGATTGAGGAAAGATGTACAGGTTTCGTTAGTGGTGGCGTAAATGCTTGACTCCTGGTCCAGCTAAACAAAAGCAGGATTTTCTTAGTGAATCGTCACTGACAGTTTGGACAGTATTTGAATCCAGTCACAACACCCCGCCGCCTTCACTCTACCACCCACAACACCCCCCCCCGGCAACATGTCCACATCAATAAAACACAGAACAGGAGACAATGGCAAGCACGATACATTCCTTACTCCATCAGCAAGCTGCCTGTAACCCCCACCACCACCCCACCGCAAGTCCATACTCAGGACTTGTCCCTTCGTAAAAAATGCAACTATTTCGCATCATCTAAAGCGTAAAAATGTAGCCGGTTTGCCTAGCCAGACGCACCTAAGGTACCGATCCTGGTGTATAGTAAACTGTCAGTATTACGGGTGCTTTAATTTGTACTCATACGTCACATTTTCAACGGATTGGTCAATTCCGTTTAATTATCAAAAGGCGGCACCAAGCCGGGATAGACGGAGTAGCTGATTCCGTAAATATTGCAATGTGTTAAGTGAGAGGACAGGGATTAAGAGCGTATTGTAGGCAGTGTTGGACAACAGACATGTGTGTGGTGTTGTGTGATCACTTGTCCCTCAGATGGTCACATATATGAGGGGAGTGACATTGTGGCTAGGCCCCATCCCCTTCCCTACCCTCGGGGGACCGTCCTCCACATAGAGGCTGGTTCGTAGAGGGTCGGTCTGGCTCCTGGCAGTGGCTGCTTCCACCCTCCGCTCCTCCAAGTGGTCGGGAGTCCTCCCTTCACTCAGTACTAGTGTCCCACCTCCTTGACCCCATACCCCGGCTCCTTGTCCCCCATACCCCAGCTCCTTGACCCCCCATACCCCACCTCCTTGACCCCCCCATACCCCAGCTCCTTGACCCCATACCCCAGCTCCTTGTCCCCCATACCCCGGCTCCTTGACCCCCATACCCCACCACCTTGACCCCATACCCCAGCTCCTTGTCCCCCCCATACCCCAGCTCCTTGACCCCATACCCCACCTCCTTGACCCCATACCCCAGCTCCTTGCCCCCCTCCATACCCCACCTCCTTGACCCCATACCCCAGCTCCTTGACCCCATACCCCACCTTGACGCCGTATACCTGGCAAAGTAGTGCTACTGTCTTAGCAATGTCTCCTGACAATTACCTTGCCTTACTCCATTAACATATTTTGCAGACAAACAAACTATTTTTAAACCAAGCGAGGCCAACGGGCGCCACCGACTTGAACAACAAAATAAATTTGTCTAACAATTCTTAAAAACTGAATTTGAATTATATTATCTTTCAACAGCCTGACCATGCACGGCATCTCCAGAGAAGGCTGGTCCAAGCCCGGACTCTCGAGATCCACTAGAGGTAAACTCCGGGTAAACTCGACTCGCTTCAGGCTCTGCACGTGCATCCAGCGGCCGACCTCCAAGAAACAATTATCAATCTTAAAGAACTGTCGACAAAACACTAATTTTCTGAAATATTGTATAACAATTATTATATATGGTAACTATATGGAGAAGTGGGAGGGGCAGTGTCCAGGAGGAGGGGCAGTGTCCAGGAGGAGGAGGGGCAGTGTCCAGGAGGAGGAGGGGCAGTGTCCAGGAGGAGGGGCAGTGTCCTGGAGGAGGGGCAGTGTCCAGGAGGAGGGGCAGTGTCCAGGAGGAGGGGGCAGTGTCCAGGAGGAGGGGCAGTGTCCAGGAGGAGGGGCAGTGTCCAGGAGGAGGGGCAGTGACCAGGAGGAGGGGCAGTGGCCAGGAGGAGGGGCAGTGTCCAGGAGGAGGGGCAGTGTCCAGGAGGAGGGGCAGTGTCCAGGAGGAGGGGCAGTGTCCAGGAGGAGGGGCAGGGTCCAGGAGGAGGGGCAGTGTCCAGAAGGAGGGGCAGTGACCAGGAGGAGGGGCAGGGTCCAGGAGGAGGGGCAGTGTCCAGGAGGAGGGGCAGTGTCCAGGAGGAGGGGCAGTGTCCAGGAGGAGGGGCAGTGTCCAGGAGGAGGGGCAGTGACCAGGAGGAGGGGCAGTGTCCAGGAGGAGGGGCAGTGTCCAGGAGGAGGAGCAGTGTCCAGGAGGAGGGGGCAGTGTCCAGGAGGAGGGGCAGTGACCAGGAGGAGGGGCTGGGGAGGTAAACAAGAGACTAGCGACGAAGCACTAGTAGTCACCACACCCTGGAGGCCAATATCACAAGTCAAAACACACCCCAACGAATCCGGTTATGCAAGTTGAGGCCGCAGGACCACACGAGTAATGTGCTCCCACCTGTCCTCGCCTTTCATATAATTACCTCAACACATGACCAGAACACCGTAATATAGAGGGAGAGAATTAGGAGCAACTTCAACACTCTGCCAACATAGGGTATGAGAAATGGGTCAATGTACGGTCATGGGTTTAGTGTGGGTGTGTATGGAATATCAACATCTAGGCTAGGTGTGGCTAGGGCTAGGCTAGGTGTGGCTAGGGCTAGGCTAGGTGTGGCTAGGGCTAGGCTAGGTGTGGCTAGGGCTAGGATAGGTGTGGCTAGGGCTAGGCTAGGTGTGGCTAGGGCTACACAACTGCAGCTGCTCCAGTGGCTGCATGACGATGTTTTCCATGAGGATTTTCTCATAAAAATCCTTGTGCCATCTGCAAATACAGTACTCAACTGATTGACAGTCGAGAGGCGGGGCCAAACAGCCAACGCTCAACCCCCGCAAGTACAACTAGGTGAGTACTACTGTTTGTAGCCTTGTCTATGTCTGATATGAGCACGAGAAAACGTATGGGAGCAAACATAGTGCTCTAGGGGGCCAGATTCACGAAGCAGTTACTCAAGTACTTACGAACGTGTACATCTTTCCTCAATCTTTGACGGCTTTGGTTACATTTATTTAACAATTTACAAGCATGAAAACTTGCCAATCAACTGTTGTTATTGTTATAAACAACCTCTGGTGCTTCGGAGCTCATTAACTGTTTAATAATTGTAAACAAAGCCGCCAAAGATGGAGAACAGATGTACAGGTTCGTAAGTGCTTGCGTAACTGCTTCGTGAATCTGGCCCCTAGACTGTGCTTCTCATGGTAGATGAACCGGACTTTGACTATTGAACATTG
>WNGS01165868.1:0-18986 GCA_020271785.1 Procambarus virginalis | reverse complement strand
AGGAGCAGTGTGAAGGGACACCACTCACCACTCAAGAGCAGTGTGAGGGTAGTGGGGACACCACTCACCACTCAAGAGCAGTGTGAAGGGACACCACTCACCACTCAAGAGCAGTGTGAGGGTAGTGGGGACACCACTCACCACTCAGGAGCAGTGTGAAGGGACACCACTCACCACTCAAGAGCAGTGTGAGGGTAGTGGGGACACCACTCACCACTCAAGAGCAGTGTGAGGGTAGTGAGGACACCACTCACCGCCCAGGAGCAGTAGTGTGAGGGTAGTGGGGACACCACTCACGCCCAGGAGCAGTGTGAGGGTAGTGGGGACACCACTCACCACCCAGGAGCAGTGTGAGGGTAGTGGGGACACCACTCACCACCCAGGAGCAGTGTGAGGGTAGTGGGGACACCACTCACCACCCAGGAGCAGCGTGAGGGTAGTGGGGACACCACTCACCACTCAGGAGCAGTGTGAGGGTAGTGGTGACACCACTCACTACCCAGGAGCAGTGTGAGGGTTGTGGGGACACCACTCACCACTCAGGAGCAGTGTGAGGCTCCCAACATCACCCACGGCACCTGCTCCATCCACCGTTATCCACCAAACAAAAAAAGGCAAAAGGCTATCAAATGCAGTATTCATGAGTGTCTAAGAATCCGCGCGGAGCTGAGCGTTCGCGAGCGAGGCGGTCAGCGTCACCGACCTGGCCCGCCTGGAGGACACGGACACACAGTGACACGTGTGTCCCCCCGTCTCTCTCTACACACACTGAGAATTGTCGTTCGTCCTGGACAATACTCAGGGCCAAAACGGACCTGCTGGTTGGTCAGTAAGGTCCTGTGTTGGCCTTAATAACCTTGAAGAGCCTGGTAAGTCCAACACTGTGACCAGCACGTCGTGGCGGGGACTGACTGACTGTTGCTGTGTTGTGTGTTTCATAAGTGACGAGAATGTGTGATGTGAACTCCGAATATTAGACGTGAACTGTTGTTTGTCTTGTGATGGGGACTGTGAGTCATCACTACAGTAAGCTGGAGAGAGGCGACTGTTGCAGTGATCACAGTGCACCATGGACACAGTGATCACAGTGCACCATGGACACAGTGATCACGGTGCACCAAGGACACAGTGATCACAGTGCACCATGGACACAGTGATCACAGTGCACCAAGGACACAGTGATCACAGTGCACCATGGACACAGTGATCACAGTGCACCATGGACACAGTGATCACAGTGCACCATGGACACAGTGATCACGGTGCACCATGGACACAGTGATCACAGTGCACCATGGACACAGAGATCACAGTGCACCATGGACACAGTGATCACAGTGCACCAAGGACACAGTGATCACAGTGCACCATGGACACAGAGATCACAGTGCACCATGGACACAGAGATCACAGTGCACCATGGACACAGTGATCACTGTGCACCATGGACACAGTGATCACAGTGCACCATGGACACAGTGATCACAGTGCACCATGGACACAGAGATCACAGTGCACCATGGACACAGTGATCACAGTGCACCATGGACACAGTGATCACAGTGCACCATGGACACAGTGATCACAGTGCACCATGGACACAGAGATCACAGTGCACCATGGACACAGTGATCACAGTGCACCATGGACACAGTGATCACAGTGCACCATGGACACAGTGATCACAGTGCACCATGGACACAGAGATCACAGTGCACCATGGACACAGTGATCACGGTGCACCAAGGACACAGTGATCACAGTGCACCATGGACACAGTGATCACAGTGCACCAAGGACACAGTGATCACAGTGCACCATGGACACAGTGATCACAGTGCACCATGGACACAGTGATCACAGTGCACCATGGACACAGTGATCACGGTGCACCATGGACACAGTGATCACAGTGCACCATGGACACAGAGATCACAGTGCACCATGGACACAGTGATCACAGTGCACCATGGACACAGAGATCACAGTGCACCATGGACACAGTGATCACAGTGCACCATGGACACAGTGATCACAGTGCACCATGGACACAGAGATCACAGTGCACCATGGACACAGTGATCACAGTGCACCATGGACACAGTGATCACAGTGCACCATGGACACAGTGATCACAGTGCACCATGGACACAGTGATCACAGTGCACCATGGACACAGTGATCACAGTGCACCATGGACACAGTGATCACAGTGCACCATGGACACAGTGATCACAGTGCACCATGGACACAGTGATCACAGTGCACCATGGACACAGTGATCACAGTGCACCAAGGACACAGTGATCACAGTGCACCATGGACACAGTGATCACAGTGCACCAAGGACACAGTGATCACAGTGCACCATGGACACAGTGATCACAGTGCACCAAGGACACAGTGATCACAGTGCACCATGGACACAGTGATCACAGTGCACCAAGGACACAGTGATCACAGTGCACCATGGACACAGTGATCACAGTGCACCAAGGACACAGTGATCACAGTGCACCATGGACACAGTGATCACAGTGCACCATGGACACAGTGATCACTGTGCACCAAGGACACAGTGATCACAGTGCACCATGGACACAGTGATCACAGTGCACCATGGACACAGTGATCACAGTGCACCATGGACACAGTGATCACTGTGCACCAAGGACACAGTGATCACAGTGCACCATGGACACAGTGATCACAGTGCACCATGGACACAGTGATCACAGTGCACCATGGACACAGTGATCACAGTGCACCATGGACACAGAGATCACAGTGCACCATGGACACAGTGATCACAGTGCACCAAGGACACAGTGATCACAGTGCACCATGGACACAGTGATCACAGTGCACCAAGGACACAGTGATCACAGTGCACCATGGACACAGTGATCACAGTGCACCATGGACACAGAGATCACAGTGCACCATGGACACAGTGATCACAGTGCACCATGGACACAGTGATCACAGTGCACCATGGACACAGAGATCACAGTGCACCATGGACACAGTGATCACAGTGCACCATGGACACAGTGATCACAGTGCACCATGGACACAGTGATCACAGTGCACCATGGACACAGTGATCACAGTGCACCATGGACACAGTGATCACAGTGCACCAAGGACACAGTGATCACAGTGCACCATGGACACAGTGATCACAGTGCACCATGGACACAGTGATCACGGTGCACCAAGGACACAGTGATCACAGTGCACCATGGACACAGTGATCACTGTGCACCAAGGACACAGTGATCACAGTGCACCATGGACACAGTGATCACGGTGCACCATGGACACAGTGCACCATCAGTGCAGTGATCACAACTACACACCAGGGGTTTGACCGCCCCTACAACACTCACAACTACACACCAGGGGTTGACTGCCCCTACAACACTCACAACTACACACCAGGGGTTGACTGCCCCTACAACACTCACAACTACACACCAGGGGGTTGACTGCCCCTACAACACTCACAACTACACACCAGGGGGTTGACCGCCCCTACAACACTCACAACTACACACCAGGGGTTGACCGCCCCTACAACACTCACAACTACACACCAGGGGTTGACTGCCCCTACAACACTCACAACTACACACCAGGGGGTTGACTGCCCCTACAACACTCACAACTACACACCAGGGGGTTGACTGCCCCTACAACACTCACAACTACACACCAGGGGGTTGACCGCCCCTACAACACTCACAACTACACACCAGGGGGTTGACTGCCCCTACAACACTCACAACTACACACCAGGGGGTTGACCGCCCCTACAACACTCACAACTACACACCAGGGGGTTGACCGCCCCTACAACACTCACAACTACACACCAGGGGGTTGACTGCCCCTACAACACTCACAACTACACACCAGGGGGTTGACTGCCCCTACAACACTCACAACTACACACCAGGGGGTTGACCGCCCCTACAACACTCACAACTACACACCAGGGGGTTGACTGCCCCTACAACACTCACAACTACACACCAGGGGGTTGACTGCCCCTACAACACTCACAACTACACACCAGGGGTTGACCGCCCCTACAACACTCACAACTACACACCAGGGGGTTGACCGCCCCTACAACACTCACAACTACACACCAGGGGTTGACCGCCCCTACAACACTCACAACTACACACCAGGGGGTTGACCGCCCCTACAACACTCACAACTACACACCAGGGGGTTGACTGCCCCTACAACACTCACAACTACACACCAGGGGTTGACCGCCCCTACAACACTCACAACTACACACCAGGGGGTTGACTGCCCCTACAACACTCACAACTACACACCAGGGGGTTGACTGCCCCTACAACACTCACAACTACACACCAGGGGGTTGACTGCCAGGGGCTCAAGGCACACCAGCGGCCAAAGGGGCAACAGTGGTAATATGGTAGATTAAGATTATATAAGATAGAGGTTTAAGGGACGTTAAATTAAAGAAAACGTGACAAGTTTAATGATCTCTGTTTCAAAATTTGCATGATAAACACCTTATGTAGCTTATATGTAAAAAAATTGTAAATTTAAAAAAGTACCCTAAATATGGATGGTAGTTAAGTTCTATAAATAAAAAACTGTAATTTTGCTTGTTGGTCTTGCGGTGAGGTCAAGTTAGAGTTTCTTGGTTGTCCGCGTATGGCCAGTTCTCTTGGCGAAGCGCCACCTCTCCTCCGGTTTGGTCTTCCACCTTATCTCACAAAATGTATCCAATGAAATACGTTCACTTGACTGCTAACACCTGATTGGTTAAGATATTCATATGACGCCACCTGCCGGTCCCTTCACTTTCTTTATTGTCTCTTCTTCTCCAGTTCTCGCTCTCCTCCCCTCTCAAAGTCTCCTCCAGCCCTCCCTCACTTCCCTACACTCCCTCCACCCTCCCTCACTCTCCTACACTCCCTCCAGCCTCCCCACTCTCCTACACTCCCTCCAGCCCTCCCTCACTCTCCTACACTCCCTCCAGCCCTCCCTCACTCTCCTACACTCCCTCCAGCCCTCCCTCACTCTCCTACACTCCCTCCAGCCCTCCCTCACTCTCCTACACTCCCTCCAGCCTCCCTCACTCTCCTACACTCCCTCCAGCCCTCCCTCACTCTCCTACACTCCCTCCAGCCCTCCCTCACTCTCCTACACCCTCTAATCACTCTTATCACCAGCAGATAAAGATGCTACAACAAGGAGCATCTAACAAAACACTCTCTTAGAAAATATCTTTGTAAGGAAATATTTGTCGAAAAGTCTAACTTGCGTCAAGGTCTCTCGTAGGGTGGAACTACTGACCTTACCTTGGTTACCTTGAGGTTACCTTACCTTGAGGTGCTTCCGGGGGTTAGCGTCCCCGCGGCCCGGTCGTCGACCAGGCCTCCTGGTTGCTGGACTGGTCAACCAAGCTGTTGGACGCGGCCTGTCTCAGCCTGACGTACGAATCACAGCCTGGTTCATCAGGTATCCTTTGGAGGTGCTTATCCAGTTCTCTCTTGAACACTGTAAGTGGTCGGCCATTTATGTCCCTTATGTGTAGTGGAAGCGTGTTGAACAGTCTCGGGCCTCTGATGTTGATAGAGTTCTCTCTCAGAGTACCAGTTGCACCTCTGTTTTTCAACGGGGGTATTCTGCACATCCTGCCATGTCTTCTGGTCTCATGTGATGTTATTTCTGTGTGCAGGTTTGGGACCAGCCCCTCTAATATTTTCCACGTATAGATTATTATGTATCTCTCCCTCCTGCGCTCAAGGGAGTACAGATTTAGGCTCTTTAGTCGGTCCCAATAGTTTAGATGTTTTACTGAGTGGATTCTAGCAGTAAAGGACCTCTGCACGCTCTCCAGGTCACCAATTTCTCCAGCTTTGAAAGGGGCTGTCATTGTGCAGCAGTACTCCACTCTAGAGAGCACTAGCGTCTTGAAAAGTATCATCATCGGTATAGCATCTCTAGTTTGAAAAGTTCTTGTTATCCAACCTATCATTTTTCTTGAAGTTGTGACAGTTACTTTATTGTGTAACTGTCACAACTGACAGTTACATGTCTTGCAGTTGGTCTTCCGACATGAGTACACCCAAATCCTTTACATTGCCTTTTCGTGCTATGTTTTGATTTGCCTGAGTTTTGTACGTGGTTTCCGTTTTTATTTTCATTTTTTCCATAGCGCATGAGCTGGAACTTATCTTCGTTAAACACCATATTATTTTCTGTAGCCCATAGAAAGACCTGATCTACATCTGACTGGAGGTTGCCGTGTCCTCTATGTTGCCTACTCTCATGAAGATCCTGTGTCATCTGCAAAGGATGATACAGTGCTATAGGTTGTGTGTTCTTGTCTATGTCCGATATGAGGATGAGAAAAAGTACTGGAGCAAGCACAGTACCCTGAGGGACTGAGCTCTTAACGGTTGATGGGCTGGATTTTATTTTGTTGACTATTACACTTTGGGTTCTGTTGGTCAGAAATTGTAGATCCATCGGCCTATTTTTTCCGTAATTCCTTTTGAACGCATTTTATGTGCAAAACACCATGGTCACATTTCTCAAAGGCTTTTGCGAAATCTGTGTAANCAGGAGCAGTGTGAGGGACACCACTCACCACCCAGGAGCAGTGTGAGGGACACTACTCACCACCAGGAGCAGTGTGAGGGGACACCACTCACCACCCAGGAGCAGTGTGGGGACACCACTCACCACCCAGGAGCAGTGTGAGGGGACACTACTCACCACCCAGGAGCAGTGTGAGGGACAACACTCACCACCCAGGAGCAGTGTGAGGGGACACACTCACCACCCAGGAGCAGTGTGAGGCACACCACTCACCACCCAGGAGTAGTGTGAGGGGACACCACTCACCACCCAGGAGCAGTGTGAGGGACACCACTCACCACCCAGGAGCAGTGTGAGGGACACTACTCACCACCCAGGAGCAGTGTGAGGGACACCACTCACCACCCAGGAGCAGTGTGAGGCACACCACACCACCCAGGAGCAGTGTGAGGGACACTACTCACCACCCAAGAGCAGTGTGAGGGACACCACTCACCACCCAGGAGCAGTGTGAGGGGACACCACTCACCACCCAGGAGCAGTGTGAGGGGACACCACTCACCACCCAGGAGCAGTGTGAGGGGACACCACTCACCACCCAGGAGCAGTGTGAGGGGACACCACTCACCACCCAGGAGCAGTGTGAGGGGACACTACTCACCACCCAGGAGCAGTGTGAGGGGACACTACTCACCACCAGGAGCAGTGTGAGGGGACACCACTCACCACCCAGGAGCAGTGTGAGGGACACCACTCACCACCCAGGAGCAGTGTGAGGGGACACTACTCACCACCCAGGAGCAGTGTGAGGGACACCACTCACCACCCAGGAGCAGTGTGAGGGGACACCACTCACCACCCAGGAGCAGTGTGAGGGGACACTACTCACCACCCAGGAGCAGTGTGAGGGGACACTACTCACCACCCAGGAGCAGTGTGAGGGGACACCACTCACCACCCAGGAGCAGTGTGAGGGGACACCACTCACCACCCAGGAGCAGTGTGAGGGGACACTACTCACCACCCAGGAGCAGTGTGAGGGGACACTACTCACCACCCAGGAGCAGTGTGAGGGACACCACTCACCACCCAGGAGCAGTGTGAGGGACACCACTCACCACCCAGGAGCAGTGTGAGGGGACACTACTCACCACCCAGGAGCAGTGTGAGGGACACCACTCACCACCCAGGAGCAGTGTGAGGGGACACTACTCACCACCCAGGAGCAGTGTGAGGGGACACCACTCACCACCCAGGAGCAGTGTGAGGGACACCACTCACCACCCAGGAGCAGTGTGAGGGACACTACTCACCACCCAGGAGCAGTGTGAGGGGACACCACTCACCACCCAGGAGCAGTGTGAGGGACACCACTCACCACCCAGGAGCAGTGTGAGGGGACACTACTCACCACCCAGGAGCAGTGTGAGGGACACCACTCACCACCCAGGAGCAGTGTGAGGGACACCACTCACCACCCAGGAGCAGTGTGAGGGGACACTACTCACCACCCAGGAGCAGTGTGAGGGGACACTACTCACCACCCAGGAGCAGTGTGAGGGACACCACTCACCACCCAGGAGCAGTGTGAGGGGACACTACTCACCACCCAGGAGCAGTGTGAGGGACACTACTCACCACCCAGGAGCAGTGTGAGGGGACACTACTCACCACCCAGGAGCAGTGAGGGGACACCACTCACCACCCAGGAGCAGTGTGAGGGACACTACTCACCACCCAGGAGCAGTGTGAGGGGACACCACTCACCACCCAGGAGCAGTGTGAGGGACACCACTCACCACCCAGGAGCAGTGTGAGGGACACCACTCACCACCCAGGAGCAGTGTGAGGGACACCACTCACCACCCAGGAGCAGTGTGAGGGGACACCACTCACCACCCAGGAGCAGTGTGAGGGACACCACTCACCACCCAGGAGCAGTGTGAGGGGACACCACTCACCACCCAGGAGCAGTGTGAGGGACACTACTCACCACCCAGGAGCAGTGTGAGGGACACCACTCACCACCCAGGAGCAGTGTGAGGGGACACCACTCACCACCCAGGAGCAGTGTGAGGGACACCACTCACCACCCAGGAGCAGTGTGAGGGGACACCACTCACCACCCAGGAGCAGTGTGAGGGACACCACTCACCACCCAGGAGCAGTGTGAGGGGACACCACTCACCACCCAGGAGCAGTGTGAGGGGACACCACTCACCACCCAGGAGCAGTGTGAGGGACACCACTCACCACCCAGGAGCAGTGTGAGGGGACACACTCACCACCCAGGAGCAGTGTGAGGGGACACCACTCACCACCCAGGAGCAGTGTGAGGGGACACCACTCACCACCCAGGAGCAGTGTGAGGGACACCACTCACCACCCAGGAGCAGTGTGAGGGGACACTACTCACCACCCAGGAGCAGTGTGAGGGGACACCACTCACCACCCAGGAGCAGTGTGAGGGACACCACTCACCACCCAGGAGCAGTGTGAGGGACACTACTCACCACCCAGGAGCAGTGTGAGGGGACACCACTCACCACCCAGGAGCAGTGTGAGGGACACCACTCACCACCCAGGAGCAGTGTGAGGGACACTACTCACCACCCAGGAGCAGTGTGAGGGGACACCACTCACCACCCAGGAGCAGTGTGAGGGACACCACTCACCACCCAGGAGCAGTGTGAGGGGACCACTCACCACCCAGGAGCAGTGTGAGGGGACACCACTCACCACCCAGGAGCAGTGTGAGGGGACACCACTCACCACCCAGGAGCAGTGTGAGGGGACACCACTCACCACCCAGGAGCAGTGTGAGGGGACACCACTCACCACCCAGGAGCAGTGTGAGGGACACCACTCACCACCCAGGAGCAGTGTGAGGGACACCACTCACCACCCAGGAGCAGTGTGAGGGGACACCACTCACCACCCAGGAGCAGTGTGAGGGACACCACTCACCACCCAGGAGCAGTGTGAGGGACACTACTCACCACCCAGGAGCAGTGTGAGGGGACACCACTCACCACCCAGGAGCAGTGTGAGGGACACACTCACCACCCAGGAGCAGTGTGAGGGGACACCACTCACCACCCAGGAGCAGTGTGAGGGACACCACTCACCACCCAGGAGCAGTGTGAGGGACACCACTCACCACCCAGGAGCAGTGTGAGGGACACCACTCACCACCCAGGAGCAGTGTGAGGGGACACCACTCACCACCCAGGAGCAGTGTGAGGGACACACTCACCACCCAGGAGCAGTGTGAGGGGACACCACTCACCACCCAGGAGCAGTGTGAGGGACACTACTCACCACCCAGGAGCAGTGTGAGGGACACCACTCACCACCCAGGAGCAGTGTGAGGGACACCACTCACCACCCAGGAGCAGTGTGAGGGACACTACTCACCACCCAGGAGCAGTGTGAGGGGACACCACTCACCACCCAGGAGCAGTGTGAGGGACACCACTCACCACCCAGGAGCAGTGTGAGGGACACCACTCACCACCCAGGAGCAGTGTGAGGGGACACCACTCACCACCCAGGAGCAGTGTGAGGGGACACTACTCACCACCCAGGAGCAGTGTGAGGGGACACCACTCACCACCCAGGAGCAGTGTGAGGGGACACCACTCACCACCCAGGAGCAGTGTGAGGGACACCACTCACCACCCAGGAGCAGTGTGAGGGACACCACTCACCACCCAGGAGCAGTGTGAGGGACACCACTCACCACCCAGGAGCAGTGTGAGGGGACACTACTCACCACCCAGGAGCAGTGTGAGGGACACCACTCACCACCCAGGAGCAGTGTGAGGGACACCACTCACCACCCAGGAGCAGTGTGAGGGACACCACTCACCACCCAGGAGCAGTGTGAGGGGACACCACTCACCACCCAGGAGCAGTGTGAGGGGACACCACTCACCACCCAGGAGCAGTGTGAGGGGACACCACTCACCACCCAGGAGCAGTGTGAGGGGACACCACTCACCACCCAGGAGCAGTGTGAGGGGACACCACTCACCACCAGGAGCAGTGTGAGGGGACACTACTCACCACCCAGGAGCAGTGTGAGGGGACACTACTCACCACCCAGGAGCAGTGTGAGGGGACACTACTCACCACCCAGGAGCAGTGTGAGGGACACCACTCACCACCCAGGAGCAGTGTGAGGGGACACTACTCACCACCCAGGAGCAGTGTGAGGGACACCACTCACCACCCAGGAGCAGTGTGAGGGGACACCACTCACCACCCAGGAGCAGTGTGAGGGGACACTACTCACCACCCAGGAGCAGTGTGAGGGGACACTACTCACCACCCAGGAGCAGTGTGAGGGGACACCACTCACCACCCAGGAGCAGTGTGAGGGACACCACTCACCACCCAGGAGCAGTGTGAGGGGACACTACTCACCACCCAGGAGCAGTGTGAGGGGACACTACTCACCACCCAGGAGCAGTGTGAGGGGACACTACTCACCACCCAGGAGCAGTGTGAGGGGACACCACTCACCACCCAGGAGCAGTGTGAGGGGACACTACTCACCACCCAGGAGCAGTGTGAGGGACACCACTCACCACCCAGGAGCAGTGTGAGGGGACACTACTCACCACCCAGGAGCAGTGTGAGGGGACACTACTCACCACCCAGGAGCAGTGTGAGGGACACCACTCACCACCCAGGAGCAGTGTGAGGGACACTACTCACCACCCAGGAGCAGTGTGAGGGGACACCACTCACCACTTAGGAGCAGTGTGAGGGACACTACTCACAACCCAGGAGCAGTGTGAGGGGACACCACTCACCACTTAGGAGCAGTGTGAGGGACACCACTCACCACCCAGGAGCAGTGTGAGGGACACCACTCACCACCCAGGAGCAGTGTGAGGGACACCACTCACCACCCAGGAGCAGTGTGAGGGGACATCACTCACCACCCAGGAGCAGTGTGAGGGACACCACTCACCACCCAGGAGCAGTGTGAGGGGACACCACTCACCACCCAGGAGCAGTGTGAGGGGACACACTCACCACCCAGGAGCAGTGTGAGGGGACACTACTCACCACCAGGAGCAGTGTGAGGGGACACCACTCACCACCCAGGAGCAGTGTGAGGGACAACTCCACCCAGGAGCAGTGTGAGGGGACACCACTCACCACCCAGGAGCAGTGTGGGGACACCACTCACCACCCAGGAGCAGTGGAGGGGACACCACTCACCACCAGGAGCAGTGTGAGGGACACCACTCACCACCAGGAGCAGTGTGAGGGGACATCACTCACCACCCAGGAGCAGTGTGAGGGACACCACTCACCACCCAGGAGCAGTGTGAGGGGACACCACTCACCACCAGGAGCAGTGTGAGGGGACACACTCACACCCAGGAGCAGTGTGGGGACACCACTCACCACCCAGGAGCAGTGTGAGGGGACACCACTCACCACAGGAGCAGTGTGAGGGACACCACTCACCACCCAGGAGCAGTGTGAGGGGACATCACTCACCACCAGGAGCAGTGTGAGGGGACATCACTCACCACCCAGGAGCAGTGTGAGGGACACCACTCACCACCAGGAGCAGTGTGAGGGGACATCACTCACCACCCAGGAGCAGTGTGAGGGGACATCACTCACCACCCAGGAGCAGTGTGAGGGNTTTACCCAAGGGAGGAAGGTACTGAATGTCAAATATTTCTTCCTCCTTCCTGGTAAATATCAAATCTAGCATGGAGGGAACGTCCCCTTCCCTCATCCTCGTAGCTTGTTTAACATGTTGATACAAGAATGTTCCAGGATGAGGTCTACAAATTTACAGGTCCAAAAATCTTCTGTTTTAGCTTCATATGCTTCCCAGTCTATGGATTTCAAGTTGAAGTCGCCGACTATCAACAGTCGTGATCTATCGTTATCCGCTCTCGCTATGAACTCTCTCATTATTGTTATAAGACCTTCTCGTTTACTATCTAGTTCCTCCTTTGACCATGTGCTGCTTAGCGGTGGACTATATGCATTTATGATCATTAGTTTATCATCCTCATGGCAGATCTCTAGTGCTATTATGTCAACTTCTTGTGGATTGGCAGTCATTATTTCCTTCACCTTTAGGTGTTCTTTCACCAGCACAGCAACGCCACCGCCTTTCCTAATTTTTCTGTCTCGTCTCCAAATTGAGTAGCCCCTTGGGAATATGACCTCATTTAAAATAACATCTTCAAGTTTTGTCTCCGTGAGTGCAACAATGTCTGGTGTCTGCAGCTGTATTACATCACTTGACTCCAGTATCTTTGACCTTACTCCATCTATGTTGGTGTATGCAATCTTCAGGAACTTGTTCCCCCTCTTCTTATTTTTCACTCCCACTTTCTCTAATGATTTTGTTGGTTTGCCTTTATGTACAACTTTACTGGTCTGCCTACCCCTATCACTTTGAAAAAAAAAGAATTGATTTCTTCTTCATTCCTGCTCTCATTTAAACGTTTTGCCTCGGCGAGGTTCAGTTTCAGCTTCTCTCTATCTTCTTTTGAAAGATCTCGTCTTAACGACCACACTTTCCCATCCTCATCACTTTGTAATTTTCTAGCATTCCTTAGTACTTCTTCCATCTGTTTGGCACCGTTTAGGGTGATCCTCAAAGGTCGATCTTTCCATTTTACATATCTGCCTATTCTCCTGTAGTCGCACACATTCTCTATGGTTGTAAGACCTTCCACGAGGCCAACAATTTTATCTACTACTTTCGCTTCTTCTACAGCTCTTTCTGACCTAGATGTTATCTCCTTTTCTTTGCAGCCAAAAATTATCAGGGACTTAATCCCATCAACTGTATTTTGCACCAACTTCGGGTTGGATGCCAATTCTTTTCTCACTTCCAGCCTAATGTTTGTTTTATCTTGGTTGCTGCAGTGTTGGTCTTCCTTTACTGCTTCTTCAATTTTTTCCTTCTCCTTGGCCACTTGTGCATAGGTGAGTTGCATATCTTTCTTGCACTGTTCTATACCCTGTGTAACTTCTTCCATCTGTGCTGACAAAAGCTGTTTCTCCTCTTGAATTTCCTTACCTAACCTATTGTAGTCATTTATGTTTAAATTTACTTTAACTTCTTCCAAAGCTATTTTTAAGAGTTTATTTTCTTCTTCCATGGGTGTGCAATTGTTTCCAATTGATTCTTATTCTTGCACAGGTCTTTCACTAAACCCTCCAGACATAAAACTTTGCTATTTAAATGGTAATTACTTTCTTTCAATTTACTAATTATATCTACATGAGAGGTCACTATAGTATCTAATTTTACCAACTTGTTGTATAGACTGGTTATATCAATGCTTTCTTCACTGAATCCAGCAAAATCAAGCTCAGTTTTGTATTTCCTCTTGCCGGCGGCCATCTTGAATGTTGTTCTCTGCACTGGAAACACTAGGGCAACTTTTTCTCATCCAATTTTTCACTTCCCTTGGAACATTCCTGTTATCTCACCTATTTTTCAAAAGCACTATATCTTTATGTTCTCTGGGACACCACTCACTATTATCATCCTGTACTACAATACTTAGGATTGTTGAAATATGCTGGAGCTCCTCTTGTCTGCCTCTTGGGAAAGAACTTGGGATAGGTGTGTGTGTGTGTGTGTGTGTGTGTGTGTGTGTGTGTGTGTGTGTGTGTGTGTGTGTGTGTGTGTGTGTGTGTGTGTGTGTGTGTGTGTGTGTGTGTGTGTGTGTGTGTGTACTTACCTAGTTGTGCTTGCGGGGGTTGAGCTCTGGCTCTTTGGTCCCGCCTCTCAACAGTCAATCAACTAATGTACAGGTTCCTGAGCCTACTGGGCTCTATCGTATCTACACTTAAAGCTGTGTGTGGAGTCAGCCTCCACCACATCTCTTCCTAATGCATTCCATTTGTCTACTATTCTGACATTGAAAAAAATAATCTTTCTGACGTCTCTATTGTTCATTTGGGCACTCAATTTTCACCTGTGTCCCCTAGTGCGTGTGCCTCTTTTGTTAAAAAGTCTGCCTTTATCTACCCTATCAATTCCTCTGAGAATCATGTATGTGGTGATCATGTCCCCTATAACTCTTCTATGTCCCAGTGATGTAAGGTTTAATTCCGGTAGTCTCTCCTCGTAGCTCATACCCTCAGTTCGGGTACTAATCTGGTGACAAACCTTTGAACCCCCGCCCTCCCACATGCACACACACAAAACTTGTGTGGCTTTGGAGGACAGCTTGAGGCTTCAAGAAGACCTGGACAAGCTGCAGGAATGGTCGAACAAATGGTTGTTAGAGTTTAACCCAAGCAAATGTAATGTAAAGAAGATAGGTTTAAGGAGCAGGAGACCAGATACAATGTATCATTTGGGAGATGAAATACTGTGGGAGACAGAAGAGTTAGGAAAGACATGATCACCACATACAAGATTCTCATAGGAATTGATAGGGTAGATAAAGACAAGCTATTTAACACAAGGGGCACACGCACTAGGGAACACAGGTGGAAATTGAGTGCCCAAATGAACAATAGAGACGTCAGAAAGATTATTTTTTTCAATGTCAGAATAGTAGACAAATGGAATGCATTAGGAAGAGATGTGGTGGAGGCTGACTCCACACACAGCTTTAAGTGTAGATACGATAGAGCCCAATAGGCTCAGGAACCTGTACATTAGTTGATTGACTGTTGAGAGGCGGGACCAAAGAGCCAGAGCTCAACCCCCGCAAGCACAACTAGGTAAGTACGAGTCTACAGGGCCTCGCGGCTGAGTGGACAGCGCTCGGGAGTCTTAGTCCTTTGGGCTTGGGTTCAATTGCCGGCCGAAGTGGAAAGAAATGAGTAGTTTTTCTTTCACCTGATGTCTGTTCAACTAGCAGTAAATAGGTACCTAGGAGTTAGACAGCTGCTACGTGCTGCTTCCTGAGGATGTGTGCGCGCGAAATATATGTAGTAGATATAACAAAGAAAAATAGGTTGGTTAGAAAGGCGGGGTCCAAGAGCTAATAGCTTGACTCTGCAAATACAAATGGTACATACACACACGCACACACACACACACACACACACACACACACACACACACACACACACACACACACACACACACACACACACACCACACACACACACACACACACACACACACACACACACACGATCAGGTGACAAGAATTAAGCAAGAAAGAGAAGGGTGGGCGGACTGCATCTTTTTGGACTGTCGGAAAGCCTTTGACACAGTACCCCATAAAAGGTTGATGCATAAGCTGGAGAAACAGGCAGGAGTAACAGGTAGGGCGCTCCAGTGGATAAGGGAGTACCTAAGCAATAGGAAGCAGAGAGTTACAGTGAGGGGTGAGACCTCAGACTGGCGTGAAGTCACCAGTGGAGTCCCACAGGGCTCTGTACTTGGACCTATCCTGTTTCTGATATACGTAAATGATCTCCCAGAGGGTATAGACTCATTCCTCTCAATGTTTGCTGACGACGCCAAAATTATGAGAAGGATTAAGACAGAGGAGGACAGCTTGAGACTTCAAGAAGACCTGGACAAGCTGCAGGAATGGTCAAACAAATGGCTGTTAGAGTTTAACCCAAGCAAATGTAATGTAATGAAGATAGGGGTAGGAAGCAGGAGACCAGATACAAGGTATCATTTGGGAGATGAAATACTTCAAGAGTCAGAGAGAGAGAAAGACCTGGGGGTTGATATCACGCCAGACCTGTCCCCTGAAGCTCATATCAAGAGGATAACATCAGCAGCATATGCCAGGTTGGCTAACATAAGAACGGCCTTTAGAAACTTGTGTAAGGAATCTTTCAGAACATTATATACCACATATGTCAGACCAATCCTGGAGTATGCGGCTCCAGCATGGAGTCCCTATCTAGTCAAGCATAAGACTAAACTGGAAAAGGTTCAAAGGTTTGCCACCAGACTAGTACCCGAGCTGAGAGGTATGAGCTACGAGGAGCGACTGCAGGAATTAAACCTCACTTCGTTGGAAGACAGAAGAGTTAGGGGGGACATGATCACCACATTCAAGATTCTCAGGGGAATCGACAGGGTTGATAAAGACAGGCTGTTTAACACAAGGGGCACACGCACTAGGGGACACAGGTGGAAGCTGAGTGCCCAAATGAGCCACAGAGATATTAGAAAGAACTTTTTTAGTGTCAGAGTGGTTGACAAATGGAATGCATTAGGAAGCGATGTGGTGGAGGCTGACTCCATACACAGTTTCAAGTGTAGATATGATAGAGCCCATTAGGCTCAGGAAACTGTACACCTGTTGATTGACGGTTGAGAGGCGGGACCAAAGAGCCAGAGCTCAACCCCCGCAAGCACAACTAGGTGAGTACAACTAGGTGAGTACACACACACACAGGTGGAATAGGTGAGAACACACACACACACACACACACACACAGGTGGACTAGGTGAGAACACACACAAAGAGGTCTTCCTCTTGTTCTTGAAGAACAAGAGGACACAAATTCAAGCTAAGGAAACAAAGGTGCCGAAAAAAAATATTAGAAAGTTTTCTTTTGGGAACATAGTGGTAGACAGTTGGAACAAGTTAGGGGAGAAGGTGGTGGAGGCGAAAACTGTCAGTATTCAAAGCGTTATATGACAAAGAGTGCTGGGAAGACGAAACACCACGAGCGTAGCTCTCATCCTGTAATTACATTTAGATAATTACCTTCAGGTAATTACACAGTATCCTGTCGACAGGGTAGATAAGGACGGATTATTTAACAAGAGTGTCACTCGCACAAGGGGACACAGGCGGAGGCGAGTACCTAAGTGATCCACAGAGGCATTAGAATGAATGTTTTCAGTAGTTAATAAATGGAATGCATTAACCAGTGATGTGGTAGAGGATGACTCCATACACAGTTTCAAATGTAGCTCAATAATCTCAGGTGCCTGTACAGCAGTAGATTGCCAGTTGAGAGGCAAGACGAAGGAGCCGAAGCTCAACCCCCGCAAGCACAATTTTCATGGTGACTTTGCTTTTCCAAGTTGGACGGTCCTGAGCCGGCGACTCATCTGGCCTGCCCACCTGCCCTGAGTTTTCTGTAGGAGGGTGTAGACGCCGGGAACACCGGCCCCTTCCAGGACCTCCGTGCCCAGGATTTTGTCTTGCCACCTGATGTGGAGGAGTCTGCGGAGAGAGCTCAAGTGAAAGTGATTTAGCTTTTTGGCGTGTCTGCTGTAGACAGTCCAGGTCTAGTTGGCGTAGAGAAGGGTGGTGAACACCACTGCACGGTAGCCCTTCAGTTTATTGGTGAGGCTAAGGCCCCTCCGCTCCCAGATATTCTAACGGAGTTTTCCAATGGCAGCATAGGTCTTGGTGATCCTGTTGTTGACTTCTGCGTCTATGTTCACCGATCTTGAGAGTATGGTTCCAAGATGGGTCAAGTTGTCAACTGCCTGCAGGTTCTGGCCCCTTGGCAGTGATGTGCCAAGTGATGTGGTACATGACGTCAGTCTTTTTGGTGCTGATGATGAGACCGAAGTTGTCGCAAACATGTGAGAAGCAGTCCATGTCGTGTTGCATCATTTGCTTTGTGCTGGCGATGAGGGCGCAGTCGTCAGCGAACAGGAAGTCTTTTATGACAGTTTCCTTCACCTCTGTCCCAGTCTGCAGGCACCTGAGGTTTAACAGCCCACTGTCAGTACTATATCTGATAGGTATTCCATCCTGGCACTCTCGGGAGGCATCATGGAGCATGGTCGAGCAGACATGCTGTAGAGGGACACCACTCGTCTCTCTTCAAAAGCCATCGATGGAGTCAAAAGCCATCCCAGTGACACCGCTCGTCACTGGGATGGCTTTTGACTCCATCGTCCAGAACTTTCGCCATCATGCCATCGTGGAACTGCCGAACAATCACAGTGAATTTCCAGGGTCAATCAAACGTCCTCATTATTTTCCACAAGCCATCTCTGCTGACCGTTCTGAAGGGGGTAAAAGTGGGTAAAATAAAAATGTTGTTCAATGTCAACCATTATTTTTGACTAGTTGTATATGAAAAGGACTGCAATTGGTCTAAGTTTCAGTACTGTAGTGTAAATAGTAAGGGAGATTTTTAATTGTTTGTATTTTTGTCAACGAATTTTACACATTTTCAAACAGTTTTAGACAAACACACCTTTCAGATATAATCATTTTATGACACTTTTCTGACACATTACGATATAATAAAGGATCTCAAATAGGGCTTTTCCATTACGTCTTTAGTTTTCCTAATACAAATAGTCTAAGTTCCCCCCCAAAAATTATGCAAATATATCATGTTTATTGCTATTATAAAATCAATAAATGAACTTAGGATAAAACGCTTATTAGAGACTTTAGAGACATAAACTTTACATATAAGGT
>WNGS01165866.1:124361-134521 GCA_020271785.1 Procambarus virginalis | reverse complement strand
AGTTTTAATATGTATGATACACATGAGAGAATGTGCAGTGACTTAATATTTAACATATTCAGAGATTGAGTAGGGGTACCGAGTGATGTCTGGGGCCAGAGTTGGATATTGTCCTAATAGCAGCTTTGTGTTGAGTAATTAGAGGACGTAAATGATTTGGGTAGTAGAACCCCAAGCACAAATACCATAGTTGAGATATGGATAGATGTGGGAGTAATAGAGAGTCACCAGGGCAGGTCGGGGTACATAATATCTGATCTTAGAAAGAATGCCAACAGTTTTTGAAACTTTTTTTTATATATTTAGAATGTGTCCCTGGAAATTCAGCTTGTGGTCAATAAGAACGCCAAGGAACTTGCCATCTAATTTGTTACAAATTTGGGTATTGTTTATTTTGAGATTTATTTGATTAGAGGATTTATTGCCAAACAGAATATAGAAAGTTTTGTCAATGTTAAGGGTGGTTTGTTGGCAGTTAGCCAAAGATGGACTTTATTTAACTCAGTATTTACTGAGGCATTTAGAGCAAGGGGGTCTCGACTGGAGTAAATGAAGGTTGTGTCGTCAGCAAATAGAATTGGTTTGAGGTGTTGGGAGGCATTTGGAAGGTCATTATTGTAAATGAGAAAGAGTAGAGGGCCAAGTATGCTGCCCTGAGGAATGAACTCCTGGAACCCCATCAAGCAGGTCTCGAGCAGGTATCTCCGCCGTCGGTCGCCTGGTGTGCAGGTTCTTGTGCCTGCTGGATTTCTGTCGTCTCCGTTGGCCCTGTCTGGGGTCGGCCTGGAGTCTGCCTGCACCGTTCTCTGCCTTTGCAGAAGCATGTTGCTACATACATGTTGCATGTGGTGAATGTTGCTGCGGCATGTGCATTGGTAACGTGTTTTGCGGTGGCGTGTCCTTGTTCCTGTGTCAGGTTGTGGTGTGGCACTTTGCTGCTGTTTTGTGCCTGGGGTTTGCATATGGGGATTTGCTTGTGTTATTTTCGTGGTCTTCGGGTCCCTGGCTTGGCCCATCCATGTGCGTGGGGTTCTGTCCACGCCTGATTGTCCCCCCCCCCCTGGTTGTGTTTCCTGGGGTTTGAGCTTTGGCTCTTTCGTCCTGCCTCTTCCCTGTCGCTTCCCTGGCATCTCCTTTGCTCGATTTTGCCTGCACTTGCTGCTGTATGGTTGGGGGGTCGGTTTCCGCTGCTTCCCTTCCTTGTGCGTTCCCTTTGTTTCCTCCTCTGCTACAGGGGTTTTCTTTGTACGTTCCTTGGCTTCTGGGCGTTCTTTCAGCCTGTGTCATATTGTGCGCTTATGTGTTTTGGTCTGTTTTTGTTGCTCGTACCCCTTGGTTCAGGTACTGTTCTGGTGGCGACCCTTACGCCTTCTTCGCTTTTCCTGGCTTGCCCTGCCTGTTGGTTTTTCAGGGTCTTGCGATGTCTCGCGTCGGACCCGTCATTTCTGATCTCCTGGCGAGCTTGCTCACTTTGGGGAGCTTTCTGTTCAGCAGACGTTCCATCTCCTTTGTGCCGGACTGGGTTGGTGGTCACACCCAAGATCTTCCCGTGGCTCCGCCTTTTCCTGGGCTCGGATGAGCCTTGTCGGTGTTGATTATGTTCTGCCTCGCGTGTCTTGCCTCCGGTTGGTGGTCTGGTGGCTTTGTTGTTGGTGCCCCACCTGTGTACTTCTTCTTGGCGGTAGTATGGGGTATTTTGGTGGTCCTTCCTTTTCCTCCTGTGCCTTCTTAGGTGGTTGCGGTTGTTAGCGTCAGCTTGGTTTTTCTGGTGGGGGTTGGGGGCTGCTGTCTTGCCACATACTGTCGCCTCGTTTTGTGTGGCGCTGGCGGAGCCGCTTCGGCTTGCTTTCGGTCTTGGTGTTGATTCTGAACCGTTAGTAAGCTGTCTCGTGTGTTGTTTCACCTCCGGCCTGTTCGTACGCTGCTTACACCGTCCTGGTCAGCGTGCTCTGCCTTCTCCTCGGTTGGTAGTGCCTCTTCGGTTCCGGTTTGTTTTTCGTTGGTTCTTTTTCCTGTTGGCATTTGCCTCTGGGGTCGGGTCGCTGGGCTTCTTGTTCTCCTCCGCAGGGGTTTTCTGCTCCTTCGGTTTTGGCGTTTTGGTTGTTCGGTGGCAGCAGTCTCCATCTTTTCTCGCACAGAATGGGGCTGCTGCATTCCGGAGGGGTCCTTGGTTTGTTGGTGCTTGGTTGGTCTGGCCGGGGGTGTGTAGTGTTTTGTGTTCAGTGGCGGCCCTCCGCTGTTATTTGCATGCCTCGGCCTCTATGTCCAGGGCGCGCTTTGAGTTAATCCGGTTCCGTTCTTCCCTGTTCGCGGGTGATGGTGTCCCGGGTTGTCCGCTATGTTATTGCGGCTAGCCTGCCTGTGTTCTTTCCCCATGCCCTTGACGTTTGTGGCTTCGCTGCTCTTGCTGCTGTCTGGGCGGCGTGTCCTTGCTGTCTTTCGGGTACGGATCTTTTGGTGTTTGTACAGGTGCCTTGCTGTTCGTTGTTTCGTGTTGTTTCCGGGCCCATTCGGGGCTGTGCCGCCTTGGGTTGATGTTTGCTGCCGGTTGTCTAGCTTCCGTTGAGGGGTGCGTGGTGTCCGCCTCCCAGTTCCATCCCTTTGACCTTCCTCTGTGGGTAGTTAGCTCCGGGGACCCGACGGGACTTCCCCCAGAAAACAAGCGTTGAATGTAATGAAACACCATTTTCTGGGTGAGACCCGGAGGCTCCCCGGCAACCCTCCGGCCCTCCCACCGGTCGGCGGTTTTTCGCGTGTTTTGACATCCAGCCTCAGAACTGATGGGTGGATAGCCGGCGTGAGAGGTTTGGGGCTCCCCCTTCCCCCTCCTGGTGAGGGGGGAGCTGCGCAGACAGCGGCGCGGTGACTTATGACGTCATACCAGTTTGCTTGTTTTCTGTTGAGGAGTTCTATCCACTAGTTCGGCTTTTGGTAGCAATTTTAACCGGAATAGGGATTTGTTTTGGAATGCTTACCTTTCTGGATGCTTGACCCGGTCGATGGCAGATATAGAACGCTTCCAACCACACAGGGGTTTCTATAGGCCATTGCTCCCCTTGCCTCTCTGAGGGGGCCAGGTTCTGGGCGTGGTCCCCAGTAGACCTTAGAACTCCATACACATGACTGATGCCAAAGTCTGACATTAGCATATCAGCCTGGTAAAGCTCTGGGGAGCCTCTGGGTCTCACCCAGAAAATGGCGTTTCATTACATTCAACGCTGGTTTTTTGCATATCTGTGATCAGCGAAGGGTATTTAACATTTAAAAAAAAAATGCCAAGAATTTATTTCCTGCGCACATGGGGGGGGGGGGGTGCCATATTTTGAGCTTGAGCAGGACAGTGCTTAATGGTGTCCCACCTGCGAGCTTCGTCTCGGCGACAGTCTGAAGTTTCCTGGCATTTTTTCCATCATTTTCTTTCTCTTCATAGGTTGTCTTTTGTCTCGGATCGGATCGGGTTGTGTTGTTGTATCTTTCTTGGTGGTTTCAGGACTGGCATGTGAGACCCAATATTGTTGCCTTTTATCGTGCTGTGCTGGCGGAGCCACACCAGCTTGCGTTTGGGGTGGATATCACTTCCAACCCATTCTGCAAGCTTTATCGTGTGTTGTTTTACCTCCGGCCTACTCATGCGCCGCCTGAGTCATCCTGGTCTTTGGACCGGGTGCCCTCTTATCTGTCTTCCCTTCTATCGTTAGTCCCTCTTTTACTTCTCTTTGGTTAGGTAGCGCCAGAGAGTTGGAGAGAGACTACACAGGAAATCAGTGTTGAATGTATTGAAATGCCAATATCTGAGTGAGTTCCGGAGGCTCCCTGGCACCCTCCCTCCCACCAGTCGGCATTTCTTTATGTTTTGATCCCCAGCCTTCAAACTGGTGGTGTGGGTAGCTGGCGTGGAGGGGTCCAGGGCTTCCCCCTCCTGGGGAGAGGGAGCTGCTCAAACGAGCAGCGCGATGGGAGAATGTGATGTTTGCTTGTTAGCTTGTTTCTTTAGGTTGGGGGAGTTCTGCTTATCTGTTCGGTCTTCGGTTGCCAGTTTTCTTATAATGTGGGATCTGTTTTGTTATGCTTATCTTTCTGGGTGCCTACACACGGTCGATGGCAGATATGGAATGCCCCCAAATACAAGGTGGTTTCCATAGGCCATTGCTCCCTGTGCCTCTCTGAGGGGGCCAGATGTACCAGATGGAATGATGTACGGGGCTCAGGGGTTTTTGGGTTCTAACAAGTGCTAGTAGCCCGGTATCTATTTAAATGTTCCTGGGGCCCAGTCAGTCATGTGTGGCTTTGGGCTGTTTTGCCCAGCCTAATTTCTCATTTGTCTTGCTTGCTGCCTCCTCTCCTTCTTCCTGTTGAGTCCCTTTATGTTCACCATGGATAGTTAACTTCAGGAAGCCACAAGGAGCTCCCTCCAGAATCCCAGTGTTGAATGAAATGAAACATCAATTTCTGGAGCCCCGGAGACTCCCTGACTCCCTTCCTCCAGGTTCTGGAGGAGCCCCGGTGACTCCCTGACACCCTTCCTCCAGGTTCTGGAGGAGCCCCAATGACTCCCTGACACCCTTCCTCCAGGTTCTGGAGGAGCCCCGGTGACTCCCTGACACCCTTCCTCCAGGTTCGTCCTCCTTCGTCCAGCAAACAATAATATTATACCAGGGAATCTATCAGGACCTAACCAACCACAGATTAGAGAACTACTTAGATTCTGTGACAAATTTTCACTCAGTCAGCAGATATCGGAGCCAACGAGAAATGAAAATATTCTAGATCTGGTCTTTACGAACAATGAAGACATTATCAGAGACATTACGATATCAGATACCACATATTCAGATCACAAGCTCATTGAAGTGCAAACTACCATCAATACTCAGAATAGACCTAAAACGTTGATAAAGCGAGAGGGGCTATTCAGTAAATTCAATTTTAATAATAAAAGGATAGACTGGGAGATAATAAACAGGGAACTTAAAAACATTCCATGGGAAACTGTTTTAAGTAATAAAAGTCCTACAGAAGGAATAGAAAAACTGACTTCGGAAGCGTATCAAGTCTGTCTGAAACATGTTCCTTTGAGGAAAGCCAGAAAGAGATCCAACGTAGAAAGAGAACGCAGAAGACACTATAAACGCAGGAAAAGAATAACGGAACTGCTTATGCAGACACGAATTTCCCGTCAAAGAAGGAATAATTTAAATAGGGAGATTGAAGAAATCGAGCGGAAATTGAAACACTCATATGAAACTGAAGAAAGGCAGTTAGAACAGAAAGCAATTCAGGAAATAAAGAAAAATCCAAAATACTTCTTCACATATGCGAAATCAAAAGCAAAAACTACTGCCAGTATTGGACCTATTCGTACAAGTGAAGGTTCATACACGGAGGATGACAAAGAAATTAGTGAAATCCTAAAAAAGCAGTATGAGGACATGTTTAGCACTCCAATAAACAACATGAAAGTAGAAGATCCAGACAATTTCTTTATGCGGGATATCCAAACCCCTGTAAATATAACTGATATCAACACGAGCGCACTAAATTTTGAAAGAGAAATTGAAAACATGCCCATGCACTCGGCCCCAGGTCCAGACTCATGGAATTCAATATTTATAAAGAAATGCAAAGTGCCGGTAGCACAGGCACTCAGTATAGTGTGGAGGAAGAGCTTGGACACGGGGGAGATACCAGATGCACTTAAAGTAGCAGACATAGCCCCTCTACACAAGGGAGGGAGCAAAGCATTGGCAAAGAATTATAGACCAGTTGCACTAACATCGCACATAATAAAAGTATTTGAGAGAGTGATTAGGAGTCAGGTCACCAATTTCATGGAGACCAATGACCTTCACAACCCAGGCCAACATGGATTTCGAGCGGGAAGATCGTGCCTCTCACAGCTACTTGAGCACTACGATAAAGTCACTGAGGCATTAGAAGAAAAACAGAATGCTGATGTGATATACACGGACTTCGCAAAGGCTTTCGATAAATGTGACCATGGCGTGATAGCACACAAAATGAAGTCAATGGGAATAACCGGTAAAGTAGGACGCTGGATACTCAGTTTTCTGTCAAACAGGACTCAGCGAGTAACGGTCAACCATATAAAATCTAGTCCAAGTGCAGTTAAAAGCTCTGTACCTCAGGGTACAGTCCTTGCACCGCTGCTTTTCCTTATTCTCATATCAGATATAGACAAAAATACAAGTCACAGCTTCGTATCATCCTTTGCAGACGACACAAAAATCAGTATGAAAATTACCTCGGCTGAAGACATTGAAAAACTTCAAGCTGATATTAATAAAGTTTTCGACTGGGCATCAGAAAATAATATGATGTTTAACAGTGACAAATTCCAGGTACTCAGGTACGGTAAAAATGAGGACCTTAAACATAATACAGGGTACAAAACACAATCAAATGTGCCCATAGTAGGAAAACAACATGTAAAGGATTTGGGAATAATGATGTCTGACGACCTAACGTTTAGGGAGCATAACCAAGCAAATATTGCGACAGCCAGAAAAATGATAGGATGGATTACGAGAACTTTCAAATCCAGGGATCCCATCACAATGCTTGTACTCTTCAAGTCACTTGTGCTGTCCCGTCTTGAGTACTGTTCAGTACTCACTTCCCCCTTCAGAGCAGGAGAGATTGCTGAAATAGAGGGAATACAGAGAACATATACAGCACGTATAGACGCGATAAAGCACCTAAATTATTGGGATCGTCTCAAAGCTCTCCAAATGTACTCACTAGAAAGAAGACGAGAGAGATATCAAATAATATACACCTGGAAGATACTGGAGGGCCAGGTCCCAAATCTACACAGTAAAATAACAACGTACTGGAGTGAACGATATGGAAGAAAATGCAGAATAGAACCAGTGAAGAGCAGGGGTGCCATAGGCACAATCAGAGAACACTGTATAAACATCAGAGGTCCGCGGTTGTTCAACGTCCTCCCAGCAAGCATAAGAAATATTGCCGGAACAACCGTGGACATCTTCAAGAGGAAACTAGATTTATTCCTCCAAGGAGTTCCGGACCAGCCGGGCTGTGGTGGGTATGTGGGCCTGCGGGCCGCTCCAAGCAACAGCCTAGTGGACCAAACTCTCACAAGTCAAGCCTGGCCTCGGGCCGGGCTTGGGGAGTAGAAGAACTCCCAGAACCCCATCAACCAGGTATCAACCAGGTTCTGGAGGAGCCCCAATGACTCCCTGACACCCTTCTTCCCGATTCCGGAGGAGCCCTGGTGACTCTGACACTCCCTCTCCCTGCAGGTTCGTTGGTTTATCGTGGGTTTGTTCATCAGGTTCAGAACTGACAAGAGGAACCTGGTGGTGGTGGGTCAGGGCCACCTGGTGGTGGTTATTGGTACTAATTAATGAGTTCTTTATGGTTTGAATTAATCCCTTGTTCTGTATGGGTCATTTGCAGAGATCATTTGGTGGTTGTGGGACTTTGTTTTCTGTGTACAGTGGGGCCTCGATTTACGATGGTAATCAGTTCCCAGAGACGTATCGTAAGTCGAAGTGATTTTTCCCATAAGAAATAAAGGGAATTGAATTAATCCATTTCCACCTTCCAAAATATTAACTTACAAATACATTTTATTCTGAATAAAAAAATTTTCTCTAACTACAATACAGTACATATGTTTATCTTATCGTTATGGAGGACTCTTGATGACGTATGGAAGATGGTGATGAGGGGGGACGAGGAGAGGTGTTACTATTTGAATAGGGAGTCCTCTTCCATTATAACATCAGGCAGTGATGACTTTTCTAGGATACACCGTCTAGCATGTTTTGCCTGCATACCACTAGGATCTGCTTGTGGCTCACTGCTTGCTCGTCTTACTAAGAATTTGTCTAAAGGCACTTGTTTTCCCTACATTTTAACACTTGTCTGTAGTAAGACATCACATTGTCATCTAAAGGTCTGTGCAATGGCCTGCTACAGCATTATCTTGGTGAGTTTTCACCAAGGACGAGCGAACTGCTTTTCAATACCGGGACGAGCGAACTGAGGCACCAGAACTGAGGGCTGCGCCTCAGTTCTGGTGCCTTCCGTTCGACTCCCGTCCTTAGCTTGTATGTTGACACTGGCTTCCTGTCTCTCCAGGACCGCCGTGATCGCTACTGTCTTCGCTATCTTGCGTGGTCTTTGCAACATTCTTCCTCTCGCCTCTGTCGTGCTTTAACTTTTACCCCTCCTACGGTTCCTGTTCCTCTTCACCACCTCCCTCTTTCTGTCCGGTTATCTCGCTTACAGGGTTCTCTTTCTGTTCGTGTTTCTAATGGTTCTCCCCGTGTTGTTCCTTCTTTGCCCCCGTGGAGAGTTTCCCTTCCGCAGTTTTGTACGTCCTTGGCCCGTGTCACTAAAGCTTTTACCCCTCCTATGGTTCTAAAACGCCTTTTCCTTGAGCACTTTTCTTCTCACTCCCGCTCCGTTTCTGTCTTCACTGATGGGTCTAAGTCTGCGGAGGGTGTTGGCTACTCTGTTGTTTTTCCTGATCGCACTTATATGTGTCGCTTACCTCCGGAGACTAGCATCTTTACAGCGGAGCTTTATGCTATTCTCTATGCTCTTCGTCTCCTGCTTTCTCGTTGTCAGTCTTCCTTTGTGGTTGTTGTTGACTCTCGTAGTGCCCTCTTGGCTCTCGGGTCCAGTTCATCCAGTTGTTATCGAGATCCAGCATTGGCTGTTTCTTGGTCACAGTAGGTTTAAGTCGGTTGAGTTTTGTTGGGTTCCCAGCCATATTGGTGTGTCTTGAAATGAGCGTGCGGATGCTGCCGCCAAGGAAGCTGTCCGCTCTTGTCCCGTCTCTCGTAAAGGTATTCCATATTCCGACTTTTACCCGGTTATCCATTCCTCCATCCTTACCCGTTGGCAGGCTTCTTGGTCGTCTGTTACTGGTAACAAACTCCGTACTCTTAAATGTTGTGTTTCCTCGTGGCCGTCCTCCTACCACCGTAACCGGTGGTGGGAAACTGCTCTGGCGAGGTTGCGTATAGGCCATACTCGCTTAACCCATGGTCACTTGATGGAGCGCCGCCCTGCTCCTTATTGTCCTAATTGCATTGTCCCTCTTACGGTCGTGCATGTCCTTCTTGAATGTCCTGACTTCCGGGACGAGCGTGTGTCTTGCTTTCCAATCGCCCCTCGCGGTCACTTGTCCCTCGATAGAATTCTTGGTGACTCGGATACTTTTGATATCGTTCGCCTTATGCGTTTTTGTTCTCGTATTGGCATCCTTTTTTATATTTAGCGCCCTCTGATTATTCCGCACATTTGATGGTGCTTCCTACACTTCCTACATAGCCTTCCCAGTTTGGTGCCTTCTTTTGATAATTACTTACTTTAGGGAGTAACTTACAGCATCACTGGAACACATAGCCTGGCCACATATCAATCAAGGTTCTAGGGGAGTAAAAGGCTAGCAACAAATATTCCAGTTTACTGGCATTAAGAGCCTTCCACAACAGTAATAAATAAAACACTCTACTAATATCACACACACTAATATTATATATCCAGCTTCTCAACAACTGGGCATGATCAATTAAATACAGGTCTGTAAACTGCATCAATCAACATCAGCTGACACCAAGAACTTTGTCTAGCACAGTGGAACACTAGTGCCTATATGCAGCTAATACCAACAAGGGTGGTGGTGCGTCAACCAATAATACATGAGGTAAGAGGAATAATATCACATACAGCACCTTGGCATTTCACAAGTTCCTCAAAATATATCACCTTACTAAGACACAAAAATCACCTACCACCTGGTATACATAATGGACACAGCAGAAAATGATCCATATAAATACATACAGTTTCATGTGTATAATAGCAGACAACACTACCCAAATAAGGTCACAAATCGTGGACTAAACCTAACAGGTCCGCTCGCCTGAGGAGATCAGAGAATAGTGAAGTCTTGCGGCAAGCTTGCCGAGAGGCAACACTGTAATAAGTCAACTGTCCTTCAATTTTCAAATCTCGCTAACTCATTTACAATATAAACTCACTCAGGAACTTCTAATTCACTATACAACAACTTTCACACACTAAACTCACTCAGGAACTTCTAATTCACTATACAACATATTTCACACACGCTGCTGCCGCCAGTACACGCTATCTCC
>WNGS01165866.1:94316-106803 GCA_020271785.1 Procambarus virginalis | reverse complement strand
GCGTGAGAGGTTGGGGCTCCCCTTCCCCCTCCTGGTGAGGGGGAGCAGCGCAGACAGCGGGCGCGTGACTTATGACGTCATACCATTTGCTTGTTTTCTGTTGAGGAGTTCTATCCACTAGTTCGGCTTTGGTAGCAATTTTAACCGGAATAGGGGTGTGTTTGGGAATGCTTACCTTTCTGGATGCTTGACCCGGTCGATGGCAGCCATAGAACGCTTCCAACCACACGGGGTTTCTATAGGCCATTGCTCCCCTTGCCTCTCTGAGGGGGCCAGGTTCTGGGCGTGGTCCCCAGTAGACCCTAGAACTCCATACACATGACTGATGCCAAAGTCTGACATTAGCATATCAGCCTGGTAAGCTCTGGGGAGCCTCTGGGTCTCACCCAGAAAATGGCGTTTCATTACATTCAACGCTGGTTTTTTGCATATCTGTGATCACGAAGGTATTTTACATTTAAAAAAAAATGCCAAGAATTTTTTCCTGCGCACATGGGGGGGTGCCATATTTTGAGCTTGAGCAGGACAGTGCTTAATGGTGTCCCACCTGCGAGCTTCGTCTCGGCGACAGTCTGAAGTTTCGTGGCATTTTTTCCATCATTTCTTTCTCTTCGTAGGTTTCTTTTGTCTCGGATCGGATCGGGTTGTGTTGTCGTATCTTTCTTGGTGGTTTCAGGACTGGCATGTGAGACCCATATTGTTGCCTTTTATCGTGCTGTGCTGGCGGAGCCACACCAGCTTGCGTTTGGGGTGGATATCACTTCCAACCCATTCTGCAAGCTTTATCGTGTGCGTTTTTTACCTCCGCCTACTCATGCGCCGCCTGAGTCATCCTGGTCTTTGGACCGGGTGCCCTCTTATCTGTTTCCTCTTTTCTGTCATCGTTAGTCCCTCTTTTACTTCTCTTGGTTAGGTAGCGCCAGAGAGTTGGAGAGAGACTATACACAGGAATCAGTGTTGAATGTATTGAAATGCCAATATCTGAGTGAGTTCCGGAGGCTCCCTGGCACCCTCCCTCCCACCAGTCGGCATTTCTTTATGTTTTGATCCCCAGCCTTCAAACTGGTGGTGTGGGTAGCTGGCGTGGAGGGGTCCAGGGCTCCCCCTCCTGGGGAGGGAGCTGCTCAAACGAGCGCGCGATGGGAGAATGTGATGTTTGCTTGTTTAGCTTGTTTTCTTTAGGTTGGGGAGTTCTGCTTATCTGTTCGGTCTTCGGTTGCCAGTTTTCTTATAAAGTGGGATCTGTTTGTTTATGCTTGCTTTCTGTCTGGTGCCTACACACGGTCGATGGCAGATATGGAATGCCCCCAAATACAGGTGGTTTCCATAGCCCATTGCTCCCTGTGCCTCTCTGAGGGGGCCAGGTGTACCAGATGGAATGATGTACGGGCTCAGGGGTTTTTGGGTTCTAACAAGTGCTAGTAGCCCGGTATCTATTTAAATGTTCCTGGGGCCCAGTCAGTCATGTGTGGCTTTGGGCTGTTTTGCCCAGCCTAATTTCTCATTTGTCTTGCTTGCTGCCTCCTCTCCTTCTTCCTGTTGAGTCCCTTTATGTTCACCATGGATAGTTAACTTCAGGAACCACAAGGAGCTCCCTCCAGAATCCCAGTGTTGAATGAATGAAACATCAATTTCTGGAGCCCCCGATACTCCCTGACACCCTTCCTCCAGGTTCTGGAGGAGCCCCGGTGACTCCCTGACACCCTTCCTCCAGGTTCTGGAGGAGCCCCAATGACTCCCTGACACCCTTCCTCCAGGTTCTGGAGGAGCCCCGGTGACTCCCTGACCCCTTCCTCCAGTTCTGGAGAGCCCCAATGACTCCCTGACACCCTTCCTCCAGGTTCTGGAGGAGTCCCCAATGACCCCTGACAACCCTTCTTCCCGATTCTGGAGGAGCCCTTTGACTCTGACACTCCCTCTCCCTGCAGTTCGTTGGTTTATCGTGGGTTTGTTCATCAGGTTCAGAACTGACAAGAAACCTGGTGGTGGTGGGTCAGGGCCACCTGGTGGTGGTTATTGGTACTAATTAATGAGTTCTTTTATGGTTTGAATAATCCCTTGTTTCTGTATGGGTCATTTGCAGAGATCATTTGGTGGTTGTGGGACTTTGTTTTCTGTGTACAGTGGGGCCTTGATTTACGATGGTAATCACTCCCAGAGACGTATCGTAAGTCGAAGTGATTTTTCCCATAAGAAATAAAGGGAATTGAATTAATCCATTTCCACCTTCCAAAATATTAACTTACAAATACATTTTATTCTGAATAAAAAAATTTTCTCTAACTACAATACAGTACATATGTTTATCTTATCGTTATGGAGGACTCTTGATGACGTATGGAAGATGGTGATGAGGGGGGACGAGGAGAGGTGTTACTATTTGAATAGGGAGTCCTCTTCCATTATAACATCAGGCAGTGATGACTTTTCTAGGATACACCGTCTAGCATGTTTTGCCTGCATACCACTAGGATCTGCTTGTGGCTCACTGCTTGCTCGTCTTACTAAGAATTTGTCTAAAGGCACTTGTTTTCCCTACATTTTAACACTTGTCTGTAGTAAGACATCACATTGTCATCTAAAGGTCTGTGCAATGGCCTGCTACAGCATTATCTTGGTGAGTTTTTTCAACAAAACTTTACAGTTCTTCCCATATTTCACACGTTTTCTTAATGAGAAAGGGACATCTCTACGGCCTCTACTCACAATTATTTTCTTAGGTTGAACCTTGCCACTGACTTTATTGGGACCCATGGTGTGATATATATAATAATCAGTTTGATGTTCAAAAAGCAAAAAATTACCACAAAAACTGAATTTCTTATAGGCGTGATTGTCACTAAGCGGTCAGCTCTAGTAAACTGAGGCAGGTCGGCCCACGTGACTGGGAACCACGCGCTCAGTCGACTCAAACGTGTACCAACAAATATCGTTAGTCGACGACACTATCGTAAGTCGAGTCACATTTTTCAATCAAATTTACATCGTAAATCGAAATTATCGTAAGTCGGGACAATCGTAAGTCGAGGTGCCACTGTGCTTTCCTGTAAAACTGCACTAACTTTCTGGAGGCTTTCTAGTAAGGTTGTCACCTTCTCTTTGCGCCTTTTTGAGGGGGTACAAATTCGGATTGTGGTCCTCGGTAGGGCAAATTGAACTTCTGAAGCTGATATTACCTTTTAGTATGATGCACTTTCAGGAAGATAGCTTCAGGGAGCCACTGGGGTTACTCCAGAAATTGGCATTTCGTTACATTCAATACTCCTTTCCATGGTGCCTCCTTGCCATGGTGAGGGGCTCACGTACACCTCCCTGGGACCAGTGTGGGTTGTCTTTTCCCCCTCTCCTGCCCCCCCTCTTTGGGTGGTGTATGTGCAGAATGGCACCACATAGGGGCCTTGTGAGCCATCGGACCACCCTCTGGAGGAGTCGCCCGTGAGGGGGATGGTTGGGTGTCCAAGCTGGGGCCATAGGGGGAATGGGGTCTTATCACTGTTGTTGGAGGATGAATGATGTAGTAAGACTCCCCTGTTGAAAAGGGGGATCACTGCTGGGGACGATGCACCCTTTTTGCACTGGCCCGCGCTCGGCCTCCCTGGCTGCCCTGGTAGATGGTATCCCTTGGTTCCAGGTCCCAAACCTTTAAAATTGAATGCTTCATGGATGATGACACAACTTCTCTTACCCAGGATTATGGAGTGGGCGACCAGGCCCCTGAGTCAGACTGTCCTGGAAGACTGGGCTCTGTAGCCACCGCTACAGGCCCTAGTTTAAGCCCAGACTGGAATCCTCCTCCCTGTTCCCCTCCCTCCTCTGTGGTTGGGTCGAGCTCCAAGCTCGCTGTGGTGACCGTCTCGTCCTCTTGCACAACTCCATTTCTTATTGTGACTACTGCGCCTTATGACCCATCTCTCTCTAGAGGTTCTCATTGTCATCCCCGCCACGGCCGCTCTCGTATGCTCCCTTCCCATACTAATTCATACCATGCCTTTTTTGGTTCTGCTACGTGGACTAAGTACTTTGACCTCCATCCTTTAGATTCAACTCCTCCTGACGATTTTTCCCTTCATAGGCATCTTGTTGATTCAGTAGATGCCTCAGTTACTTTCAACCCCACCCGTCTCGGTACCCGTGATGTTGCTGCTCCTTCTCAGGATGCAGCCACCCGCTTGGTCGCCTTATCCTGCATTGGCGAGACCCCTGTTTGGGTCTCCAAGAACGCTCGGTTAAATGCCAGTGTTGGCACTGTTCTCCTTTCGCACCATGTTGCAACCGTTGTTAGAAATCTAAAAGACTGCCACGAGGATATCAAGCATATTCTCGAGGCCTAAGGTCATTCTGTCCTTCAGGTGGATATGTTTACTCGTTCCCCTCGTGGTCATCACCGTCTGCCCCTTCGAGTTGTGAAGATTACCTTTGATGGTAGGACTCTTCCACCCTCTGTCATTCTTGCTGGTTCCTGATGCTCCGTTCAGGAATATATTCTATCTCCTCGGCTCTGTAATAAGTGTTGGAGGTTTGGGCATGGTGCCCTCAAATGCTCTAGTCCTGTCTCTCTCTGTCCTATGTGTGGGGGCGAGGGTCTCTCTAAGTTGGAGTGCACTTCTCCCCAGGCCCGCAGCCTCAATTATGGTGAGGCCCACCCTACCTTTTCCCGCACGTGTATATGTTACAAACTTGAGGCAGCCATCCTCAACGTGAAGCATCGGGACCGTTTGTTTTTTCCTGAGGCGAGGCGCCAAGTTTATCGTCTTTCCCCTTTCGCTGGCGTCTCTTATGCTCGCGTGTTGCGCTCTTCGTCTCCTCATCCTTCCCATCTTCCTCAGTCTCACAACCGTTTCCAGGCCTTGGACCCAAACACGCCCACCACCTCTTCCTCCTGTTCCTTTATGTTCTGTTCCAGAGAGTCCCCCTCTTGGTTTCCTATCTACCGTTCCCCTTATTTCTTCCCAGTCTGTCATGTCTCCTGTGTCTTCTTTCTCCTCTCCTTCTGATCCTCCTTCCCATCATTCTCCTCCGTCTCTTGCTCTCCACGTCGCCTGACTGTGCGGGTCAATTTCCATCGCTCTCCTGGTGATCATGTTGTTCACTCTCGTTCTTCTTCTATTGAGATGCTAGAGTCTGTTGCCCAGTACATTGCTGCTGGGATGCTTGTCTGTTTGAGCCAGAAGCAAAAACCTGGCTCCTCTCCTTCCTTCTCCCCGGCAGGTAAGAATGCTTTGCTTTCTTCTTCATCCCCTATCTCTGATTCTATCGTTCCTTCCCCTCCCGCTTCGGTGGTAGAGCCCCCAGTTCCTACTGTGGAGGTTTCTTTGGCCCCCGATTCCGTCTCTGTTGCTTCTCTTGCTGAGGTGCACTCCCCTCTTTCTGCCCTCCTCCTCCTCCTGCTCTCCTTGCCCGCCCCTCTTGGTTGTTTCCTCCTCCTCCTTCGGACCCTGCTCGTCCACCTCTGGTCTGTCCTCCCACTCCTTTCCCTCCTTCTTTACTCAGTTTACCCATGACCCCTAACCCTGACTTCGCTGACCCTGATCCTGACCCCTGTGCTTCTTAATTAATTTAACGTGCTGTGTTCTTTTTTTCACCTGTATTCCTTTTTTGTTCTCTGTTGCTATCCTTTTTCTTTTTTTGTCTATGTCTATTCTTCATTGGAACATCCGTGGATATTACGTCAATTTCCTTGGCCACCAACTTCTAATTTCACAGTTTTTGCCCCTTTGTGTCTGTCTCCAGGAGCCGATGCTTGGTGCTCGTCCTGGTCGCTTCCGTGGCTATTCTTTTCTCTCCCCCATCCCCAGCTGTTGCTGGGTTGTCATGGTCAGAGAGATATAAGACCTCCATATACATATCTTAAGGGAGTAACCCCCCCCCTTCCCCGCTCGGCTCGTTGCTGCCGTGAGGGGGGCTTAGTGGGCGGCTACCGGAGTGTGATGCTCCTTGGGACAGTCCTCTGTCCTTTTCTAGCCTTGTTCTCCTGCTGCCGTCCTCTCCAATTATGCCGAGCACCTTTTCCTTTTCCTTCTGTTTCGTTTTTCTCCCCCTCTTCTCCTATCTGCTTGTCGTTTCCTGCCGACCTTTTGCTTGTTTTGGATCTTTCTTTGGACTTCTTCTATTTTGACGCCCGGGTGCTTGAGGAGGCATACTCTTGCACCCGTAGAACTGTAGTACCCAACGTCGAGAGCGAGGGGAACCTTTATTGTCAATCCCCCTTTCGTCGCTGAACCCGATCTCGACGGACTGACGGTTCTTAAGGTGGCGTTTGTGGGGCGTATACTCACGACGCACCCCTAGGGGCCCCGGCATGATCGGCGATAGCTTCCTGTTGGGTGTCCTGCCTCTAATTGTGGCTCCATGGTGGGTATGGGGGCACATTCGTGGATGAATTCCTTTTTCCTCGTATATATGTCGATGAATGTTTCTGTTGTACCCTCTCAGGCTCGTGGGGTGGGCGACCAAGCCCCCGAGTCGGCCTGTATTGGAAGACCGGCTCTGTAGCTCCCGCTGCGTTGGGCCCCGACCTTGCTCCTCCTTTGACCATCCTGACTTCTCCCCCAGCTCCCCTCCCTCCTCTGTGGTTGGGTCGAGCCTCCAGCCCCCAGTGGTGACCACTTCGTCCCCTGGTGCGGCTAAGTCTCTCGTTGTGACTACTGCGCCTTTTGTCCCCTCTCTCTCTGGGGGTTCTCAACGCCGCCGTTCGCGCCCGGCCGCACTCGCTCGATTCCTTCCCGTACTGATGCGTATCAGGCCTTGTTTGGTCCCGCTTCATGGGCCAAATACTTTGATCTCCTCCCTCTTGATTCTGCTGCGCCTCCTGACGATTTCTCCCTCCATCGGCATCTTGTTGATTCCGTGGATGCGTCTGTTACCTTCAACCCCACTCGTCTCGGTACACGTGTTGTTGCTGCTCCTTCTCAGGATGCAGCTTCCCGCTTGGCTGCCTTATCTTGCCTTGGCGAGATCCCTGTTCGGGTCTCCAAGAACGTTCGGATGAATGCCAGTGTTGGCACTATTCTCTCCCGCCCCATGTTGCAACCGGTGTTCGGAATCTGCAGGATTGCCACGATGATATTCGGCATATCCTTGATGCCCAAGGCCATTCTGTCCTCCAGGTTGACTCGTTTACTCGTCCCCCCTCGTGGTCGTCGCCGTCAACCCCTTCGTGTTGTGAAGATCACCTTTGATGGTAGGACCCTTCCATCCTCTGTCATTCTTGCTGGTGCCAGGTGCTCTGTCCAGGAGTATATTCCTTCTCCCCGGCTTTGTAACAAATGCTGGAGGTTTGGGCATGGTGCCCTCCGCTGCTCTGGGACTGTCTCTCTCTGTCCTTTGTGTGGGGTGAAGGTCACTCTAAGTCGGAGTGCACTTCTCCCCAAGCTCGCTGCCTCAACTGTGGTGAGGCCCATCCTACCTTCTCCCGTGCCTGTATCCATTACAAGCTTGAGGCAGCCGTCCTCAACTTGAAGCACCGGGAGCGTTTATCTTTTCCTGAGGCGAGGCGCCAGGTTCGCCGGCTCCCGCCTTATGCTAACGTCTCTTATGCTCGCGTGTTGCGCTCTTCCTCTCCTCGTCCTTCCCTTCTTCCTCAGACTCACAACCGTTTCCGGGCCTTGGACCCTGATACGCCCACTGCCCCCTCCTCTGTTCCTTTGAGTTCTGTCCCGAAAGGTCCCCCTCCTGGTCCTCTGTCTGGGGTTCCCCTTCTTTCTACCCGTCTGTCGTGTCCCTGTGTCTTCTTCCTCGTCTCCCTCCGATCCTCCTTCCCTTTCTTTCCTCCATCTATTGACTCTCCCCGCCGCCTGTCAGTGCAGGCGGATGTCCATCGCTCTCCTAACGGCCGTCGTGTGTGCTCTCGTTCAGCTTCTCCTGTTGAGACACTGGAATCCGTTGCCCGGTACGTAGTTGCTGGGACACCGGTCTCTTTAAGTCAGAAGCGTAAGCCTGGCCCTCTCCTTCCTCCTCCCGGCGGGTAAGAAGGCTTCGCTTTCTTCCTCAGCCCCTCCTACTGGCTCTATTGCTCCTTCCCCTCCCATTTCAGTGATTGCCCCCTGTTCCTGCTATGGAGGTTTCTTTGGCCCCTGCTTCCTTTCGGTTGTTGCTGCCTTGCTGAGGTGCGCTCCCCTCTTTCTCTACTCCCCTCTTCCTGCTGCTGTCCTTGACTGCTCCTCTCCGTTGTCTCCTCCTCCTCCTCCTCCCGCCCGCCCACCCCTGGTCTGTTCTCCCGCTTCCTTCCCTCCGTCTTTGCTCAGTTTACCCATGCCCCCTAACCCTGACTTTGCTGACCCTGATCCCGACCCTGATATTCTTTAACGTGCTGTGTTGCTCTTTCGCCTTTGTTTCTTCTTGTTCTCTGTTGTTGTCCTTTCTCTTCTCGTCGATGTCTATTCTTCAATGGAACGTTCGAGGTTATTACGCCAATTTCCTCGAACTCCAACTTCTGATTTCGCGGTTTTCGCCCCTTTGTGTCTGTCTCCAGGAGCCGATGCTTGGTGCTCGTCCTGGTCGTTTTCGTGGCTATTCCTTTCTCTCCCCCCCCCCCAGCCGTTGCTGGCTCCTAATTCTTCTTCTTCTGCTCTCTTGATTCGCGCTGATGTTCCCTTTGTTCCTTTACTTTTTCCTTTGCCTCTCCATTGTTCTGCTGCTCGTATCTTTGTGGGAAATGGTACACAGTTTGTTCCATTTATCTCCCCCCGAGTGTCCCGCTTTCTCTTCCTGATTTGAAACACCTCTTGGACTCCTTGCCGGAGCCTGTGCTCCTGCTGGGTGACTTCAATTGTCGTCATTCTCTTGGGGTGACGTTCTGACGAATACCCGGGGTCGCCTTCTTGAGCCGTTTCTCCTCTCTTCTTCCCTGTCTCTTCTGAATTCTGGTGAGCCCACTCATTTGGACTCTCGGACTCGCACCCTTTCCTGTCTTGATCTTTCTCTCTGCTCTTCTTCTCTTTACTTAGATTTCACGTGGCAGGTTTTGATGACCTCCATGGCAGTGATCATTTCCCTATCCTTGTTTCCTTTTTCTCTTTTCGCCCTTCCCTCTCTTTTCCTAGGTGGCAGTTTGCTAAAGCGGACTGGAACCTATTTACCCTCAGTGCTGCTCTCTCTGACCTCTCCCTTCTGCCTCTCCCTCGCGCTCTCCTCCTTTTTCATGACACTGTCTTCATCGACGCTGCCCTCCGCTCTATTCCTCGCTCTTCCTCTCGGGTCCACGGAAGTGCGTTCCCTGGTGGAATGCGGACTGTGCTCGGGCTGTCCGCTGTAAGCGTGCAGCCTGGAAGAGGCACCGCCGTCGGCAGACGACCGATTCTTTTCTTTTCTTTCGGAAAGCGAGTGCGGTGGCCCGTAGGGCCATCCGTACGGCTAAACGTGAATGTTGGGCTTCTTATGTCTCCACAATTACGTCCGAAACTCCCCTGCCACAGATCTGGAAGCGTATCCGCAAGATAGCGGGTAAGTTCGTTCCCGATGTTTCCCCGGTCCTTCACCTCCGTGGTACTCTTGTGGCGGACCCGTTGCAGGTCGCTACCGAACTGGGTTTCACTTTTCTTCTGTTAGCTCTGGTCTTCATCTTCCCCAATCTTTCCTTCTTCGTAAACCTGTCCTTGAGTCTCGTCCTTTAGATTTCTGCACTCGTCTTCGACTTTCCTATAATGATCCCTTCTCTCTCTCTGAACTTCGTTCTGCCCTGGCCCTCTGCGGTTCTACGGCGGCGGGCTCCGATGGTATTCATTATGAGATGCTTCGCCATCTCCCTCCGTGCACGTCTCAGTATTTACTGAGTCTGTATAATCGGATCTGGGAGTCGTCGTCAGTCCCTGAGGACTGGCTCGATGCCGTTGTCCTCCCTGTTCGCAAACCAGGGTCTCTGGGAACTTCCCCTAGGACTTTCGCCCTATTGCCCTCACAAGTTGTGTCTGCAAACTCTTTGAACGTATGGTTAACGTTCGTCTGATGTGGTTCCTGGAACACCATCACCTCCTCTCCCCTTCTCAATTTGGTTTCCGCAAGTGCCGCAGCACGACAGATGTCCTGGTGAACTTGGAGGTCTATATTCGTACTGCTTTTGCTGCGAAGACCTCCGTTGTTGCCGTCCTTTTTGACCTGGAAAAGGCTTACGACACCACTTGGCGATATCATATTCTATCCCAGCTTCATTCTTTTGGCCTTCGTGGTCATCTCCCTCTCTTTCTTCTCCACAGCTCCTCTCTCGTCGTTCCTTTTCGGGTGCGCCTTGGTACCGCTCTCTCTGCCTCTTTTCAGCAATACGAAGGTGTGCCCCAGGGTAGTGTTCTGAGCACTACTCTTTTTCTGGTTGCCCTCAATGGTCTTCTTTCCTCTCTTCCTTCAGGTGTCTTCTCCGCTCTCTATGTCGATGATCTTACCCTTTGCTGTCAGGGTGATGATTCGCCTCTCCTTCAGCGCCGGCTTCAACTTGCGATTGATGCCGTGTCGTCTTGGGCCACCGATCATGGCTTCAAGTTCTCTACTTCTAAGACTTGTGCCATGTCTTTTACTCGGAAACGGGTCGTTCTTCGTCCCTCTTTGTCACTTTATGGTCATCCCTTGAGTACAAAGATTCCGCGAAGCTTTTGGGTTATCCTTGACACTCGTTTGTCTTGGTCTCCCCATATCTCTTACCTCCGTGTTGAGTGCTCTAAGGCCCTTACCCTCCTTCGAGTATTGTCCCATACTTCTTGGGGAGCGGATAGGCGCACTCTCCTTGCTTTGCATTCCTCTCTCGTCCTGTCTAAGCTCGATTATGGTTGCCCTGCTTACTCTTCTGCTTCTTCGCTCTGTCTTGATGCTTTGCACCATACTGGGCTGCGCCTCAGTTCTGGTGCCTTTCGTTCGACTCCCGTCCTTAGCTTGTATGTTGACACTGGCTTCCTGTCTCTCCAGGACCGCCGTGATCGCTACTGTCTTCGCTATCTTGCGCGGTCCTTGCAACATCCTTCCTCTCGCCTCTGTCGTGCTTTAACTTTTACCCCTCCTGCGCCTGTTCCTCTTCACCACCTCCCTCTTTCTGTCCGGTTATCTCGCTTACAGGATCTCTTTCCGTTCGTGTTTCTAATGTTTCTCCTCGTGTTGTTCCTTCTTTGCCCCCGTGGAGAGTCCCCCTTCCGCAGTTTTGTACGTCCTTGACCCGCGTCACTAAAGCTTTTACCCCTCCTACGGTTCTAAAACGCCTTTTCCTTGAGCACTTTTCTTCTCACTCCCGCTCCGTTTCTGTCTTCACCGATGGTCTAAGTCTGCGGACGGTGTTGGCTACTCTGTTGTTTTTCCTGATCGCACTTATATGTGTCGCTTACCTCCGGAGACTAGCATCTTTACAGCGGAGCTTTATGCTATTCTCTATGCTCTTCGTCTCCTGCTTTCTCGTTGTCAGTCTTCCTTTGTGGTTGTTGTTGACTCTCGTAGCCCTCATGGCTCTCGGGTCCTTTCATCCAGTAGTTGTCGAGATCCAGCATTGGCTGTTTCTTGTTCACAGTAGTTTAAGTCGGTTGAGTTTTGTTGGGTTCCCAGCCATATTGGTGTGTCTTTAAATGAGCGTGCGGATGCTGCCGCCAAGGAAGCTGTCCGCTCTTGTCCCATCTCTCGTAAAGGTATTCCATATTCCGACTTTTACCGGTTATCCATTCCTCCATCCTTACCCGTTGGCAGGCTTCTTGGTCGTCTGTTACTGGTAACAAACTCCGTACTCTTAAATGTTGTTTTCCTCGTGGCCGTCCTCCTACCACCGTAACCGCGGTGGGAAACTGCTCTGGCGAGGTTGCGTATTGGCCATACTCGCTTAACCCATGGTCACTTGATGGAGCGCCGCCCTGCTCCTTATTGTCCTAATTGCATTGTCCCTCTTACGGTCGTGCATGTCCTTCTTGAATGTCCTGACTTCCGGGACGAGCGTGTGTCTTGCTTTCCGACCGCCCCTCGCGGTCACTTGTCCCTCGATAGAATTCTTGGTGACTCGGATACTTTTGATATCGTTCGCCTTATGCGTTTTTGTTCTCGTATTGGCATCCTTGGTGATATTTAGCGCCCTCTGATTATTCCGCACATTTGATGGTGCTACTACCTTCCACATAGCCTCCCGGTTTTGGTGCCTTCTTTTGATTTACTTAAGTTAGTGAGTAACTTACAGCATCACTGGAACACATAGCCTGGCCACAGATCATCGTTCTAGGGAGTAAAAGGCTAGCACAAATATTCCATTTACTGCATTAAAGCCTTCCACAACAGTAATAAATAAAACACTCTACTAATATCACACACACTAATATTATATATCCAGCTTCTCAACACTGGGCATGACAATTAAATACAGGTCTGTAAACTGCATCAATCAACATCACTGACCCAAGAACTTTGTCTACACAGGGTAACACTAGTGCCTATATGCAGCTAATACCAACAAGGGTGGTGGTGCGTCAACCAATAATACATGAGGTAAGAGAATAATATCACATACAGCACCTTGGCATTTCACAAGTTCCTCAAA
>WNGS01165866.1:77352-93316 GCA_020271785.1 Procambarus virginalis | reverse complement strand
TGTGGTGTCTGTGTATAGCTGAGATAGTCTTGGTAGTAAGGTTGATGTAAAGTCATTCCTGGTTACTGACTTTAATACTTATAAACGATTACATGACTAGAGCTCCCAAGCTTGGCAGGCGTCCTGTGCTTTGTTTACCTTCTCTCTCTGTGGCGTCCAGCCGCCGCACATAGAAAACGGATGGTACCATTTTCTGTGAACATGACATCCCTCCTTTTCTTTAAAAAGAATGAATACAGGATGTCTACCATGCTTGTAGCACAAAGCAAAGTTATTGACACAAAGTAAGTTATTAACATATCAAGAGATATTGCATACATTTAACATTAATTAAACACACAAAGAATTTAAACAATCTTTACCACAAAGGATTTCAATGTTAAAAATACATATGCAATGTTAAACAAACATGAAAGAAACTGTAATACAAAGTTACAAAATATTGAATGAGAGATCTGCATTATTCAAACAATATTAAATTTAGTTCAGCATAACAAGTAAATACTTTGCATTACATAGGAACACAATTAATCATCATATCGTGTAGGGCGTTTAACATGACGTTTTGGACGAGAGTCCTTAAGTACAAGAATATCCCTCGATGAATTGTTTATCGAGTTATAACTCATTTTTTCTTTTTCTTTTGCACGACTTTGCACTTCATCATTTTCTACACTATTTGGAATCACTTTGAAATAAGCCATATTACGTGTTATACTATGATCTCTATTACTCGCTGTTACCATAGTTCCTTTTACACTAATCACTTTATATGGTTTTGTATCATACGGCATATCTAACTTTCCCTCTTTTTTCTTTTTAACGAGAACAGTATCTCCAACCTTTATGAATTGTTCCTTTGCACGTTGATCATGAGCAATTTTCATTTTGCCCTTGGCTAGTGCATCCTTCTGAGCGAGACGTTTATCCGTTACCTTGGCTGGCATGACAGGTAGTGCGATTCTCATAGGACGTCCAAATAAAAGTTCGCCAGGCGACTTGCCCAGTGTTCCATGCGGTGTTGCACGGTAGTTCCTGAGAAAAGCATACATAGCTTGTTTCCAGGATCGTCCTTCGGCATGAGCACAGCGTACAGCTTTCATGAGAGGTTGCATGAATCTCTCGACTTCTCCATTTGCTTGAGGATGTAGTGGCATCACACGGCGGTGTTTGAATCCAATATGCTCAGCAAAGTTGACAAAGTCTTGTCCATTAAATGGCGGTCCATTGTCCGTCTTGACAACTTCAGGAATGCCAAAGTTTGAAAAGATCTTGTCGAGTTTCGGGATGACAGCCTTTGCAGATGTGGAAGTGATGATTTCTACTTCTGGATAACGTGAGTGATCATCAATGACTACCATCAAGTACTCTCCAGTTGGTAGCGGTCCACAGAAATCCATCGATACTTCCATCCATGGTGCAGCAGGTAGTGGTGAAGGTTGTAGAGGTGTTGGTCTTGAAGTATCCACTGCAGCTTGGCAAGGGACACAGGCATCATGCATGTCCTTAGCTTGACGATCAATGCCAGGAAACCACACCTTTTCTCGTAGCAGCTGTTTGGTCCTTACAAGACCTTGGTGTCCTTGATGTGCAAGCTTCAGAGCACGTTGCTGGAGAACAGCTGGAATGACGATACGAGTACCTCGCAGCACGGTGTCGCGTTGTTGCGTAACACTTAATTCTGTCTGGATGCGTTCAAGTGCTTTGAATGCATCTTGGTCAACTCCTGAGGGTGGGATGCGTGGAAACTTTTTCTTAGTCAATGCATCCACTGTTGCTTGCAGAGTTGGGTCCTCTAGGGTTGCAGTACGGATTTCATCAAGAGTGAGAGCCTTAGGGACTGCATCACAGGTTACAGAGTGTACATATTCCTCGGCAACTTGCTGATGCTTGGTGATGGTGAAACTGTTGGCAGGATGTCGACTGATGTAATCAGCGGGATTGCCTGCACCTGGCTTGTATTTCACCGTAAAGTTGTATGGTTGCAGACGAAGAGCCCATCTCTCAATGCGAGCTGGTGGTTTGGACTTTGGATTATTGAAGATGGTCTCCAACGGTTTGTGGTCAGTGACTATCGTGGTAAAGGGTGCACCAAGCAGATACACATTGAAGTGTTCACAGCCCCATACAAGAGCAAGAGCTTCCTTCTCTGTCTGACTGTATCGTTGCTCAACATCTGTGAGAGAACGGCTGGCGTAGGCAATTACTACTCTTGAATCTGGTTGACCAGGTTTGTGTTGGGCTAACACAGCACCTAAACCAACAGGACTAGCATCCACCGTTAACTCAGTGTCCATTGATGGATCAAAGTATGCAGCAGTCGCATTTTCTACTAGTGCATCTTTCACAGCATCAAATGCATTTTGCTCGACATCGCTCCAGTACCATGATGCATTTTTCTTCAGGAGCTCACGTAGAGGCTTCGTAATGGTAGCAAAATCTGGAATGAAGCGAGAACAGTAGTTTGCCATTCCCAGAAAACTATGTACTTCAGTGGATGTTGAAGGAGGTGCAGCATTCTTGATATCTGCAACTTTCTTAGGATCTGGAGACAGACCTTTGTCACTAAGTACATGTCCAAAGAATTCAATTTTATGTTGATTGAACTCACACTTTGCTCGGCTTAGCGTCAAATTCTTTTCTCGTAAGCGTTGCAATGTTGCACGAAGAGCTTTGTCGTGTTCAGCTTGGGTACGGCCATAAACAATGATGTCATCAGACATGTTGTCAGCATTAGGTATATCTTGCAATACCTGGCTGATGATGTGCTGGAATACTTCAGCAGCACTGTTAATACCAAAACTCAGGCGCTTGTACCTATACAGACCTCGATGTGTCGTAAACGTTGTGATGAATCGACTCTCATCATCAAGTTCAAGCTGATGATAGCCCTTGTTTAAATCTAACTTGCTGAATACAGTTGCACCATTCAAGCGGTAGATCATATCATCTACAGTGGGTGTAGGATGGCGTTCACGCATTATTGCCTTGTTGGGAACACGCATGTCTACACAAATGCGTATCTCATCTGGATTCTTCGGCTTTGGTGGAGTGACAATTGGGCTTACCCATGGTGTTGGGCCTGTTACCGGTTCAATGATATCTAGTTCTATCAGCCTATCCAGTTCGGCATCGACTTTCTTGCGAGTATGGAATGGTTGTCGGCGATGTGGTTGGGCAACTGGAATTACATCTGGGTTGATATGCAGATGTACCTTGCTATCAGTATAACAACCTATGGATTTAAACCGATCAGAAAATTCAGCAACAATAGCATCAACATTGTTTGCAGATTCCACTGCTACAGCATTAGAAAGCTGAAGTAGCCCCAATTTGGTTGAAGTCTTGTAACTGAGTAAAGACTCCTTTGCATTCCTAACAACATGGAATGTAGTAATGAGCATTGCATTCTTTGACTTAATCTCTGCAGTGAAAGTTCCAATCACTGGTAAGGCTACCTTTGAAGCATAGGCAGTGGCTTTGCCATTATAGTTTTCAAGCTTTGGGAACTGTTTTTTAAATTTTTCATAGTGGCACTCAGCAATGGTGTCAATGTTTGATCCAGTGTCAATGAGAATTTTGAGACAAATGCCAGCAATGTATACTATAGTCTCTGGGTTGTTTGGAAGATCATTCCATTCTGTGATTGCTTGTACTCCATAAATATAATCACATTCACTGTCATCTGAGACTGGTTGTAATGAAATGTTGTCTTGTATATTATTAACATTCTTGATTTGAGGTGCAATATTGTGTTTGCCACCTCGACTCCTATGACTTGATCCTCGTACATTGCTTTTATTTATTGATTGTGGTTTCTTTAGTGCGGAACGACACATAGCACCAAAATGACCTAGTTTTCTACACTCATAGCACTTCTTACCTTGTGCAGGACAAACATTATCTTGGTGTGGGTAGTCTCCTCCACAATTGTAACATTTATTATTGACAACCTCTGATGTGAGTCGTTGTGACTGCTTGAGTCTTGTTCCATGACTCCAGTTGTGATGTGGTTCTCGGCTCAATTTAATGTTAGGTTTGGCATGATATCTTCTACGATCATGGTGTACTCCCTGAACCTTACATACTTCATGACTGTTAGTAACAGTGGCAGAACCGTTGTTGGCACTGCACTCCATGGCACGAGCATCACGTGCAGCATCTTCCATTCGACGAGCCATATCCAGTATCTTGTTAAGAGAACTTTCATCATCAACAAGTTCTAGAGCTCTTCGACGAAGACGTGTAGATGTGCATGTTTCAATTATTTGCTGTTTGATTTCTTTGTCAACATCAGCAAACTCACAATGGGTTGCTAAACCCTGCAGACGTGTATGGTATTGATCAACAGTTTCATTAGAGAGTTGTTTTGCTCTCCTGAAATGCATAATTTCCATAGCAGTATTTTGCCTTGGTTTGAAATGCTCAGTTAATTTGGCCTTGGCAGTGTCATAATCTTTGGCACCACCAGTGTCTTTCAGTGTATCAAAGATGTCACAAACTCTATCACCTGCATAATGAAGTAGAAAGGCACGCTTTCTTTCAGCACTTTTGATGTCAGAAACTATCAACAAATTTTCAAACCTTTTAAGCCATTTGACCCACCTCTGTGACAGGTTTGTCTGGTCACAGTCAGGATCAAATGCAGGAAACTGAGGTATATTTGCCATTTTTACTGAATAAATTTAAACTTATCACTTAAAATGTTCCTCAGAATATATAACACTTACTGCACTGTATATGTTATTTAAGAATTCACTGTAATTACTTTAATTTTGCAAAGCACACAAGCATTTTAATGCAAAAGTTCACAACAGTGCATAACACAGCAGCAACTGATTTCTTACCTAGCCCTTGTGTACATGTGTTGTTCCTACTCACAGCAACACAGCAGTTGTTAGCAGTTGGTACAGCAGTTGTCAGCAGTTGGTACAGCAGTAGGCAGCAGTTGGCACAGCAGTTGGCAGCAGTAGGCACAGCAGTTGGTTCACAGCGTGAAGAATTTTGTAGCACGAAGCGTCGTTTCATAACCAAAACATCGGGTTTTGTACACTGCATCAAAGCGTCGTCTCGTACACAGCGTCGCCTCGCAGATTACTCAGTACACAGCTTGAGTCAGCACAACTTGGGGTAGCACACAGCATTGGCCAGCACACAGCAACGGCCAGCACACAGCAACGATCAGCACACAGCAACAGTCAGCACAAATAAGCATGGGGTATGGTGCTCACAGCTTCTCTTTCCTCCTCCGGGCGCGTGAGGCAGCATGCTTCTCCCTTGTGTTTTGTTGAACAAAATACCTGCGTTCCCAGTTCATCTTCGTCGCCAATGTGGTATCTGTGTATAGCTGAGATAGTCTTGGTAGTAAGGTTGATGTAAAGTCATTCCTGGTTACTGACTGCAGTAACCAGGAATGACTTTACATCAACCTTACTACCAAGACTATCTCAGCTATACACAGATACCACATTGGCGACGAAGATGAACTGGGAACGCAGGTATTTTGTTCAACAAAACACAAGGGAGAAGCATGCTGCCTCACGCGCCCGGAGGAGGAAAGAGAAGCTGTGAGCACCATACCCCATGCTTATTTGATACTTATAAACGATTACATGACTAGAGCTCCCAAGCTTGGCAGGCGTCCTGTGCTTTGTTTACCTTCTCTCTCTGTGGCGTCCAGCCGCCGCACATAGAAAACGGATGGTACCATTTTCTGTGAACATGACACCCACCAAACAACAGAAGACCCAGACAGGAATATGATAGAAACAACATGGCTACCATCATTATAATAGAGAGCAGCAGCTTCTGTGGTTAGTAGGAACGGATCCAGACTACTAATCATGAGAGACTTCAACCATGGGGAGATAGAGTGGGAGAACAGAGACCCACATGGAGGACCAGACACATGGAGAGCTCAGCTGCTGGACGTAGCAACAAGAAACTTTCTAAGTCAACACGTCAAGGGACCGACAAGAATGATAGGAGAGGATGAACCAACTTAATTTGCTTGATCTGATATTTACCCTAAATGAGTCGGATATAAGGGAAGTTAAGTTGGAAGCACCCTTGGGAATGAGTGATCACAGTGTATTGAGCTTTGAGTACCTGGTTAAGCTAGGAATTATCTCCCCCAAAAAAGAACTGGGAAACAAAGGGCTGGCGTACCGAAAGGGAAACTATGAGGAGACGAATAAATTTCTAAGGGATATACCATGGGACACAGAACTCAGAACTAAGTCCATACAAGACATGATGGACTATGTCACCAAAAAGTGTCAGGAGGCGGTAAACAGGTTTATCCCGGCCCGACAGGAAAAAACTGAGAAGTATCCGTGGTTTAATAGGGAATATATGAAAGCAAAGGAGCTGAACAGAAGGGCGTGGAGGAACTTCTGTAATAACAGAACACCAGAAAGTAGAGAGAGATACCAGAGAACCAGGAACGAGTATGATAGTGTGAGAAGAGCAGCTAAAAAAAGGAATGAAAATGATATAGCTAATCAAGCCAAGACCGAACCAAAGCTACTTCACATTCACACCAGGAGGAAAACATTATACACACTTTTACAAAGATACAATAGCAGTCTCTGTTGCCACTTCCATTATATTCACTATGAATATAGTTACTACACAGTCACACCAGGAGGAAAACAGCAGTGAAGGAGCAGGTGATGAAACTTAGAACGGGTGAGGACAGGTACACAGAGAATGACAAAGTGTGTGAAGAACTCAACAAAAGGTTCCAGGAGGTCTTTACAATAGAACAAGGAGAGGTCACGGCGCTAGGAGAGGTAGCAGCAAACAAGGCGACCTTGGAAGGGTTCGAAATTACAAAAGATGAGGTCAAGAGGCACCTATTGGAGCTGGACGTGAGAAAGGCTGTTGGCCGGATGGAATCTCACCATGGGTATTGAAAGAGTGTGCAGGAGCACTTTGTTTGCCACTCTCCATAGTGTATAGTAGGTCAATGGAAACGGGAGACCTACCAGAAATATGGAAGACTGCTAATGTAGTACCAATATACAAAAAGGGTGACAGACAAGAGGCACTGAACTAAAGGTCAGTGTCCTTAACTTTTAAACCATGCAAGGTGATGGAGAAGATCGTGAGAAATACCTAGTAACACATCTGGGGAGAAGGGACTTCGTGACAACCCATCAACATGGGTTCAGTGAGTGTAAATCTTGCCTTACAGGCTTAATAGAATTCTACGATCAGGAGAAAAAGTTTAAGCAAGAAAGAAAAGGATGGGCGGACTGCATTTTTTTGGACTGTCGTAAAGCCTTTGACACAGAACCGGGTGAGGACAGGTACACAGAGAATGACAAAGTGTGTGAAGAACTCAACAAAAGGCTCTAGGAGGTCTTTACAACAGAACAAGGAGAGGTCACGGCGCTAGGAGAGGTGGCAGCAAACAAGGCGACCTTGGAAGGGTTCGAAATTACAAAAGATGAGGTCAAGAGGCACCTATTGAAGCTGGACGTGAGAAAGGCTGTTGGCCGGACTGAATCTCACCATGGGTATTGAAAGAGTGTGTAGGTTTTTGTATATTGGTACTCATTATCGATCCTGTTGGCCCTCTGAATAGGACAAAGTCAGGTCATGTATTTTTAATAACCTTAATGTGTGCCACATCCAAGTTTCCAGAAGCTTATCCTGTAAGAAACATAAGAGCATAGACAGATATCCATCAGTAGACAAAATTCTGTACTTTGTTTGGACTACCTCGAGTTATCCGGACTAACAACGGTAGCAATTTTCAGTCTGCAGAGTTCAAACGATTTTGCGAGAAGTACCAAATAGAACATCGCTTGTCCAGTGCTTATCATACACAAAGTCAAGGTCCCTTGGAGAGATTTCACCAAACTATGAAGCAGATTATACTAACTGTTGGTGAAGACTCCAGACGTAATTGGGATGAAGACTTACCTTTTATCTTGTTTCCAGCTCGAAATGGTTTACAGCATTCCTTGGGTTGTTCCCCGTTGCAATTAGTTTTCGGACACCAACTGAGAGGCCCAATCCAGTTGCTGATTGAAAGGTTGTTGGGAAATGTCTCTCTCCCTGATGGAAGTCGTCTGTTGAGTGAGATCCAGTCCAAGTTGAAGAAGTACCAAGACGTGGCAAGCGAGCACCTGAAGAAGTCGCAGTTGAAGGTGAAACAACACCATGACAAGAAGTTCAGGGTGAAGTTGAGATGTTTTCAACCAGGTGATCTTATTCTTGTTTTAAAGTCCAGAGTGGAAACTGCTTTAGCTCATCATTTTGAAGGTCCGTTTGAAGCTGTTTGCTTCTGAGTTAACGTTATAAGTTAACTTATAAACTTATTCTTTCGTTTCTGAGTTAACGTTCTGAGTTAACTTATAAAATTAAAAGTCTGCAGGACCCTTCCAAGGTTTTGGTAGTGCATATTAACAGGTTAAAAGCATTTCAAGGCTCCAGGCCAGTGTCTTGTGTGGTACAGGACACAGTCACCCCTGAGAATCATATATCTGATGACTTGCCTAATCATACCTTTTGTAATTCTAGTTTTGAGGAGATGATGGGACATTTGGATGAGGTTAAAAAGGAAGAGTTGAGAATGTTACTACACCAGTATTCTAATCTGCTTGGAGAAGTTCCTACCCAGACCTCTGTTTTGAGCCATGATATTCAGCTCACAGACACCACCCCTATTCGTATGCATCCGTATAGAGTATTTTCAGAAAAGAGAGATATTATCAGGAGGGAAGTGGAGTTCCTCCTGGAAAATGGTTTAGTTACACCCAGTCAGAGTTCCTGGTGTTCACCATGTTTGTTAGTTCCTAAACCGGATGGGAGTTGGCGCTTGTGTACTGACTATAGGCGGTTAAATAAGGTAACTGAAGTAGACACTTTCCCATTGCCATTGCTTGAGGATTGTATCGACCAACTTGGTCACTGTCAATATATATCTAAACTCGATTTGTCCAAGGGATATCATCAAGTGCCTCTAACAAGTCGAGCTAGTGAGTATTCTGCTTTTGTAACACCTGATGGTTGTTCTCAGTATAACGTTATGCCTTTTGGTCTTAAAATTGCCCCAGCAACCTTCCAGAGATTAATGAATTTGTGCTGCAGGATATTCCAAATTGCCGTGCTTATTTACATGACATTGTTTTATTTAGTGATTCTTGGCAAGAACATTTGCAGGGTTTAAATTTGTTGTTTGTTAAGTTGCAGGAGGCCAATCTTACTATTAACTCAAAGAAATGTAACTTTGCTAGAGGCACAATAGTTTATCTAGGGCTCGAGGTTGGTCAAGGTAGGGTGATGCCTCTTTCTGATAAAATTAATGCCATTGTAAATTATCTTATCTTGACTAACAAAAAACAGGTTCAGCGACTTTTAGGGATGTGTGCCTAGTATCGAAGGTATTGTAAGAACTTTTCTATTGTAGCTTTACCTCTGACTGATTTGTTGCAGCAGAGAGTTAGATTTAAGTGGACTATCCAGTGTCAAGAAGCCTTTGATGGTTTAAAAAGTATCTTATCTTCATCTCCAGTCCTCGCTTGTCCTGGTTTTACTAAGCCTTTTATCATGTATATAGATGCTTCTGATTTGGGTGCAGGTGCTGTCCTAATCCAGATTGGTTGTGATAATGTTGAGCATCTTGTATACTATTTTTCGAGAAAGTTCTCTAGTACAGAGAGAAATTACTCTGTTGATGAGAAGGAGGCTTATGCTCATGTGTTGGCATGTAAAAAGTTTGAGGTATATTTACATGGAAATAAGGTTGATGTATATACCGACCATAACCTTTAACCTTTATTGACAGAATGAAAATCCATAATCAAAAAATTTTGAGGTGGTCTTTGTATTTACAGGAATTCAATCTCCATATTCATCATATTCCTGGAAAGTTAAATGTTCTGACTGATGCCTTATCTAGATGTTTTCCCTGAGAAGACCTATGTGTAGAACCACCCTAAATTTCCTGATTTACTTGATGAGATAATGATTATAATTACTTGTAAGTGCTGAGTTACTGGTAATTGATTTAAAACTTGATGATATGATATTCTTATTATATGTTTTATATATTGTAGTAGTCGATGCTGTAATTGTGCTTGCACCGTATATTTGTGCAGCTTATGAAGATTATTGCGAATATTTATGTTATTCATGATGTGATTTTGCTGTCCATGTCTGTAAGAATGTGTACACTGTGTCTCACATTGTACTTATTTCTTGCGATGGAGATATGTTATGACCACGCATACACCAGTATGATTATACTGAGATTGGTGTATGAGTGTGCTCAAACTATACAGGATATCTTGGTTGATAGCCTCGTATCACGAATATTGTGTATATGATGTAATCTCATGTTACCATATATTATTCTGATTTTATATATTGTCAATATGTGACATACATTTCCAAGTCTATATTAATTCTGTATCAAAGATGTATGACATGTAATTGTGGATATATATATATATATATATATATATATATATATATATATATATATATATATATATATATATATATATATATATATATATATATATATATATGTCTACTTATAGCAGTAGCCTAATGTCATAGATTTGAAAAACATCCTTGTACGTTTATTGTAAGTAATGCTACATCAATACTATATAAGTAACATTACGTGGACCATGTTAGAGAGTGTATACATTAAGTTTCCATATGTAATCATAACATGTATACTGAGAAGATTCCATTTTAGTGTTGTACCTAGCATTGTCCCGTTGTCAGCACATTATATGAAATTATGGCACTGTGAAACGTTTTCCACTTAGACAATCTTATGATACACATGTTGTATATATTTAATATATGTATTATCTTTATATGCATATGTATAACCGTTGGTAAATGTCCCTGAATCCTCCCTACCACCCCCCCCCCAATCCACTCTACCCTTCTGATTCAAGTTCAAGTTCAAGTTCAAGTATGTTTATTGAGATAAGCAAGAAATACATCTCAAAGGGATAGAGTAGCTTAGGCTATTTCTACCCCCCTCTACTTCAAGTCCCTCAAGGGGCGCACAAATTCAGTGAGTCAAATACACAAATAACATTACAAGAATCCCATTTAACATTGCAGGTTAATATAGTAAGTACAGCATATTACAAGAATCCCATTTAACATTGCAGTTTAATATAGCAAGTACAGTATATAATCGTCACACTCTTGGGGCAAACTTCTTGTAGCTCCTAAGTATACTGTCTGGTGTACCGACTTTGTAAGTGTTGCCATCTCGTATCCATGGAGAATTCTTTGTGTACTTATTTTGTATTTCATAATAATTTCTTTAATGTATTGAATTATTATTATATATCATTATGTAAGGTTGTGCCTTATACTCTTTAAGTTAAATAAATATAAATATAATAAATATAAATAAATGTTTATTCAAGTAAGGTACATACATACAAGGGATGTTACATTAATGGATCGATTTATAGATAGAGCTAGTACATACAATGCCTAAAGCCACTATTACGCAATGCGTTTCGGGCAGGAAAAACATTAATATCTATAACTTAATACTAATTGAGCATAAAGAATAAAATATGTTGAGAACAAATACAAATAAAGATAAAAAAAAGGGGGGAATATGACTGAAAAAGCAGCACAAATACAATAGGTCGACAGCGTTGTTTAACAAAATAACAGACATGGGTTGACAATAGAGGGGTAAGGTAGGTTACAGGGAATTTATTAGGGAGTGTTTAGTTTTAATCTTAAACTGGTTGAGAGAGGTACAGTCTTTAACATGGTTGGGAAGGTCATTCCACATTTTGGGTCCCTTGATTTGTAGAGAATTTCTAGTTTGATTAAGACGTAGTCTTGGAATATCAAAACTGTATTTATTTCTGGTGTGGTGCTCATGGGTTCTGTTACAACCTTCAATGAAGCTTTTGAGGTCAGGATTGGCATTACAGTTCAGCGTTTTATATATGTATAATACACAAGAGAGAATGTGCAGTGACTTAATATCTAACATATTCAGAGATTTGAGTAGGGGTACCGAGTGATGTCTGGGGCCAGAGTTGGATATTGTCCTAATAGCAGCTTTGTGTTGAATAATTAGAGGACGTAAAAATTTTTGGGTAGTAGAACCCCAAGCACAAATACCATAGTTGAGGTATGGATAGATGAAGGAGTAATAGAGCGTCACCAGGGCAGGTCGGGGTACATAATATCTGATCTTAGAAAAAATGCCAACAGTTTTTGAAACTTTTTTTGATATATTTAGAATGTGTCCCTGGAAATTCAGCTTGTGATCAATGAGAACGCCAAGGAATTTTCCATCTAATTTGTTACAAATTTGGGTATTGTTTATTTTGAGATTTATTTGATTAGGGGATTTATTGCCAAACAGAATATAGAAAGTTTTGTCAATGTTAAGGGTGAGTTTGTTGGCAGTTAGCCAAAGATGGACTTTATTTAGCTCAGTATTTACTGTGGCATTTAGAGCAAGGGGGTCAGGACTGGAGTAAATGAAGGTTGTGTCGTCAGCAAATAGAATAGGTTTGAGGTGTTGGGAGGCATTTGGAAGGTCATTAATGAAGATGAGAAAGAGGAGAGGGCCAAGTATGCTGCCCTGAGGAACACCAATGTTGATGGGTAGGGTGGGAGAAATTGAATTGTTCACAGAAACATACTGGAGCCTGTCAGTAAGGTAAGATTTGAGGTATTGCAGGGAATGATCTCTGACTCCATAATGATGTAATTTAAGAAGAAGGTTTTGGTGGTTGACATTGTCAAAAGCCTTACGCAGGTCCACAAATAACCCAACAGGGAACTCATTTTTATCAAGAGCTGCATGAGTTAAGTTATCATACTAATAAGTGCATCGTTAGTGCTTTTTTTGGGTCTGAAGCCATATTGGCAAGAGCTAAGTATATTGTGCTTGGCTAGATAAGAGTAAAACTGCTTGTAGATTAGTTTTTCAAAAATTTTTGATAAGTTAGGCAGGATTGAAATAGGTCTGTAGTTGTTAACATCTGTGAGATCACCACATTTGTGGACAGGGGTTACTCTCGCTTTTTTTAGAATATCTGGAAAGGTTTGGAGTTCAAGTGACTTGTTGAAGAGCAATGCAATTGCAGGGGCTAAGGATCTGGAGGCTTTTTTGTAAATTAATGTTGGTATCTCCTCAAGGGCACTAGACTTGGTTTTAAGGGAAAGGATTATCTCATTGACGTCAGTGGAATTAGTAGGCTTTAGGTACAGAGACTGTGGGTAGTTACCTGTAAGATAGTCCTTAACGTCAGTACTGGAAGATGGAATATCATTTGCAAGGGATGACCCAATGGAAGAGAAGAACCTATTGAACTCAATAGCAGAATCAGAGGCTGAAAGCTGACCATCGTTATTGGACAGGAGTGTTGGTTTGTTGTTTAAAATCTTCTTTGTTCCCAATATTTGTGAAATTGTGCTCCAAGTTTTTTTTAATGTTGCTCTTTATTTGGATAAATTTATCTTCGTAGTATTTAGTTTTGGCTCATCTAATGTGACGGTGTTCCCCCCCCTTCTAATTCTCCCACGCCTGCTGTAAGAGTCATGTCCACTGAACCCGAGCGTTCTCTATGTTGTGGGCCTCAGTTTAACATATGTGGGAGAGTATAGTGTTCTCGCAAAGCCGAGAAATTCGTGAAAGTAGAATATTTTGGCCTGTGGGATAGGCCCTTTAGGAAGCCAATATGGCGCTGGCTACTCTGTTCTCCGCCAAAACTGTGTGACGTCAGTGACACCAGATTGGTCACCGTCAGCGACGTGGCACAGGGAGCCAATGAAAACCTCCTTTGGAAAATGTGATGTCACATAGGCAGGGGGGGTCCAACCGTAGCGACGCGTTGGCGCCATCAGTATCACACGACACGTCCGCGAGGCAAGACGTGCGACCGGTCATCCTGTCAGAGTGACGGATTACCCGAGCTCTGGTGGATATAAGCGTCTCCTGTTGTCAGCACGCATTCTGAGAGGTCTTCCTTCATCCCAGGTGTGGACCAAATATGGAATTGACGGAATATTGAGCAACAAGTGCTCCGGGACAGGTGCGTTGCAAGAAGTGGACCGGGTATTGACGTGTGTGACGTCCTTGGCAGTTCACCCGTGTAGGAGGCAGCTTAGTGGCTGGGCCATTCCACCGTGAGGGAACCTAGTTGACCGACTTGTCAACTAGGTTGGACGTGTGAGCGACGGTCCTGTTTGACAGTAAGACGACAATCCCGTGGAACCATACGAGTCACCAGATGTATGCAAGCACGTCTAGAAGTCTTCCTTCATTCCAAGTGTGTGGACCGACGAGAGAATAGACAGTATATTGAGCTTCAAGTGCTCTGGAGTCGGGTGCTGTGCAGGTGGAGCTTAAGTAGTATCGTCTGGGACGTCTGATAACTTCACAGTGACATCGTAATGGTGGGACCAGTTCCACTGGGAGTACAGTGACGAGGAACTATTTGGGAATCCGTACGACTACCGCCGAGACGTAGGCTGGCTGCCGTAGTTGGGAGGAAAGTTGACGGCCAGGAGACCGACTCCAACCCTGCAAGGCGTGGAGGTGGAGCACGGACCTGCAGTGTACAGAAGCGGCGAGACGCGATCATCCTTGGGACGTTGGCTTGTGTTTCTGGAGGGTGTATGAGGCGAGAGCCTGGACCAGGAGCTACAACTCAACTCTCATCATAGGATAGGTGAAGTAGGTGTTTACAGTTACCCTCCCAATTCCCCTTTAGTTAGCTATATATATATATCTAGCCAGAATATCTTATATGTTGTGAGCAAGTCTCACCTGGATCTATGTCACAGAGGGCACAGTGTGCGTAGTGAAGCTTTTCAGAGTACTCACAGTATTCGTTTTATATATATATATATATATATATATATATATATATATATGTGGTGTGTGCAGGCACCAGGATTTACTAAAGAATTTGCTGGGACTAGAATTCATTTCCTGTGATTATTATTATATATATTTACTAGTGAACCAGTTATTTGGTTTAGGCTATGAGCCCAGTCTTTATATAAATATTCCTATTGATCTCCATGATTTATATATATATATGCCTGTGTATTGATTAATGATTAATATATATATATGCCTGTGTATTGATTAATGATTTATCCATGTATATGCCTGTGTACTGAATAATCTCATATATGTGAATTGATTACTAGTGATATCGCCTTTTAAGAGGAATTATAGATTTAAAGAACAGTACAGTGATTAAGTGCGTTCATAGTAAATATTATTAAGAATAGTGTATCTTCTTGGTACGGTGAAATATCACTTTGAGTGCAGTGAGAATAAGTTAGTGATCGTGAGGCCAGTGAGGTGGTGCATCGCGTCCTATTGGAATCATAAATATGTCATGTGAATGGTAGATATAGTGATTCGCGAGAAGTTAAAGAAACGGGGCGCGGCGCCAGAGAAAACAAGCAATAATCTTTCTCACGAGCACTAGGGCACGGATCAGCTGATATGTGACAGGTGACGTTGGGGGAGGAAGCGTGTTGCCGTATCGGTGTGCTCCATATTATCTGCTGAGGAGAGAGCAGCTGTTGTACTTGTTTCTGATATGTTTATTGATGCATAAATATCTCGTTGTTTTTAAGTAAAATACCAAAACTCTTTGGTGTTTATATCATCCCCTCCATATACCTTGTGACTATAAAAGCTGTAAAGAAGACAGAGTGACAGAAATAATTACTTGCCTGATACCAAACTAATCGAGCTTGCTCTTGCCACAATTACCACAATTACGCAACTCCACTGTAGTGTTACTGGACACCTGAAAACACCAGTTGGTGACCATGAAGGTAGTGTAAGAGTCCTTGTTGGGGCGGGCACACAAATTGAGGGAACAATCTGTGTCTCCACTCACTCTACGACCTGAGGCCGGTTGAGAGATCGACTGGGGTATTCTCCTGGGCGTACAGTGGCACCGAGAGGATC
>WNGS01165866.1:61939-76352 GCA_020271785.1 Procambarus virginalis | reverse complement strand
GAAACTGTGATCAATACCATACCCGTCTGGCAGGTTTTTAGCAACCCATTGTTGAGTTTGCTGATGTTGACAAGAAATCAAACAGCAAATATTGAAACATGCACATCTACACGTCTTCGTCGAAGAGCTCTAGAACTTGTTGATGATGAAAGTTCTCTTACCAGATACTGGATATGGCTCGTCGAATGGAAGATGCTGCACGTGATGCTCGTGTCATGGAGTGCAGTGCCAACAACGGTTCTGCCACTGTTACTAACAGTCATGAAGTATGTAAGGTTCAGGAGTACACCATGATCATAGAAGATATCATGCCAAACCTAACATTAAATTGAGCCGAGAACCACATCACAACTGGAGTCATGGAACAAGACTCAAGCAGTCACAACGACTCACATCAGAGGTTGTCAATAATAAATGTTACAATTGTGGAGGAGACTACCCACACCAAGATAATGTTTGTCCTGCACAGGTAAGAAGTGCTATGAGTGTAGAAAACTAGGTCATTTTGGTGCTATGTGTCGTTCCGCACTAAAGAAACCACAATCAATAAATAAAAGCAATGTACGAGGATCAAGTCATAGGAGTCGAGGTGGCAAACACAATATTGCACCTCAAATCAAGAATGTTAATAATATACAACAACATTTCATTACAACCAGTCTCAGATGACAGTGAATGTGATTATATTATGGAGTACAAGCAATCACAAATGGAATGATCTTCCAAACAACCCAGAGACTATAGTATACATTGCTGGCATTTGTCTCAAATTCTCATTGACACTGGATCAAACATTGACACCATTGCTGAGTGCCACTATGAAAATTTTAAAAACAATTCCCAAAGCTTGAAAACTATAATGGCAAAGCCACTGCCTATGCTTCAAAGGTAGCCTTACCAGTGATTGGAACTTTCACTGCAGAGATTAAGTCAAAGAATGCAATGCTCATTACTACATTCCATGTTGTTAGGAATGCAAAGGAGTCTTTACTCAGTTACAAGACTTCAACCAAATTGGGGCTACTTCAGCTTTCTAATGCTGTAGCAGTGGAATCTGCAAACAATGTTGATGCTATTGTTGCTGAATTTTCTGATCGGTTTAAATCCATAGGTTGTTATACTGATAGCAAGGTACATCTGCATATCAACCCAGATGTAATTCCAGTTGCCCAACCACATCGCCGACAACCATTCCATACTCGCAAGAAAGTCGATGCCGAACTGGATAGGCTGATAGAACTAGATATCATTGAACCGGTAACAGGCCCAACACCATGGGTAAGCCCAATTGTCACTCCACCAAAGCCGAAGAATCCAGATGATACGCATTTGTGTAGACATGCGTGTTCCCAACAAGGCAATAATGCGTGAACGCCATCCTACACCCACTGTAGATGATATGATTTACTACCGCTTGAATGGTGCAACTGTATTCAGCAAGTTAGATTTAAACAAGGGCTATCATCAGCTTGAACTTGATGATGAGAGTCGATTCATCACAACGTTTACGACACATCGAGGTCTGTATAGGTACAAGCGCCTGAGTTTTGGTATTAACAGTGCTGCTGAAGTATTCCAGCACATCATCAGCCAGGTATTGCAAGATATACCTAATGCTGACAACATGTCTGATGACATCATTGTTTATGGCCGTACCCAAGCTGAACACGACAAAGCTCTTCGTGCAACATTGCAACGCTTACGAGAAAAGAATTTGACGCTAAGCCGAGCAAAGTGTGAGTTCAATCAACATAAATTGAATTCTTTGGACATGTACTTAGTGACAAAGGTCTGTCTCCAGATCCTAAGAAAGTTGCAGATATCAAGAATGCTGCACCTCCTTCAACATCCACTGAAGTACATAGTTTTCTGGGAATGGCAAACTACTGTTCTCGCTTCATTCCAGATTTTGCTACCATTACGAAGCCTCTACGTGAGCTCCTGAAGAAAAATGCATCATGGTACTGGAGCGATGTCGAGCAAAATGCATTTGATGCTGTGAAAGATGCACTAGTAGAAATGCGACTGCTGCATACTTTGATCCATCAATGGACACTGAGTTAACGGTGGATGCTAGTCCTGTTGGTTTAGGTGCTGTGTTAGCCCAACACAAACCTGGTCAACCAGATTCAAGAGTAGTAATTGCCTACGCCAGCCGTTCTCTCACAGATGTTGAGCAACGATACAGTCAGACAGAGAAGGAAGCTCTTGCTCTTGTATGGGGCTGTGAACACTTCAATGTGTATCTGCTTGGTGCACCCTTTACCACGATAGTCACTGACCACAAACCGTTGGAGACCATCTTCAATAATCCAAAGTCCAAACCACCAGCTCGCATTGAGAGATGGGCTCTTCGTCTGCAACCATACAACTTTACGGTGAAATACAAGCCAGGTGCAGGCAATCCCGCTGATTACATCAGTCGACATCCTGCCAACAGTTTCACCATCACCAAGCATCAGCAAGTTGCCGAGGAATATGTACACTCTGTAACCTGTGATGCAGTCCCTAAGGCTCTCACTCTTGATGAAATCCGTACTGCAACCCTAGAGGACCCAACTCTGCAAGCAACAGTGGATGCATTGACTAAGAAAAAGTTTCCACGCATCCCACCCTCAGGAGTTGACCAAGATGCATTCAAAGCACTTGAACGCATCCAGACAGAATTAAGTGTTACGCAACAACGCGACACCGTGCTGCGAGGTACTCGTATCGTCATTCCAGCTGTTCTCCAGCAACGTGCTCTGAAGCTTGCACATCAAGGACACCAAGGTCTTGTAAGGACCAAACAGCTGCTACGAGAAAAGGTGTGGTTTCCTGGCATTGATCGTCAAGCTAAGGACATGCATGATGCCTGTGTCCCTTGCCAAGCTGCAGTGGATACTTCAAGACCAACACCTCTACAACCTTCACCACTACCTGCTGCACCATGGATGGAAGTATCGATGGACTTCTGTGGACCGCTACCAACTGGAGAGTACTTGATGGTAGTCATTGATGATCACTCACGTTATCCAGAAGTAGAAATCATCACTTCCACATCTGCAAAGGCTGTCATCCCGAAACTCGACAAGATCTTTTCAAACTTTGGCATTCCTGAAGTTGTCAAGACGGACAATGGACCGCCATTTAATGGACAAGACTTTGTCAACTTTGCTGAGCATATTGGATTCAAACACCGCCGTGTGATGCCACTACATCCTCAAGCAAATGGAGAAGTAGAGAGATTCATGCAACCTCTCATGAAAGCTGTACGCTGTGCTCATGCCGAAGGACGATCCTGGAAACAAGCTATGTATGCTTTTCTCAGGAACTACCGTGCAACACCGCATGGAACACTGGGCAAGTCGCCTGGCGAACTTTTATTTGGACGTCCTATGAGAATCGCACTACCTGTCATGCCAGCCAAGGTAACGGATAAACGTCTCGCTCAGAAGGATGCACTAGCCAAGGGCAAAATGAAAATTGCTCATGATCAACGTGCAAAGGAACAATTCATAAAGGTTGGAGATACTGTTCTCGTTAAAAAGAAAAAAGAGGAAAGCTAGATATGCCGTATGATACAAAACCATATAAAGTGATTAGTGTAAAAGGAACTATGGTAACAGCGAGTAATAGAGATCATAGTATAACACGTAATATGGCTTATTTCAAAGTGATTCCAAATAGTGTAGAAAATGATGAAGTGCAAAGTCGTGCAAAAGAAAAAGAAAAAATGAGTTATAACTCGATAAACAATTCATCAAGGGATATTCTTGTATTTAAGGACTCTCGTCCAAAACGACATGTTAAACGCCCTACACGATATGATGATTAATTGTGTTCCTATGTAATGCAAAGTATTTACTTGTTATGCTGAACTAAATTTAATATTGTTTGAAAAATGCAGATCTCTCATTCAATATTTTGTAACTTTGTATTACAGTTTCTTTCATGTTTGTTTAACATTGCATATGTATTTTTAACATTGAAATCCTTTGTGGTAAAGATTGTTTAAATTCTTTGTGTGTTTAATTAATGTTAAATGTATGCAATATCTCTTGATATGTTAATAACTTACTTTGTGTCAATAACTTTGCTTTGTGCTACAAGCATGGTAGACATCCTGTATTCATTCTTTTTAAAGAAAAGGAGGGATGTCATGTTCACAGAAAATGGTACCATCCGTTTTCTATGTGCGGCGGCTGGACGCCACTAGACTAGAGGACGTAAACAAGAGCGCACAGGACGCCTGCCAAGCTTGGGAGCCATAGTCATGTAATCGTTTATTATTATTAAAGTCAGTAACCAGGAATGACTTTACATCAACCTTACTACCAAGACTATCTCAGCTATACACCAGACACCACAATAACTGGCCGGCCTCTCACAGTGTTCAAGAAAGAACTCAATGAACACCTCTGAAGAATACCTGATCAACCAGGCTGTGATTCATACTTCAGGCTGCGAGCAGCCACATCCAACAGCCTGGTTGATGACCTGGAAAGTCTGGTCAGAGACCGGGCCATGAGGCCATTGATCCCTGGAAGCTACACAAGGTAGGTATGGTGGAAATTAGGAACATTAACAAAATACTGTACAGGGTACAAAACACAATCACATTTATTCATAGATGGAAAGCAACATGTAAAAGGTCTGGGAATTATGATTGTCTGATGACCTGACATTTAGTGAACATAACCAAGCAAATATAGGTGCAGCCAGGAAAATGATAGGATGAACTATAAGAATGTTCAAGTCCAGAAATCCCACAGCAATGCTAATATCATTTTAACCACTAGTGCTGTTCTGTCTCGAGTACTCACTTTCCCTTTCAGAGCAGGGAATTTTTTCTGAAATAGAGGGAATACAGAGATTATACGGCATCCATAGAAACAATAAAACATTCATTTATTGGGACCGATTTAAAGCTCTCAAAATGTAAAGGAAAACTCTTGTCTCTGGAAAGACGGAGAGAGAGATATCAAATAATATATACATGGAAGATACTGGGGGGCCAGGTCCCAAATTTGCACAAGTAGAATAACAACATACTGAAGCGAAAGATACGAAAGGAAAATCGGAATAGAACCAGTGAGGAGTAGAGGCACCATAGGCACAATTAGAGAGCACTGACTGAACTTCAGAGGGCCATGGCTGTTCAATACTCTCCCAGTAACCATTAAAAATATCAACAGAACAAAGGTGGAAGTCTTCAGGAAGCATTTAGATAAGTTCTTGCAAGAAGTGCCAGACCAAACTGATCGTAGTAGATATGTGGGCCTAAGAGCTGCTCCAAGGAACAGCCTGTTGGACCAAGTTATCACAAGTTGAGCCTGGCCACAGGCTGGGCTTGGGGAGTACAAGAGTTCCCAAAACCCTCTCCAGGTATGCTCCAGGAATGCAATAGAAACAGTAGAAAACATCCCAATAGCCACAAACATTTGAAGCAAGGGAAAGAGATTCGGCCAAAGAAAATTTTCAGAAAATCTATGACCAAGAGATAGTTCCCAAATTAGAAATACAGTATGCAAATAGCACCCTTATTTTAAAAAAAATATGGCAGAAGAGCTCAGCAGAAAATTATGAACCGATAGCAAAAGCTCAGATAAGGGTGAGAATTTTTCACCATTCACAGTGAACAATCTAGTAAAATTAATGGAACATGGTTTTGTAAAACATAAATTCTTCCATAGACCTGCACTTTGATAATGAACCTCATGAATGACTGATAAGGAAATTACAAGTGCATGGAATAGATAGTACAGTACTAGAATATATAAAACAATGGTTAAAACAAAGAATGCAAAGGATTGTTCTAAATGGAAATGACTGAATGAAGAAATGTCATGAATGGGTTACCGCAAGGCTCCATCTAGAAGCCAACCCTTTTTGTCATATGCATCGATGACAGATTATAATATTACAAGTCAAATCATATATGGAGATAATGCTAAGTTTTATGGTAAAGTAGGAAGAGAAAATTATATTGAAGCCTTACTAGGAGATACATTAAAGTTCATAAGACTTGTAATGGGTTTTAACCTCTAAAAATGCAAGACCTTGTAAGTGAAGTATATTGCACATCACAACAATTACACACCAAAATGTTGAACTCAACATTGTCAAGCAGCAGATTGATGTAGGATCTGCAAGTCAGAATTGACCAGCTATTAAACGATACACACGTACAAACGTACATACGTCAAACGTACTAGTTACTGGTTTACTCCCATCTGGACTACTGTATCCACATTAGGTCTGATCTTCCAGAGGCCATATTTCCTTAGGAGAAAGCTTATCATTGCAACAAAAATCATTCCGGAACTAAGTCGAAATAAGGTGGCAGAAAATGACTCAACACAAAGAACCTGCTCCTGTTACTAAATGGCTTCTGTACTTTATCAACTACAGAGGACCACTTGGTTTGCAAACTTAAGTTATCCGAGAGTAACAGTTTCACGATCAGGGTTGGGGTGTCACGCTTCCTTTCCTAAATTCGGGAAGTGATCCGCCAGGCCTCGCGCTAGCCCAGGGTGGAGGGTGACTGGGAGATGGCCAAGTAATTATCAAAAGAAAGCACCAAACCGGAAAGGCTATGTAGCACCATCAAATGTGCGGAATAATCAGAGGGCGCTAAATATAACCAAGGATGCCAATACGAGAACAGAAATGCATAAGGCGAACGATATCAAAAGTATCCGATTCACCAAGAATTCTATCGAGGAACAGGTGATCGCGAGGGACAGTCGGAAAGCAAGACACACTCCTCCTGGAAGTCAGGACATTCAACAAGGATATGCACGACTGGGGAGATGGCCAAGTTTGCCCACTGATCATGTTGAGCGCCACTCTGATGCCTTCTACCCTGTGACGTCACAGATTCAAGGCCCATTGTTTTGATTTGTCACAAGACTGGAGTATTCATTCCATGACTTGTTGGAAATATCTACACAATCTAGGAACATCCGTACATCATGTCAGCTTCAAATGCACGCATTGAGTCAGTGATGGCTGACTAGTGGGTGGATGGGCAAGCAGGGATGGGTGGGTGGATGAGCGGGCAGGGAGGATAGTTGGATGGGCGGGCAGGGTTGGTGGGGGTAGGGGGGGCGAGGGAGGGAGGGATGGCTGGCAGGCAGCGTTAGCAGGTTGGTGGCCAGAACATATGGATGGAGTGATGACTGACTGACTGGCAAGCAGGCTAGCTATCTATCTAGCAGGCGGGTAGGTGGGCAGTTTTGGGTGGGTAGGTATGTGAAAGGATTGGTGGCCAGCTGGAAGGCAGGCAGGGTGGGTAAGTTAATGGATGGGCAGACTAGGTGGGTTACTGGGCAGGCTGGTGGTCAAAGCTTTTGGTGGGCAGGCAGGCTGGCTGGGTGGGTTCAGGGTGGCAATCTTTGGTGGGTTTGAGCGCGGGGTCTTTGGAGGGTTTGGGCGAGAAGTCTTGGGTAGGTGAGCTTGGGTGGGTTTGGGCAGGTAGGCAGGCTTTGGTGGGCTTGGGCGGGCTTGGGTGGGCTCGGGTGGGCTTGGGTGGGTTCGGGCGGGTAGGTGGGCATGGGTGGGTTCGGGCGGGTAGGCAGGCTTGGGTGGGTTTGGGCAGGTAGGCTGGCTTGGGTGGGTTCGGGAGGGTAGGCGGGCATGGGTGGGTTCAGGCAAGTATGCGGGCTTGGGTGGGTTCAGGCAAGTATGCGGGCTTGGGTGGGTTCTAGTGGGTCGGCAGACTTGGGTGGGTTCGGGCGGATAGGTGGGCTTGGGTGGGTTCTGGCAGTTGGCGAGCTTAATTGGGTTCGGGCAGGTAGGTGGGTTGGGTGGGTTCGGGCGGGTAGGTGGGCTTTGGTGGGTTCGGGCGGGTAGGTGGGCTTGGGTGGGTTCGGGCGGGTAGGTGGGCTTGGGTGGTTTCAGGCAGGTAGGTGGGCTTTGGTGGGTCCACCACCTTCTCCCCTAACTTGTTCCAACCGTCTAAAACTCTGTTTGCGAAAGTGAATTTTCTTATATTTCTTCGGCATCTGTGTTTAGCTAGTTTATATCTATGACCTCTTGTTCTTAATGTTCCAGGTCTCAGGAAATCTTCCCTATCGATTTTATCAATTCCTGTTACTATTTTGTATGTAGTGATCATATCACCTCTTTTTCTTCTGTCTTCTAGTTTTGGCATATTTAATGCCTCTAACCTCTCCTCGAAGCTCTTGCCCTTCAGTTCTGGGAGCCACTTAGTAGCATGTCTTTGCACCTTTTCCAGTTTGTTGATGTGCTTCTTAAGATATGGGCACCACACAACCACTGCATATTCTAGCTTTGGCCTAACAAAAGTCGTGAACAATTTCTTTAGTAAATCGCCATCCATGTATTAAAAAGCAATTCTGAAGTTAGAAAGCGTGGCATAGGCTCCTCGCACAATATTCTTTATGTGGTCCTCAGGTGATAGTTTTCTATCTAGAACCACCCCTAGATCTCTTTCTTTATCAGAATTCTTTAAAGATTTCTCAGATAATATATAGGTTGTGTGGGGTCTATGTTCTCCTATTCCACATTCCATAACATGGCATTTATTAACATTAAATTTCATTTGCCATGTGGCGCTCCATGTACTTACTTTGTCCAGGTCTTCTTGAAGGGCATGACAATCATCTAAGTTTCTTATCCTTCCTATTATCTTAGCATCATCAGGAAACATGTTCATATAATTCTGTATACCAACTGGTAGATCATTTATGTAGACAATAAACATCACTGGTGCAAGAACTGAACCCTGTGGTACTCCACTTGTGACATTTCTCCAGTCCGATACATTGCCTCTGATCACTGCCCTCATTTTTCTATCAGTCAGAAAAATTTTCATCCATGTTAGAAGCTTACCTGTCACCCCTCCAATATTTTCCAGTTTCCAGAACAACCTCTTATGTGGAACTCTGTCGAAAGCCTTTTTTAGGTCCAGATAGATGCAGTCAACCCAACCGTCTCTTTCCTGTAATATCTCTGTTGCTCGATCATAGAAACTGAGTAAATTCGATACACAGGATCTTCCAGATCGAAAACCATACTGTCTGTCTGATATTATATCATTTCTCTCCAGGTGTTCTATCCATTTAGTTTTAATTATTTTTTCCAATATTTTGACTATTACACTTGTCAATGATACCGGTCTATAATTAAGGGGGTCTTCCCTGCTTCCACTTTTGTAGATTGGAACTATGTTAGCCTTTTTTCACACATCAGCTACAACTCCTGTAAACAGGGATGCCTGAAAAATCAGTTGAAGAGGAATGCTGAGCTCAGGTGCACATTCTCTCAGAACCCGTGGTGAAAGTCCATCTGGACCAACTGCTTTGTTCTTATTTTGCTCCTTGAGCATTTTTTCCACTTCGTCTCTAGACACCTCTATGTGCTTTATGTTGTTCTCTGGAATTCTTATTGCATCTGGTTCCCTGAAGATATCATTTTGTACAAACACACTTTGGAACTTTTCGTTTAATGTTTCACACATTTCCTTTTCACTTTCCGTGAATCTATTTCCCATTTTCAACCTCTGAATATTATCCTTTATCTGCAATTTGTTGTTTATGAATTTATAGAATAGACCTGGTTCTGTTTTACATTTGTCTGCAATCCCTTTTTAAAATTTCTTTCTGCCTCTCTCCTCATTGCGGTGTAGTTGTTTCTCGTATCTTTGTATCGCTGGTATATTTGGGGGTTTGGCCTCTTCCTGTATTGATTCCATTTTTGTGTCTTTTGGTCTCTGGCCCTCTCGCACTTTCTGTTGAACCAATCCTGTTTCCTAGTTCTGCTTCTCTGTTTTGGTATAAATTTTTTTGTGCCTTTATCATATATTTCACAAAACTTGACATACATCTCATTCACTTCCTTGCCTAGCAACAAGTCTATCCAATTATACTCACGAAAAAATTTCCTATGGTTGCCATAATGTCCTCTCCTAAAGTCAGGTTTTACAATTGCATCGACCGTCATATTTTCTTCCAGATTATAACGCATCGCATACTTTATTCCCAAAAAGACATGGTCACTTTTACCCAAGGGAGGAAGGTACTGAATGTCAAATATTTCTTCCTCCTTCCTGGTAAATATCAAATCTAGCATAGAGGGAACGTCCCCTTCCCTCATCCTCGTAGCTTGTTTAACATGTTGATACAAGAATGTTTCCAGGATGAGGTCTACAAATTTACAGGTCCAGAAATCTTCTGTTTTAGCTTCATATGCTTCCCAGTCTATGGATTTCAAGTTGAAGTCGCCAAATATCAACAGTTGTGAACTATCGTTATCTGCTCTCGCTATGATCTCTCTCATTATTGTTATAAGACCTTCTCGTTTACTATCTAGCTCCTCCTTGACCATGTGCTGCTTAGCGGTGGACTATATGCATTTATGATCATTAGTTTGTCATCTCATGGCAGATCTCTAGTGCTATTATGTCAACTTCTTGTGGATTGGCAGTCATTATTTCGTTCACCTTTAGGTGTTCTTTCACCAGCACAGCAACGCCACAGCCTTTTCTAATTTTTCTGTCCCGTCTCCAAATTGAGTAGCCCCTTGGGAATATGACCTCATTTAAAATAACATCTTCAAGTTTGTCTCCTTGAGTGCAACAATGTCTGGTGTCTGCAGCTGTATTATATCACTTAACTCCAGTATCTTTGATCTTACTCCATCTATGTTGGTGTATGCAATCTTCCAATCTTCAGGAACTTGTTCCCCCTCTTCTTATTTTTCACTCCCCTTTCTCTAATGATTTTGTTGGTTTGCCTTTATGTACCACTTTACTGGTCTGCCTACCCCTATCACTTTGTAGAATAAAGAATTGATTTCTTCTTCATTCCTGCTCTCATTTAAACGTTTTGCCTCAGCGAGGTTCAGTTTCAGCTTCTCTCTATCTTCTTTTGAAAGATCTCGTCTTAACGACCACACTTTCCCATCATCATCATTTCGTAATTTTCTAGCATTCCTTAGTACTTCTTCCATCTGTTTCGCACCATTTAGGGTGATCCTCAAAGGTCGATCTTTCCCGTTTACATATCTGCTTATTCTCCTGTAGTCGCACACATTCTCTATGGTTGTAAGACCTTCCNTTATAAATAAATAAAATAAATAAATAAATGTTTATTTAGGTAAGGTACATACATACAAGAGATTTTACAAAGATTGATGGATTTATAGATAGAGCTAGTACATACAATGCCTAAAGCCACTATTACGCAAAGCGTTTCGGGCAAGAAAAACATTAATGACTAAAGCTTAATACTAATTGAGTATAAAGAATAAAATGTGTTGAGAACAAATAAAAATAGAGATAAAAAAGGGGGGAACATGGCTGAAATAGCAGCACAAATACAATTAGGTCGACAAACAGCGTTGCTTAAAAAAGACATGGATTGACAATAGAGGGGTAAGGTAGGTTACAGGGAATTTATTAGGTAGTGCTTCGTTTTTATCTTAAACTGGTTGAGAGAGGTACAGTCTTTAACATGGTTGGGGAGGTCATTCCACATTCTGGGTCCCTTGATTTGTAGAGCATTTCTAGTTTGATTAAGCCGTACTCTTGGAATATCAAAACTATTTATTTCTGGTGTGGTGATCATGGGTTCTGATACAACCTTCAATGAAGCTTTTGAGGTCAAGATTGGCATTACAGTTCAGCGTTTTATATATGTATAATATACATAAGAGAATGTGAAGTGACTTAATATCTAACATATTCAAAGATTTGAGTAGGGGTACCGAGTGATGTCTGGGGCCAGAGTTGGATATTGTCCTAATAGCAGCTTTGTGTTGAGTAATTAGAGGACACAAATGATTTTGGATAGTAGAACCCCAAGCACATATACCATAGTTGAGATATGGATAGATGAGGGAGTAATAGAGCGTCACCAGGGCAGGGCGGAGTACATAATATCTGATCTTAGAAAGAATGCCAACAGTTTTTGAAACTTTTTTTGATATATCTAGTATGTGTCCCTGGAAATTCAGCTTGTGGTCAATGAGAACGCCAAGGAATTTGCCATCTAATTTGTTACAAATTTGGGTATTGTTTATTTTGAGGTTTATTTGATTAGAGGATTTATTGCCAAACAGAATATAGAAAGTTTTGTCAATGTTAAAGGGGAGTTTGTTGGCAGTTAGCCAAAGATGGACTTTATTTAGCTCAGTATTTACTGTGGCATTTAGAGCAAGGGGGTCAGGACTGGAGTAAATGAAGGTTGTGTCGTCAGCAAATAGAATTGGTTTGAGGTGTTGGGAGGCATTTGGAAAGTCATTAATGTAGATGAGAAAGAGGAGAGGGCCAAGTATGCTGCCCTGAGGAACACCAATGTTGATGGGTAGGGTGGGAGAAATTGAATTATTCACAGAAACATACTGGAGCCTGTCAGTAAGGTAAGATTTGAGGTATTGCAGGGAGTGTCCTCTGACTCCATAATGATGTAATTTAAGAAGAAGGTTTTGGTGGTTGACAGTGTCAAAAGCCTTACGCAGGTCCACAAATAACCCAACAGGAAACTCATTTTTATCAAGAGCTGCATGAATCAAGTTAATCATACTAATAAGTGCATCGTTAGTGCTTTTTTTGGGTCTGAAGCCATATTGACAAGAGCTAAGTATATTGTGTTTGGCTAGATAAGAGTAAAGCTGCTTGTAGATTAGTTTTTCAAATATTTTTGACAAGTTAGGCAGGATTGATATGGTCTGTAGTTGTTAACATCTGTGAGATCACCACATTTGTGGACAGGGGTTACTCTCGCTTTTTTAGAATATCTGGAAAGGTTTGGAGTTCAAGTGACTTGTTGAAGAGCAATGCAATAGCAGGGGCTAAAGATCTGGAGGCTTTTTTGTAAATTAAAGTTGGTATCTCCTCAAGGGCACTAGACTTGGTTTTAAGGGAAAGGATTATGTCAGTAACATCAGTGGAGTTAGTAGGCATTAGGTACAGAGACTGTGGATAGTTTCCTGTAAGATAGTCCTGGATATTAGTACTGGACGATGGAATATCATTTGCAAGGGATGACCCAATGGAAGAGAAGAACCTATTGAACTCAAGAGCAGTGTCAGAGGCTGAAAGTAGGCCATCATTATTTGATAGGAGTATTGGTTTGTTATTTATAATCTTCTTTGATCCCAATATTTGAGAAATTGTGCTCCATGTTTTCTTAATATTGCCCTTTGTGTGGGTAAATTTGTCTTCGTAGTATTTAATTTTGGCTCTCCTAATTATTTTAGATAGCAATGATGAGTAATTCTTTGAGAATTCTTTGGAGACAATTCCTAACCTATACTTCTTCTCAAGGTCATGTTTTTTGTTAATGGATTTAAGTATCCCCTTTGTAACCCAAGGATTGTTTAGCCTTTTAGTTGTGACTTGTTTCTTTAGCATAGGACAGTGGGTGTTATAAAGGCTGAGAGGTTTTTGAAGAAATGATTGAACTGCTAGGTTGATGTCCCGTATGTTCCCTAATTCAGATTCCCAGTTGATGTTAGCAGCAGCAGCAGCTATAAAATTGCCTATAGCAGTTTCATTGTGCAGCCTAAAGCTTATCTCCCTTGCCTCTAGAGGTGGTTTGTTAATGTTGGTTAGGAGAAATGTGGGGTAATGGTCTGTAGTGCTATCGAGGATTATCCGTGAAGTAAGTGGATAGGTTATGTTGGTCCAGATGTGATCAAGAACCGTGGCAGTACTGTCAGTGATTCTAGTAGGTCTAGTGATTACAGGTATGAGGAAGCAGGAATTCATACAGCTGAGGAACCTAGCAGCAGGAGAGTTATCAGGCTCGCAGAGGTCAACGTTAAAGTCAACAGAAATAATTAAGTGGTTTTTGTTCAGTCGGTTCTCTAGTATAAGATTTCTAAGGTTTGAGTTAAATTGAGTCACATCAGTGTTAGGAACCCTGTAGACTGCTCCCACAGTCAAGACAGCATCGTTACCCTTGACTCTGAATGAGGCAAATATATACTCTCCATAAGGGTCTCTAGATTTAATTACTTTTAAGCAAGTCAGTGCATGGTGGTAGTAAAGCGAAGTACCACCACCTCTTTGTATAGGACGACAGTTGTGAATGGCTGAGTAGTTTGGTAGGTTGTAGAGTTGAGAAGTGTCCTCTTTCAACCACGTTTCAGTAAACACAATAAAAGAGAATTTGTTGTCAACTGTTTGAATCAGGGCATTAACATCATCAAAGTGCTTGCAAAGAGATCTTACATTCAAGTTAATTAGAGAAACATTGTGATTACATGCTAAAACATTGTTAACATCATATGCTGTGTAATATCTGCAATTTTGATCATTAAAGTGTTGGTTGCCATAGATAGTAGATAAGAGGTTAAGGTCTGGATCTATAATAGTTTGCATAAGAGGGCTGTTTTACAGAAAAGCCAAAAAGATAATGATAAAAGAACTAGCTATGAAAAAAATATACATATAAAACTATAC
>WNGS01165866.1:8692-60939 GCA_020271785.1 Procambarus virginalis | reverse complement strand
CCATACTAGCTTAGTGGTTCGCTATGGTGAACACAAATGTAGATACTTTTATGTAATGTGTGAGTATATAGTGTAATAACAGCATTAGGAGTATGTTGGGAAGAGCCATTTTGGTGAGGGAGGAAGCGTCATACTCGTAGTGTTGTCACCTGCTGTGTGACTTGCCATGCAGTATATGGTGGCCACTGTGCTGTTTGAACACAATACCAGCTTAATTGTATTGTTATGGTGAATAAAAATGTAGATACTTATACATAACGTATGTAAATAGTGTAAAAGAAAACAAAACAGTTGGTGGGTAGAGGAATATTGGCGAATAAGATGTTCGAGGAGTGAGGGAGGGCTGGGGGCGTGGCAGCTCACACTCGCAGGGTTCTGAGTGTGTTGATGGTGAATGTATATAGTGTATAGTGTGTAAATATGTTACACTACACTAAATAGTGTAATAAAAACAATAACAGTATGGTGGGAGGAGGAATATTGGCGAGTAAGGTGTTTGAGGAGTGAGGGAGGCTAGCTAGCTGGGTGTGGCAGCTCACACTAGTGGAGTTCTGAGTGTGTTGATGGTGAATGTATATAGTGTGTAGTGTGTAAATATCATAAATGAATATTAACATTGGAAATATGAGCAATATATGTGGACACATTTGCGACGCATGTAACAGTGTTTTGGAGAGTACGGATCTCCTACTGTCATAATATTGTGTATGTGTTCATTATACATAGGATGGCAAGAAAAAAAAACAAACAAAAAGCATTTGGAAATGTACGCAAAAAATGAAAAACAAAATATTTGTGGCAACTCGCGCATGTTGAAGCTGGCACGTGACTGGCTCCTGGAGTCTATGCCACAGGCGACTACCAAATCGTGACATCACATGCCATTTTCCGGACCCATTGCAGCTAAAGTAAGTACAATTTCGATTTTTTCTTTGAGGAGCCCCGTCGGCTCCCCAGAGCTTTACCAGGCTGATATGCTAATGTCAGACTTTGGCATCAGTCATGCATATGGAGTTCTAGAGCCTACCGGGGACCACGCCAGTTAGCAGTACTCTGCCTGGGATTACCTGAGTGCGAGTCCTCTTATAGTAAACGCTCGGGACCCTGGGAAAACCCTGGGAGCACGCGGGTCCAATGGATGTGACCCCGGAGTCCCCCCTCGCTTCCAGCGAGTTTGAGGGTTGCTCTCACCCCTTGTCTCAGGGTGACTCTCTGTTTTGCCTCTGTCTGCTGCCTGTGGGGTCGGTGACACCTTCGGCCCAGAGTCGTGCGAGTTTTGTTGCTCGTTGTGGCTCGGTTACCCAGCTGAGCTGACTAATCGGTGCAGGCAGCAGGGGCATTGCATGTTGAGCCTTGGTGGTGGCAATGCTCTCGTTTGTTTGCTCCCCGAGAGCCCTGGGGCTGCCCTGTTTTGCTTAGTGTTGGGACTTGGGGGTGTTGGTTGCTTCGGTTCCTTCCACGCCCCATTGTCTTTCCCCTGGATCCCACCCTTCCTGCCTACATCCGGTTCCTTACCGTCTGTAGGTTCGGGGCGGGGGTTCGATGGTTTTGAGACTCGGGCGGTGTCGGGGAATTCCCCTTTCGGGGTAGTGACGGGGGCATTCGAGCCTGTTCTTCCAGCCGTGTTGTAAGAGTCTGCCAGTGGGCTCCCTTCCTTAGTATTTTCGTGGCTGTCCCGGTTTTCTGGTACGGCCGGGGCTTTGGGGGGACGGCTTGGCCCCAGGGCCTTTCGTGTGGGTTCCGGGGCTGGGGAGGGGCTGTCTTGTGGGGCCTAAGCCTGTAGGACCCAGCGAGGTTTTTTTTTCTCCCCTCTAGGGGGACTTGTGGTTACGTGGAGTAGGGTTTTTCCTCCCCCCCTCGCTGTATAAGTTGTTGGGCGTCGGCCCTCCCCGAGCTCGATCCTTGTCCTTTGAGTCAGTTGGTTCCATCCTGTAGGTGGGTGCTCTTCTCCGTGCTCCCCCTTTGTTTGAGATGGTGTCTTCATCATGTTTCCCCGTTCTTGGGGTTCTACGTGACTTTTGGTCTTGGGTGTGACTGTGCCTTTGTGTGCCTTCAGGACCGGTGTTTGCTTCTGAGTTCTCGAGGGTTCGGGAAGATTTTTCGCTACTCCCGTATTATTCGAACGTCTGTCGGCTCCTAGTCCGGGTCGCCGTTTTGGGCTACTTGTAGCCCAGTTGGACTACTCGTGGCCCGGTTGGGTTCCCATTGGGCTCCTTGTCTTCGCTTTGTTGGCCGGTTATGCTGTCACTGCTTCCTCTTTGGCTCCTGTCCCGTGTGTGGGGTGTTTTTTCTAATTAGCAGTTCCCTAGGGTTGCATTCTGTTTGGCTACTTTTCTTGTGCAGTAGTCCTGGTTGGCACCTTCCCGCAGAGCGGGTTGTGTGGTTTGGCCAGCGTGTCCTGCGCATGCGCCGTGGGAGTTTGTTTTGGTCTGGGCGGTGTGTTTCAGTGCTGGTGTTTGTGCTCTTTTTTCTCGGGTGCTTCACCTCTCACTCTTCTCCATTCTCCGGTATGTGCCCTGTTGCTCCGGGGGTGTCCTGGATTACAGCTGTGGGGAGGACGCCGAGGTTTTCCCTGTGTCATGGGTGTGGGCCTCCTTCACCTCTACCCTGCTCTCCTGCGTGTCCGACTCTGGCTTCTTCGCCTGGCGGTGCTCCAGGGATCTTCTTGGCACTGTTGGGTCATGTCACGTTTGTGCCTCTGTTTGACAGGTGAGTTTCTGCGGTCTGGCGTCTTTCGGCCAGGCGCTGGATGCGGAGATGTTTATATACCTGTCTTTATTTAGGTAAAATTATGTAAAAATGAGACTGTTGGCACACTGGTGACTGTCCCTTTTCAACCCTTCCTGTGCCACTCATAGGCATGTCCAACCCATGCTAGTCATTCAGGGGACCCACCTCTTTCGAGTTATGAGGTGTGTGGGTTGTGGTGCTGGTTATGTACTCACCTGGTAGGGCTCACCTGGTTGTGCTTGCGAGGTTTGAGCTCTGGCTCATTAGTCCCGCCTATATGGAAGAACATGCAGGATAGTACCAGTGGAGAGCCGTGGTGCCATCGGTACAATCAGGGAACACTATACACATCAGAGGTCTGCGGTTGTTAAACGTCCTACCTGCGTGCATATGCCATATTGCTGGTACATCCGTGGACTTCTTCATGAGAACACTAGCCTGTTTTCTAATAGAGGTTTCGACCCATCCTGGCTGTGGTGGGTATGTGGGCCTGCAGACCGCTCCCAGCAACAGCTGGTGAACCAACCTCTCACAAGTCAAGCCTAGCCTCGGGCCAGGCTTGAGGAGTAAATATAATAAATAAAATAAATAAATATGTTTATTCAGGTAAGGTACATACATACAAGTGACGTTACGTTAATGGATCGAATTATAGATAGAGCTAGTACATACAATGCCTAAAGCCACTATTATGCAATGCGTTTCGGGCAGGAAGAACATTAATATCTAGAACTTAACACTAATTGAGCATAAAGAAATAAAATGTGTTGAGAAAACAATACAAATAAAGATAAAAAAAAAGGGGGAACATGACTGAAAAAGCAGCACAAATACAAAAGGTTGACAAACAGCGTTGATTAAAAAAAAATAACAGACATGGGTTGACAATAGAGGGTAAGGTAGGTTACAGGGAATTTATTAGGTAGTGTTTAGTTTTAATCTTAAACTGGTTGAGAGGGTACAGTCTTTAACATGGTTGGGGAGGTCATTCCACATTCTGGGTCCCTTGATTTGTAGAGCATTTCTAGTTTGATTAAGCCGTACTCTTGGAATATCAAAACTATTTATTTCTGGTGTGGTGCTCATGGGTTTTGTTACAACCTTCAATGAAGCTTTTGAGTTCAGGATTGGCATTACAGTTCAGAGTTTTATATATGTATGATACACATGAGAGAATGTGCAGTGACTTAATATTTAACATATTCAGAGATTTGAGTAGGGGTACCGAGTGATGTCTGGGGCCAGAGTTGGATATTGTCCTAATAGCAGCTTTGTGTTGAGTAATTAGAGGACGTAAATGATTTTGGGTAGTAGAACCCCAAGCACAAATACCATAGTTGAGATATGGATAGATGTGGGAGTAATAGAGAGTCACCAGGGCAGGTCGGGGTACATAATATCTGATCTTAGAAAGAATGCCAACAGTTTTTGAAACTTTTTTTTATATATTTAGAATGTGTCCCTGGAAATTCAGCTTGTGGTCAATAAGAACGCCAAGGAACTTGCCATCTAATTGTTACAAATTTGGGTATTGTTTATTTTGAGATTTATTTGATTAGAGGATTTATTGCCAAACAGAATATAGAAAGTTTTGTCAATGTTAAGGGTGGGTTGTGTGGCAGTTAGCCAAAGATGGACTTTATTTAACTCAGTATTTACTGAGGCATTTAGAGCAAGGGGGTCTCGACTGGAGTAAATGAAGGTTGTGTCGTCAGCAAATAGAATTGGTTTGAGGTGTTGGGAGGCATTTGGAAGGTCATTATTGTAAATGAGAAAGAGTAGAGGGCCAAGTATGCTGCCCTGAGGAATGAACTCCTGGAACCCCATCAAGCAGGTCTCGAGCAGGTATCTCCGCCGTCGGTCGCCTGGTGTGCAGGTTCTTGTGCCTGCTGGATTTCTGTCGTCTCCGTTGGCCCTGTCTGGGGTCGGCCTGGAGTCTGCCTGCACCGTTCTCTGCCTTTGCAGAAGCATGTTGCTACATACATGTTGCATGTGGTGAATGTTGCTGCGGCATGTGCATTGGTAACGTGTTTGCGGTGGCGTGTCCTTGTTCCTGTGTCAGGTTGTGGTGTGGCACTTTGCTGCTGTTTTGTGCCTGGGGTTTGCATATGGGGATTTGCTTGTGTTATTTTCGTGGTCTTCGGGTCCCTGGCTTGGCCCATCCATGTGCGTGGGGTTCTGTCCACGCCTGATTGTCCCCCCCCCCTGGTTGTGTTTCCTGGGGTTTGAGCTTTGACTCTTTCGTCCTGCCTCTTCCCTGTCGCTTCCCTGGCATCTCCTTTGCTCGATTTTGCCTGCACTTGCTGCTGTATGGTTGGGGGGTCGGTTTCCGCTGCTTCCCTTCCTTGTGCGTTCCCTTTGTTTCCTCCTCTGCTACAGGGGTTTTCTTTGTACGTTCCTTGGCTTCTGGGCGTTCTTTCAGCCTGTGTCATATGTGCGCTTATGTGTTTTGGTCTGTTTTTGTTGCTCGTACCCCTTGGTTCAGGTACTGTTCTGGTGGCGACCCTTACGCCTTCTTCGCTTTCCTGGCTTGCCCTGCCTGTTGGTTTTTCAGGGTCTTGCGATGTCTCGCGTCGGACCCGTCATTTCTGATCTCCTGGCGAGCTTGCTCACTTTGGGGAGCTTTCTGTTCAGCAGACGTTCCATCTCCTTTGTGCCGGACTGGGTTGGTGGTCACACCCAAGATCTTCCCGTGGCTCCGCCTTTTCCTGGGCTCGGATGAGCCTTGTCGGTGTTGATTATGTTCTGCCTCGCGTGTCTTGCCTCCGGTGGGTCTGGTGGCTTTGCTGTTGGTGCCCCACCTGTGTACTTCTTCTTGGCGGTAGTATGGGGTATTTTGGTGGTCCTTCCTTTTCCTCCTGTGCCTTCTTAGGTGGCTGCGGTTGTTAGCGTCAGCTTGGTTTTTTGGTGGGGGTTGGGGGCTGCTGTCTTGCCACATACTGTCGCCTCGTTTTGTGTGGCGCTGGCGGAGCCGCTTTGGCTTGCTTTCGGTCTTGGTGTTGATTCTGAACCGTTAGTAAGCTGTCTCGTGTGTTGTTTCACCTCCGGCCTGTTCGTACGCTGCTTACACCGTCCTGGTCAGCGTGCTCTGCCTTCTCCTCGGTTGGTAGTGCCTCTTCGGTTCCGGTTTGTTTTTCGTTGGTTCTTTTTCCTGTTGGCATTGCCTCTGGGGTCGGGTCGCTGGGCTTCTTGTTCTCCTCGCAGGGTTTTCTGCTCCTTCGGTTTGGCGTTTTGGTTGTTCGGTGGCAGCAGTCTCCATCTTTTCTCGCACAGAATGGGGCTGCTGCATTCCGGAGGGGTCCTTGGTTTGTTGGTGCTTGGTTGGTCTGGCGGGGGTGTGTAGTGTTTGTGTTCAGTGGCGGCCCTCCGCTGTTATTTGCATGCCTCGGCCTCTATGTCCAGGGCGCGCTTTGAGTTAATCCGGTTCCGTTCTTCCCTGTTCGCGGGTGATGGTGTCCCGGGTTGTCCGCTATGTTATTGCGGCTAGCCTGCCTGTGTTCTTTCCCCATGCCCTTGACGTTTGTGGCTTCGCTGCTCTTGCTGCTGTCTGGGCGGCGTGTGTCTTGCTGTCTTTCGGGTACGGATCTTTTGGTGTTTGTACAGGTGCCTTGCTGTTCGTTGTTTCGTGTTGTTTCCGGGCCCATTCGGGGCTGTGCCGCCTTGGGTTGATGTTTGCTGCCGGTTGTCTAGCTTCCGTTGAGGGGTGCGTGGTGTCCGCCTCCCAGTTCCATCCCTTTGACCTTCCTCTGTGGGTAGTTAGCTCCGGGGACCCGACGGGACTTCCCCCAGAAAACAAGCGTTGAATGTAATGAAACACCATTTTCTGGGTGAGACCCGGAGGCTCCCCGGCAACCCTCCGGCCCTCCCACCGGTCGGCGGTTTTTCGCGTGTTTTGACATCCAGCCTCAGAACTGATGGTGGATAGCCGGCGTGAGAGGTTTGGGGCTCCCCCTTCCCTCCTGGTGAGGGGGGAGCTGCGCAGACAGCGGCGCGGTGACTTATGACGTCATACCAGTTTGCTTGTTTTCTGTTGAGGAGTTCTATCCACTAGTTCGGCTTTTGGTAGCAATTTTAACCGGAATAGGGATTTGTTTTGGAATGCTTACCTTTCTGGATGCTTGACCCGGTCGATGGCAGATATAGAACGCTTCCAACCACACAGGGGTTTCTATAGGCCATTGCTCCCCTTGCCTCTCTGAGGGGGCCAGGTTCTGGGCGTGGTCCCCAGTAGACCCTAGAACTCCATACACATGACTGATGCCAAAGTCTGACATTAGCATATCAGCTGGTAAAGCTCTGGGGAGCCTCTGGGTCTCACCCAGAAAATGGCGTTTCATTACATTCAACGCTGGTTTTTTGCATATCTGTGATCAGCGAAGGGTATTTAACATTTAAAAAAAAAATGCCAAGAATTTATTTCCTGCGCACATGGGGGGGGGGGGGTGCCATATTTGAGCTTGAGCAGGACAGTGCTTAATGGTGTCCCACCTGCGAGCTTCGTCTCGGCGACAGTCTGAAGTTCCTGGCATTTTTTCCATCATTTTCTTTCTCTTCATAGGTTGTCTTTTGTCGGATCGGATCGGGTTGTGTTGTTGTATCTTTCTTGGTGGTTTCAGGACTGGCATGTGAGACCCAATATTGTTGCCTTTTATCGTGCTGTGCTGGCGGAGCCACACCAGCTTGCGTTTGGGGTGGATATCACTTCCAACCCATTCTGCAAGCTTTATCGTGTGTTGTTTTACCTCCGGCCTACTCATGCGCCGCCTGAGTCATCCTGGTCTTTGGACCGGTGCCCTCTTATCTGTCTTCCCTTCTATCGTTAGTCCCTCTTTTACTTCTCTTTGGTTAGGTAGCGCCAGAGAGTTGGAGAGAGACTACACAGGAAATCAGTGTTGAATGTATTGAAATGCCAATATCTGAGTGAGTTCCGGAGGCTCCCTGGCACCCTCCCTCCCACCAGTCGGCATTTCTTTTATGTTTTGATCCCCAGCCTTCAAACTGGTGGTGTGGGTAGCTGGCGTGGAGGGGTCCAGGGCTTCCCCTCCTGGGGAGAGGGAGCTGCTCAAACGAGCAGCGCGATGGGAGAATGTGATGTTTGCTTGTTAGCTTGTTTCTTTAGGTGGGGGGAGTTCTGCTTATCTGTTCGGTCTTCGGTTGCCAGTTTTCTTATAATGTGGGATCTGTTTTGTTATGCTTATCTTTCTGGGTGCCTACACACGGTCGATGGCAGATAGGAATGCCCCAAATACAAGGTGGTTTCCATAGGCCATTGCTCCCTGTGCCTCTCTGAGGGGGCAGAGGTACAGATGGATGATGTACGGGGTCAGGGGTTTTTGGGTTCTAACAAGTGCTAGTAGCCCGGTATCTATTTAAATGTTCCTGGGGCCCAGTCAGTCATGTGTGGCTTGGGCTGTTTGCCCAGCCTAATTTCTCATTTGTCTTGCTTGCTGCCTCCTCTCCTTCTTCCTGTTGAGTCCCTTTATGTTCACCATGGATAGTTAACTTCAGGAAGCCACAAGGAGCTCCCCCAGATCCCAGTGTTGAATGAAATGAAACATCAATTCTGGAGCCCGGAGACTCCCTGACTCCCTTCCTCCAGGTTCTGGAGGAGCCCCGTGACTCCCTGACACCCTTCCTCCAGGTTCTGGAGGAGCCCCAATGACTCCCTGACACCCTTCCTCCAGGTTCTGGAGGAGCCCCGGTGACTCCCTGACACCCTTCCTCCAGGTTCTGGAGGAGCCCAATGACTCCCTGACACCCTTCTTAACGATTCCGGAGGAGCCCTGGTGACTCTGACACTCCCTCTCCCTGCAGGTCGTTGGTTTATCGGGGTTTGTTCATCAGGTTCAGAACTGACAAGAGGAACCTGGTGTGGTGGGTGTCAGGGCCACCTGGTGGTGGTTATTGGTACTAATAATGAGTTCTTTATGGTTTGAATTATCTCTGTTCGTATGGGTCATTTGCAGAGATCATTTGGTGGTTGTGGGACCTTTGTTTTCTGTGTACAGTGGGCTTGATTTACGATGGTAATCAGTCCCAGAGCGTATCGTAAGTCGAAGTCGTGTTGTTTCCCATAAGAAATAAAGGGAATGAATAATCCATTTCCACCTTCCAAAATATTAACTTACAAATACATTTTATTCTGAATAAAAAANCTGATTAGTCCAGATTCACCAGTCAGATGGGTTAAGCCTACTGGGACCATGAGCCAGATCTGGCCCCTCCTCAGAGAGGCACAGGAGCAATTGGCCTATGGATATCCCCTTGTATTTGGGGCATTCCATGTCTGCCGTCAACCGGGTATAGGCAACCAGAAAAGTATGCATAACAAAACAGACCCCACATGGTAAGAAAATTGCAACCGAAGCCCCGGACCCTCCTCGCGCCGGCTACCCACACCTCCAGTTTGTTGGCTGGTGCGCGCTCCGGTTGACACATCAGCTCTGGCCTCAGTTGTTTGCAGTTTTCATATCCCTTGTGGTGAATCTGTTGTTGTGGTGCAGTGGTTAGTTTTTTTTTTAGTGTACTTGGGCTTCACGTGCTTAGGGCCCCTTTCCCTAAGTTACCATTAAGTTTATATTACTTTAGAATTTTTATTCTACTTTTTCTTTGTGACCCAGGTTGCCTAGCCCAACCACCATTGCTCCATTGTGCTCTTTTGCTTTGCCTATGCAGTTTTGATCATTAGTGCAAATAATTACCTACAGTGTACCTGAAAGTACTTTTAAGCAACCTACCTCATTTTTGTGTATAGTTTTATATGTATATTTTTTTTCATAGCTAGTTCTTTTATCATTATCTTTTTGGCTTTTCTGTAAAACAGCCCTCTTATGCAAACTATTATAGATCCAGACCTTAACTCTTATCTACTATCTATGGCAACCAACACTTTAATGATCAAAATTGCAGATATTACACAGCATATGATGTTAACAATGTTTTAGCATGTAATCACAATGTTTCTCTAATTAACTTGAATGTAAGATCTCTTTGCAAGCACTTTGATGATGTTAATGCCCTGATTCAAACAGTTGACAACAAATTCTCTTTTATTGTGTTTACTGAAACGTGGTTGAAAGAGGACACTTCTCAACTCACAACCTACCAAACTACTCAGCCATTCACAACTGTCGTCCTATACAAAGAGGTGGTGGTACTTCGCTTTACTACCACCATGCACTGACTTGCTTAAAAGTAATTAAATCTAGAGACCCTTATGGAGAGTATATATTTGCCTCATTCAGAGTCAAGGGTAACGATGCTGTCTTGACTGTGGGAGCAGTCTACAGGGTTCCTAACACTGATGTGACTCAATTTAACTCAAACCTTAGAAATCTTATACTAGAGAACCGACTGAACAAAAACACTTAATTATTTCTGTTGACTTTAACGTTGACCTCTGCGAGCCTGATAACTCTCCTGCTGCTAGGTTCCTCAGCTGTATGAATTCCTGCTTCCTCATACCTGTAATCACTAGACCTACTAGAATCACTGACAGTACTGCCACGGTCTTGATCACATCTGGACCAACATAACCTATCCACTTACTTCAGGATAATCCTCGATAGCACTACAGACCATTACCCCACATTTCTCCTAACCAACATTAACAAACCACCTCTAGAGGCAAGGAGATAAGCTTTAGGCTGCACAATGAAACTGCTATAGGCAATTTTATAGCTGCTGCTGCTGCTAACATCAACTGGGAATCTGAATTAGGGAACATAGGGGACATCAACCTAGCAGTTCAATCATTTCTTCAAAAACCTCTCAGCCTTTATAACACCCACTGTCCTATGCTAAAGAAACAAGTCACAACTAAAAGGCTAAACAATCCTTGGCTTACAAAGGGGATACTTAAATCCATTAACAAAAACATGACCTTGAGAAGAAGTATAGGTTAGGAATTGTCTCCAAAGAATTCTCAAAGAATTACTCATCATTGCTATCTAAAATAATTAGGAGAGCCAAAATTAAATACTACGAAGACAAATTTACACACACAAAGGGCAATATTAAGAAAACATGGAGCACAACTTCTCAAATATTGGGATCAAAGAAGATTATAAATAACAAACCAATACTCCTATCAAATAATGATGGCCTGCTTTCAGCCTCTGACAATGCTCTTTAGTTCAATAGGTTCTTCTCTTCCATTGGGTCATCCCTTGCAAATGATATTCCATCGTCCAGTACTAATATCCAGGACTATCTTACAGGAAACTATCCACAGTCTCTGTACCTAATGCCTACTAACTCCACTGATGTTACTGACATAATCCTTTCCCTAAAACCAAGTCTAGTGCCCTTGAGGAGATACCAACTTTAATTTACAAAAAAGCCTCCAGATCTTTAGCCCTGCTATTGCATTGCTCTTCAACAAGTCACTTGAACTCCAAACCTTTCCAGATATTCTAAAAAAGCAAGAGTAACCCCTGTCCACAAATGTGGTGATCTCACAGATGTTAACAACTACAGATCCATATCAATCCTGCCTAACTTGTCAAAAATATTTGAAAAACTAATCTACAAGCAGCTTTACTCTTATCTAGCCAAACACAATATACTTAGCTCTTGTCAATATGGCTTCAGACCAAAAAAAGCACTAACGATGCACTTATTAGTATGATTAACTTGATTCATGCAGCTCTTGATAAAAATGAGTTTCCTGTTGGGTTATTTGTGGACCTGCGTAAGGCTTTTGACACTGTCAACCACCAAAACTTCTTCTTAAATTACATCATTATGGAGTCAGAGGACACTCCTGCAATACCTCAAATCTTACCTTACTGACAGGCTCCAGTATGTTTCTGTGAATAATTCAATTTCTCCCACCCTACCCATCAACATTGGTGTTCCTCTGGGCAACATACTTGGCCCTCTCCTCTTTCTCATCTACATTAATGACCTTCCAAATGCCTCCCAATGCCTCAAACCAATTCTATTTGCTGACGACACAACCTTCATTTACTCCAGTCGTGACCCCCTTGCTCTAAATGCCACAGTAAATACTGAGCTAAATAAAGTCCATCTTTGGCTAACTGCCAACAAACTCACCCTTAACATTGACAAAACTTTCTATATTCTGTTTGGCAATAAATCCTCTAATCAAATAAATCTCAAAATAAACAATACCCAAATTTGTAACAAATTAGATGGCAAATTCCTTGGCGTTCTCATTGACCACAAGCTGAATTTCCAGGGACACATTCTAAATATATCAAAAAAGTTTCAAAAACTGTTGGCATTCTTTCTAAGATCAGATATTATGTACCCCGCCCTGCCCTGGTGACGCTCTATTACTCCCTCATCTATCCATATCTCAACTATGGTATATGTGCTTGGGGTTCTACTATCCAAAATCATTTGTGTCCTCTAATTACTCAACACAAAGCTGCTATTAGGACAATATCCAACTCTGGCCCCAGACATCACTCGGTACCCCTACTCAAATCTTGAATATGTTAGATATTAAGTCACTCACATTCTCTTATGTATATTATACATATATAAAACGCTGAACTGTAATGCCAATCCTGACCTCAAAAGCTTCATTGAAGGTTGTATCAGAACCCATGATCACCACACCAGAAATAAATACAGTTTTGGTATTACAAGAGTACGACTTAATCAAACTAGAAATGCTCTACAAATCAAAGGACCTAGAATGTGGAATGACCTTCCCAACCATGTTAAAGACTGTACCTCTCTCAACCAGTTTAAGATAAAAACGAAGCACTACCTAATAAATTCCCTGTAACCTACCTTACCCCTCTATTGTCAATCCATGTCTTTTTTAAGCAACGCTGTTTGTCGACCTAATTGTATTTGTGCTGCTATTTCAGTCATGTTCCCCCCTTTTTTATCTCTATTTTTATTTGTTCTCACACATTTTATTCTTTATACTCAATTAGTATTAAGCTTTAGTCATTAATGTTTTTCTTGCCCGAAACGCTTTGCGTAATAGTGGCTTTAGGCATTGCATGTACTAGCTCTATCTATAAATCCATCAATCTTTGTAAAATCTCTTGTATGTATGTACCTTTTTACCTAAATAAACATTTATTTATTTATTTTATTTATTTATAAGTGCCCTGTAAGTACTACCTTTGCGTCCTAAGGTTACCTAACATAGAGCACTCTGGCTTCCACTTCAGTAGGAGGTGCTTGCTGCTCGGCATTTACCCCACCCTTGAGGCCAGCTGGGGCGCTCGTGGACCCCTTGTTTGACTTTGGGTAGGTAGTGGTGGTGTTGCTGGTTGGGGCGCAAGGCACTGCCCAGCTTGCCTACCTACGCAGCAGCCGTGTTTCTGTTCCTCTAGGGACATTGTACTTTCGTTGGGTTTTTCTTTTGTTTTTGCTTGGAAGGGGGTCTGCCTTGTTGGCTTCTCTTATTGCCTTAGGGTATTTGGGTGGCCCTCCTCTAAGTCCTCACGATTGTGCACATCACAGGGGTTCAGCCATTAGTAGTCTTCCCTCTTGGTAGTTTTGGGATCAACCGATTTTGGCAGTGCCTTGCATGGGCTTTCTGTAGCAGTCAGTCTGCGGGCCCTGGAAAACCCCATCGGAGCTCAGCAGTATCATGGATGCGTCTTCTGAGTTCCGCCTTGTCTTGTATAAGTTTGAGCCCTTGTCTCAGGGGTGACAGTCACCTTTTGTGCCTCCATCATGCTGCCTGTTGGGTCAATGACACTTTTGACCCGGAGTCCTGCAAGATATGTTTTCTGCTTGTGCTTCAGTTCACCCATTCTCTTGACCATAATATTCAGGTGCAGGCAGCTCGGCATTGTATTTTAGATTCAGGTTATTGCAATGCGCTAGGTTAGTTACCCATGTGGATGCCCCGAGGAAGCCCCATTCTGGTTATAGCGATTCGCACCTGGGGGTGTTAGTCGCCTCGACTCTGGTTCCATCTGTACTTCCAGGTCCCTCCCCCTGTTAATTCTGCTTCCACCCCTCCCCCCTGTTCTCGGCTCCTAAACATCTGAGGGTTTCGGAGTTGAGGCGGGGATTAGTTGGTGACGAGACTCAGGCTTCGGGGGCTGCCCCATTCATGTTAACGATGGAGGCATTCGCGCCTGCTCCTCCTGCTGAAACTTCTGGGTCTTTTAACCAGCAGAGCCCTTCTTTTTTGCCTTTTCGCAGGACTACCTTTTCTGCAGAGGTAGTGGGCATGGAGAACGGCTCTGCCCCAGGACCTCTATTGTGGGTTCCCGGGGCTTTCGGGGGAACCCGCTTGCAGCGTTTGAGCTCTTTGCTTCTGCTTAAACTCTTAGCCTCTGCTTAGGTCTTTTAGTGCCTTATGGGGGTGGGGGGATTGTTCTCTTTTTCCCCTTGTGTAGATGTTCCATGGTTGCAAGCGCGAATTCGGTGCCCTTGTCAGGAACGTCACCTTCTGGCTGCTATGTTTGGGTGGCTTGATTAGGCGGCCATATTGAACAGCCCTTTTGGACAGCCCACTTGAGCGGCCAATTTGGATTTCTGTGCGCACTTCCCAGTCAGCCTGCAGGGCAGCATTGCCGTTCTGTTTACTTGTGGCTGTGTTTTGGGTGGAGTTTTTGCCTCTGTCTAGAGGTATTTCTCCTCCAGGAGTCGTTTATCTGTCTGGAGGTATGTTTGTGTAATTACCTAAGTGTAGTTACAGGATGAAAGCTACGCTCGTGGTGTCCCGTCTACATAGCACTCTGTCATATAACACTTTGAAACTACTGACGGTTTTGGCCTCCACCACCTTCTCACGTAACTTGTTCCTTGTGTATATGGGAGTGTGTGTGTTTGAGTCTTTGTATATGTGAACTAGTATGTTTCATGACCACCTGTTGCCTCTTTTCCTGGGTGGGTTTTCCGCCAGCAGTTGTGGTGCTTCGGGCTTCCCCTTGATTTTGGTTCTGGGTTCCTTTGGGTTCTTCGATTTCATTTTCCGGAGGTTCCTCTTGAATTTTCCATCTGGAGGTTTGAGTGGCCCTTGGTGGTTCTTCCAGTGCAGCCCTGTCATGGACGTCTCTCCTCTAGCTCTGGCCTCGTTTGTGGGGCAGTTCCTGGGTCTTCTTGGCTTGCAGACTGCTGTCTTGCTTTGGCCTGGGCCCTGGCTCTGTGATTTTTCTCTTCCCTTTGGTCAGTTTTGTTTGCAGTCTCTGTTGTTCCTCCTTTGCTGGCGGCTTCTACTGTTGACGTCTTCTGCTTGTTGCTGATCTGGGGTTGGCGTTCTCATTCTCCCGGCTGGGTCATGCCAGGGTTTGGGTCTCTGCAGGTCGAAATGGGCTTTTGGTGCTAGTTTCTGTGCCGGCGCGTCCTTCAGAGCTGATGCGTCCTTCGAAGCCGGCGTAGTCTCGTCGGCGCTTTGCTTGCTCTGCACGTCAGACAGCTTCACGCAAGGGGTGCAAGCCCTTTCACGGGTTGCCGTTGCCAGGGCAATGGGGGGAGGAGAAGGCTCACTCCGTTTGCTCATGCTTTGTTCCTTGATATATGGGCGTTTCGGGTCATCTCTGGTGGCCTGTGGTGACGTTGGGTGGCTACTCCTCCTTCAGGGGTTTGGGGCTAACAGGGCAGGCTTTTTCCTCTGCGCTCCGTCGGGTCATCTTGGAGTTGGTGCATTTGGGCATGATCGAAATGACCTCCATCCCTCAGGTGGGTTTCCCACTTGTTTCCAGTGCCAAAACGGGACTGTGCAAATCTGAAGGTCATTCTGGACTTGTCCCATCTGAACCCCTGAATTCCTTGCCCTTCCTTTTGGATGACCACTCTGTCCCGGGTTTGGCTTGTTTTGGAACCGGGTTCTTGGTTGGGGTCTCTGGACCTTTGGGACGTGTATTGGCATGTCCTGATTCATCCGGGGTTCAGCGACTGGTTTGGTTTTGTTGTGGGCCAGCAGGCTTTCCACTTTTGTTGCCATCCCTTAGGCCTGAATATGGCACCTTGTGTATTGATGTGTCTTATCTGGGTCGTGGTTGCCCGTCTGCATCTGCTAGGCGCTCAGGTCCTGGTCTACCTTGACGACTGGTTGGTGTGGGCTCCCAGCTTGTCTGTTCGCCAGGGGTTTGATTCCTTCCCAGCTCGCTGGGTTCAGGTTCCTCGTGAACTGGAGAAGTCCCGTCTCATTCTGTCCCAGGTTCAGTCCTGGTTGGGCCTTGTCTGGGACTCTCGAACTGCTTCCTTATCCCTCCCACTGGAGGCGTTGCTGCGGCTGCAGTCTTTGCCTTCAGCAGTTCTTTGGGGGGTGGGGGAGAGATTTCCGGGTCATGCGGGGGTTTCTCGTGCAGTTGTGCGGGAGTCTGCACTTTGCCGTGCTGCTTTACCCAACGGGTTTGGTCTTGCTTCAGCGTCTGTTCTGGTTCCTTTGGAGCCTTCCTTTTCGCCTCTCTCGCACCTGCTTGGTTCGGCCTCTGGGGGCCTTGCATAGGTTGCTGCATTGCTGGCTTCCTTTTCGGGGTTTTCAGGATTCAGTGCCTTGGTGCCTACTCGAGCCCTTGATCGATGTGTTCATGGGAGTCTTGTCTCTCGGCTGGGGCTTTGTGACCAGTGCTCACCAGGCCGGCCTGGGACGGTGGGCTCTGTCTTTCTCTTGGGCTCACAGCACAGTGTGGGAGTTCGCGGTGGGTTGGTTGTATATACAGAGAGTTTGGGTTGCTCGGGGTTCTGCGATCTAGCTCTATTCAGAGTGCTCTCTGGTGGTTCATTGTCTGAACCACAAGGGTTCTCTTCGGACCTTGGCTTTTCTGTGCTGGTCCCTTCGAGTGACTCATCTGCTAGATTATTGGGGTTTGGCTTTTCATGCGGTTCATATCCGTAGTGTGTCCAACATCCTTGCAGATGGCCTGTCTTGGTTCATTCCCCTATCCACGGAATGGATGGTCGACGCCAACTCCTTGAGTTGGCTCTGCCTGACGTACAGGCTCCCAGAGGTGGATCTCTTCGCATCGGCATGATCTTAGTGTCTCCCACATGTGTGGCGCCGTTTCCCGACTGCGGAGACGTCGCAGTCGATGCCTTATGCCTTTCGGCAGGACTGGTCGAGGTGGGGCTACATGTACCTCTTCCCTCTGGTCCAGCTGTTGCTTAGAGTTTTTGCTCGTTGGTATCGTTCCGCGCAAGTCGTTTTTCTGGCCCCTTGGTGGCCAGCCCATCCATGGTTTCAGGTGCTGCATGCTCGGTATCTAAACCCACAGCTCCGCCTCTTTCAGCAGATCAGTCCAGTCAGGTACACTGATGGTTTGATCTACTTCTCAGCTTTTCACATCTGGTCTTTTTGACACAGGTTTATCACCACTTGTATGGGTGATCAGAGGGTTTCTTTAACCACTGCACTGCGCAACGCTCTTGTAGGCGCTCGCAAAGCACCTCAGGGATCTTATAGATATAATGTATCATTCAAAACTCCTGCGACTACATGAGGTTCACATTAGCTTCCTCAGGGTTCTTTTAAACCAATGCCATTTGTTTTTAAATAGTGGGTAACATTCCCGGGTGCGAGAGCCTCAGTACTGAGTGAGCAACCAAGGCTGGCGCATGCAGAATGAGCGCACAGCACTGCTGTTCTGCTTGTGACCACAGCATCACCTAATAATGTCAAAATATATATGTAACTTATTATTTAGCCATGATAGTATTACAGAAGAGCCTGAGTTTATATTGACTGTGTACAATGTTCAAATATCAGTGAATCAATGCTGTTCAAGATGTTCACAGTGCTAGCAACAGCACCACAGCATTATTTCGTCCATCTAGGAATTGTTATGGTCCACTATGGGCCAGTAACTGGGTTCTTGATGTTATAACCTCTTTTTCTTGTATCCGATCCCAAGTCGGTAGTAGCTTTCAAGAACTAGCTGTATAGTACAATGAAGAGTAAGGGGGGGATAAACAAGATGCAGTTCCCTTCAACATATTCACACCTTCACCATTAAATATATATATAAATAGATTATTACTACACTTATGTACACTAGAGTTTTTTTCATACAGGACACTAATACTTCAGCAGTGTTCATCAAGTCCAGTCCCAGTACCTTGTCCACTCATACTGGGAAACACTGGCGAGTTCACCTTCAACATGGTCCAGTCCACCCACACAGTATCACCATGTGCCTACGTCCCACCTTCGCTCTCCAGCTACTTACTGGCAGAGGGCTTTAGCAACATGCAGAGAGGGGTCTCAAACCAACTCATACAGGCAGCAGCCTCTAGCAGCTTGCTAGCAGCACTTCATGATAGGCACATCACTGTCTTCTGTAACCCTTATTAGCCAATCCCAGGTATGCCAATCCACAACAACACTGTATATACTAGCAGCTAACACACTGCTTGGATCGACAGCGGCTACTTAGTCTTCTTGCAGGACCAAGCTAAGGGTTCGTGGACTGACCAAGGTAATCTGCGTTCCTCAGTACCACCGCCTCCACAAGTCACTTCTGTGGACATAAAAACGTCATTAATTAGATGGACAATACACTGGGGAAACCATGAGGTAACACTTGTTCACCGGGGAGTTGATATTATGCTTTGTAGCTACAACCTAGATGGCACTGATCGTGACACGCCACCCACCAGAGGTCATTCACATCGACCTCTCCTTCTGACTAAGGCAGGAAACCAGAGCCATTCATCGCTGCCACAACGCCAGCAACAGATGGCGTTGTTCACATAGCGTCCAATAACAGGGGAGTTGGAGTGCAGTCCCATAGATGGTGCTGAAATTGCCAATCTACACACTAACGATGGTGTCGATACCGTAACAGGAATCTTCAAATTACTTTTTATGTATTTTTACAAAATAAACTTGTGGTCTGTTATTCATTTACAGGATTTAGTGACCAGGATTGTGATAATAGCAGGATTGTGGTGATAATTAGCACTTTGCATAGTATTGTGAGAGGAGGAATTTTGGTGAGGAGGGAATGAATCGAGGTAGCGTCACTGTGTGTGGCAGCCACTCTTGTTTTGCTCACCATACTAGCTTAGTGGTTCGCTATGGTGAACACAAATGTAGATACTTTTATGTAATGTGTGAGTATATAGTGTAATAACAGCATTAGGAGTATGTTGGGAAGAGCCATTTTGGTGAGGGAGGAAGCGTCATACTCGTAGTGTTGTCACCTGCTGTGTGACTTGCCATGCAGTATATGGTGGCCACTGTGCTGTTTGAACACAATACCAGCTTAATTGTATTGTTATGGTGAATAAAATATGTAGATACTTATACATAACGTATGTAAATAGTGTAAAAGAAAACAATAACAGTTTGGTGGGTAGAGGAATATTGGCGAATAAGATGTTCGAGGAGTGAGGGAGGGCTGGCTGGGCGTGGCAGCTCACACTCGCAGGGTTCTGAGTGTGTTGATGGTGAATGTATATAGTGTATAGTGTGTAAATATGTTACACTACACTAAATAGTGTAATAAAAACAATAACAGTATGGTGGGAGGAGGAATATTGGCGAGTAAGGTGTTTGAGGAGTGAGGGAAGGCTAGCTAGCTGGGTGTGGCAGCTCACACTAGTGGAGTTCTGAGTGTGTTGATGGTGAATGTATATAGTGTGTAGTGTGTAAATATACATAAATGAATATATAACATTGGAAATATGAGCAATATATGTGGACACATTTGCGACGCATGTAACAGTGTTTTGGGAGAGTACGGATCTCCTACTGTCATAATATTGTGTATGTGTTCATTATACATAGGATTGGCAAGAAAAAACAAAACAAAAATGCATTTGGAAATGTACGCAAAAAATGAAAAAAAAATATTTGTGGCAACTCGCGCATGTTGAAGCTGGCACGTGACTGGCTCCTGGAGTCTATGCCACAGGCGACTACCAAATCGTGACATCACATGCCATTTTCCGGACCCCATTGCAGCTAAAGTAAGTACAATTTCGATTTTTTCTTTGAGGAGCCCCGTCGGCTCCCCAGAGCTTTACCAGGCTGATATGCTAATGTCAGACTTTGGCATCAGTCATGCATATGGAGTTCTAGAGCCTACCGGGGACCACGCCAGTTAGCAGTACTCTGCCTGGGATTACCTGAGTGCGAGTCCTCTTATAGTAAACGCTCGGGACCCTGGGAAACCCCTGGGAGCACGCGGGTCCAATGGATGTGACCCCGGAGTCCCCCCTCGCTTCCAGCGAGTTTGAGGGTTGCTCTCACCCCTTGTCTCAGGGTGACTCTCTGTTTTGCCTCTGTCTGCTGCCTGTGGGGTCGGTGACACCTTCGGCCCAGAGTCGTGCGAGTTTTGTTGCTCGTTGTGGCTCGGTTACCCAGCTGAGCTGACTAATCGGGTGCAGGCAGCAGGGGCATTGCATGTTGAGCCTTGGTGGTGGCAATGCTCTCGTTTGTTTGCTCCCCGAGAGCCCCGGGGCTGCCCTGTTTTGCTTAGTGTTGGGACTTGGGGGTGTTGGTTGCTTCGGTTCCTTCCACGCCCCATTGTCTTTCCCCTGGATCCCCCCCTTCCTGCCTACATCCGGTTCCTTACCGTCTGTAGGTTCGGGGCGGGGGTTCGATGGTTTTGAGACTCGGGCGGTGTCGGGGAATTCCCCTTTCGGGGTAGTGACGGGGGCATTCGAGCCTGTTCTTCCAGCCGTGTTGTAAGAGTCTGCCAGTGGGCTCCCTTCCTTAGTATTTTCGTGGCTGTCCCGGTTTTCTGGTACGGCCGGGGCTTTGGGGGGACGGCTTGGCCCCAGGGCCTTTCGTGTGGGTTCCCGGGGCTGGGGAGGGGCTGTCTTGTGGGGCCTAAGCCCTGTAGGACCCAGCGAGGTTTTTTTTTCTCCCCTCTAGGTGGGACTTGTGGTTACGTGGAGTAGGGTTTTTCCTCCCCCCCCTCGCTGTATAAGTTGTTGGGCGTCGGCCCCTCCCCGAGCTCGATTCCTTGTCCTTTGAGTCAGTTGGTTCCATCCTGTAGGTGGGTGCTCTTCTCCGTTGCTCCCCCCTTTGTTTTGAGATGGTGTCTTCATCATGTTTCCCCGTTCTTGGGGTTCTACGTGACTTTTGGTCTTGGGTGTGACTGTGCCTTTGTGTGCCTTCAGGACCGGTGTTTGCTTCTGAGTTCTCGAGGGTTCGGGAAGATTTTTCGCTACTCCCGTATTATTCGAACGTCTGTCGGCTCCTAGTCCGGGTCGCCGTTTTGGGCTACTTGTAGCCCAGTTGGACTACTCGTGGCCCGGTTGGGTTCCCATTGGGCTCCTTGTCTTCGCTTTGTTGGCCGGTTATGCTGTCACTGCTTCCTCTTTTGGCTCCTGTCCCGTGTGATGGGTTGTTTTTTCTAATTAGCAGTTCCCTAGGGTTGCATTCTGTTTGGCTACTTTTCTTGTGCAGTAGTCCTGGTTGGCACCTTCCCGCAGAGCGGGTTGTGTGGTTTGGCCAGCGTGTCCTGCGCATGCGCCGTGGGAGTTTGTTTTGGTCTGGGCGGTGTGTTTCAGTGCTGGTGTTTGCACTCTTTTTTCTCGGGTGCTTCACCTCTCACTCTTCTCCCTTCTCCGGTATGTGCCCTGTTGCTCCGGGGGTGTCCTGGATTACAGCTGTGGGGAGGACGCCGAGGTTTTCCCTGTGTCATGGGTGTGGGCCTCCTTCACCTCTACCCTGCTCTCCTGCGTGTCCGACTCTGGCTTCTTCGCCTGGCGGTGCTCCAGGGATCTTCTTGGCACTGTTGGGTCGTGTCACGTTTGTGCCTCTGTTTGACAGGTGAGTTTCTGCGGTCTGGCGTCTTTCGGCCGGGCGCTGGATGCGGAGATGTTTATATACCTGTCTTTATTTAGGTAAAATTATGTAAAAATGAGACTGTTGGCACACTGGTGACTGTCCCTTTTCAACCCTTCCAGTGCCACTCATAGGCATGTCCAACCCATGCTAGTCATTCAGGGGACCCACCTCTTTCGAGTTATGAGGTGTGTGGGTTGTGGTGCTGGTTATGTACTCACCTGGTAGGGCTCACCTGGTTGTGCTTGCGAGGTTTGAGCTCTGGCTCATTAGTCCCGCCTATATGGAAGAACATGCAGGATAGTACCAGTGGAGAGCCGTGGTGCCATCGGTACAATCAGGGAACACTATACACATCAGAGGTCTGCGGTTGTTAAACGTCCTACCTGCGTGCATATGCCATATTGCTGGTACATCCGTGGACTTCTTCATGAGAACACTAGCCTGTTTTCTAATAGAGGTTTCGACCCATCCTGGCTGTGGTGGGTATGTGTGCCTGCAGACCACTCCCAGCAACAGCCTGGTGAACCAACCTCTCACAAGTCAAGCCTAGCCTCGGGCCAGGCTTGAGGAGTAAATATAATAAATAAAATAAATAAATATGTTTATTCAGGTAAGGTACATACATACAAGTGACGTTACGTTAATGGATCGAATTATAGATAGAGCTAGTACATACAATGCCTAAAGCCACTATTATGCAATGCGTTTCGGGCAGGAAGAACATTAATATCCAGAACTTAACACTAATTGAGCATAAAGGATAAAATGTGTTGAGAACAAATACAAATAACGATAAAAAAAGGGGGAACATGACTGAAAAAGCAGCACAAATACAAAAGGTTGACAAACAGCGTTGATTAAAAAAATAACAGACATGGGTTGACAATAGAGGGGTAAGGTAGGTTACAGGGAATTTATTAGGTAGTGTTTAGTTTTAATCTTAAAATGGTTGAGAGAGGTACAGTCTTTAACATGGTTGTGGAGGTCATTCCACATTCTGGGTCCCTTGATTTGTAGAGCATTTCTAGTTTGATTAAGCCGTACTCTTGGAATATCAAAACTATTTATTTCTGGTGTGGTGCTCATGGGTTTTGTTACAACCTTCAATGAAGCTTTTGAGTTCAGGATTGACATTGCAGTTCAGAGTTTTATATATGTATGATACACATGAGAGAATGTGCAGTGACTTAATATTTAACATATTCAGAGATTTGAGTAGGGGTACCGAGTGATGTCTGGGGCCAGAGTTGGATATTGTCCTAATAGCAGCTTTGTGTTGAGTAATTAGAGGACGTAAATGATTTGGGTAGTAGAACCCCAAGCACAAATACCATAGTTGAGATATGGATAGATGTGGGAGTAATAGAGAGTCACCAGGGCAGGTCGGGGTACATAATATCTGATCTTAGAAAGAATGCCAACAGTTTTTGAAACTTTTTTTTATATATTTAGAATGTGTCCCTGGAAATTCAGCTTGTGGTCAATAAGAACGCCAAGGAACTTGCCATCTAATTTGTTACAAATTTGGGTATTGTTTATTTTGAGATTTATTTGATTAGAGGATTTATTGCCAAACAGAATATAGAAAGTTTTGTCAATGTTAAGGGTGGGTTTGTTGGCAGTTAGCCAAAGATGGACTTTATTTAACTCAGTATTTACTGAGGCATTTAGAGCAAGGGGGTCTCGACTGGAGTAAATGAAGGTTGTGTCGTCAGCAAATAGAATTGGTTTGAGGTGTTGGGAGGCATTTGGAAGGTCATTATTGTAAATGAGAAAGAGTAGAGGGCCAAGTATGCTGCCCTGAGGAATGAACTCCTGGAACCCCATCAAGCAGGTCTCGAGCAGGTATCTCCGCCGTCGGTCGCCTGGTGTGCAGGTTCTTGTGCCTGCTGGATTTCTGTCGTCTCCGTTGGCCCTGTCTGGGGTCGGCCTGGAGTCTGCCTGCACCGTTCTCTGCCTTTGCAGAAGCATGTTGCTACATACATGTTGCATGTGGTGAATGTTGCTGCGGCATGTGCATTGGTAACGTGTTTTGCGGTGGCGTGTCCTTGTTCCTGTGTCAGGTTGTGGTGTGGCACTTTGCTGCTGTTTTGTGCCTGGGGTTTGCATATGGGGATTTGCTTGTGTTATTTTCGTGGTCTTCGGGTCCCTGGCTTGGCCCATCCATGTGCGTGGGGTTCTGTCCACGCCTGATTGTCCCCCCCCCCTGGTTGTGTTTCCTGGGGTTTGAGCTTTGACTCTTTCGTCCTGCCTCTTCCCTGTCGCTTCCCTGGCATCTCCTTTGCTCGATTTTGCCTGCACTTGCTGCTGTATGGTTGGGGGGTCGGTTTCCGCTGCTTCCCTTCCTTGTGCGTTCCCTTTGTTTCCTCCTCTGCTACAGGGGTTTTCTTTGTACGTTCCTTGGCTTCTGGGCGTTCTTTCAGCCTGTGTCATATTGTGCGCTTATGTGTTTTGGTCTGTTTTTGTTGCTCGTACCCCTTGGTTCAGGTACTGTTCTGGTGGCGACCCTTACGCCTTCTTCGCTTTTCCTGGCTTGCCCTGCCTGTTGGTTTTTCAGGGTCTTGCGATGTCTCGCGTCGGACCCGTCATTTCTGATCTCCTGGCGAGCTTGCTCACTTTGGGGAGCTTTCTGTTCAGCAGACGTTCCATCTCCTTTGTGCCGGACTGGGTTGGTGGTCACACCCAAGATCTTCCCGTGGCTCCGCCTTTTCCTGGGCTCGGATGAGCCTTGTCGGTGTTGATTATGTTCTGCCTCGCGTGTCTTGCCTCCGGTTGGTGGTCTGGTGGCTTTGCTGTTGGTGCCCCACCTGTGTACTTCTTCTTGGCGGTAGTATGGGGTATTTTGGTGGTCCTTCCTTTTCCTCCTGTGCCTTCTTAGGTGGCTGCGGTTGTTAGCGTCAGCTTGGTTTTTCTGGTGGGGGTTGGGGGCTGCTGTCTTGCCACATACTGTCGCCTCGTTTTGTGTGGCGCTGGCGGAGCCGCTTTGGCTTGCTTTCGGTCTTGGTGTTGATTCTGAACCGTTAGTAAGCTGTCTCGTGTGTTGTTTCACCTCCGGCCTGTTCGTACGCTGCTTACACCGTCCTGGTCAGCGTGCTCTGCCTTCTCCTCGGTTGGTAGTGCCTCTTCGGTTCCGGTTTGTTTTTCGTTGGTTCTTTTTCCTGTTGGCATTTGCCTCTGGGGTCGGGTCGCTGGGCTTCTTGTTCTCCTCCGCAGGGGTTTTCTGCTCCTTCGGTTTTGGCGTTTTGGTTGTTCGGTGGCAGCAGTCTCCATCTTTTCTCGCACAGAATGGGGCTGCTGCATTCCGGAGGGGTCCTTGGTTTGTTGGTGCTTGGTTGGTCTGGCCGGGGGTGTGTAGTGTTTTGTGTTCAGTGGCGGCCCTCCGCTGTTATTTGCATGCCTCGGCCTCTATGTCCAGGGCGCGCTTTGAGTTAATCCGGTTCCGTTCTTCCCTGTTCGCGGGTGATGGTGTCCCGGGTTGTCCGCTATGTTATTGCGGCTAGCCTGCCTGTGTTCTTTCCCCATGCCCTTGACGTTTGTGGCTTCGCTGCTCTTGCTGCTGTCTGGGCGGCGTGTCCTTGCTGTCTTTCGGGTACGGATCTTTTGGTGTTTGTACAGGTGCCTTGCTGTTCGTTGTTTCGTGTTGTTTCCGGGCCCATTCGGGGCTGTGCCGCCTTGGGTTGATGTTTGCTGCCGGTTGTCTAGCTTCCGTTGAGGGGTGCGTGGTGTCCGCCTCCCAGTTCCATCCCTTTGACCTTCCTCTGTGGGTAGTTAGCTCCGGGGACCCGACGGGACTTCCCCCAGAAAACAAGCGTTGAATGTAATGAAACACCATTTTCTGGGTGAGACCCGGAGGCTCCCCGGCAACCCTCCGGCCCTCCCACCGGTCGGCGGTTTTTCGCGTGTTTTGACATCCAGCCTCAGAACTGATGGGTGGATAGCCGGCGTGAGAGGTTTGGGGCTCCCCCTTCCCCTCCTGGTGAGGGGGGAGCTGCGCAGACAGCGGCGCGGTGACTTATGACGTCATACCAGTTTGCTTGTTTTCTGTTGAGGAGTTCTATCCACTAGTTCGGCTTTTGGTAGCAATTTTAACCGGAATAGGGATTTGTTTTGGAATGCTTACCTTTCTGGATGCTTGACCCGGTCGATGGCAGATATAGAACGCTTCCAACCACACAGGGGTTTCTATAGGCCATTGCTCCCCTTGCCTCTCTGAGGGGGCCAGGTTCTGGGCGTGGTCCCCAGTAGACCTTAGAACTCCATACACATGACTGATGCCAAAGTCTGACATTAGCATATCAGCCTGGTAAAGCTCTGGGGAGCCTCTGGGTCTCACCCAGAAAATGGCGTTTCATTACATTCAACGCTGGTTTTTTGCATATCTGTGATCAGCGAAGGGTATTTAACATTTAAAAAAAAAATGCCAAGAATTTATTTCCTGCGCACATGGGGGGGGGGGGGTGCCATATTTTGAGCTTGAGCAGGACAGTGCTTAATGGTGTCCCACCTGCGAGCTTCGTCTCGGCGACAGTCTGAAGTTTCCTGGCATTTTTTCCATCATTTTCTTTCTCTTCATAGGTTGTCTTTTGTCTCGGATCGGATCGGGTTGTGTTGTTGTATCTTTCTTGGTGGTTTCAGGACTGGCATGTGAGACCCAATATTGTTGCCTTTTATCGTGCTGTGCTGGCGGAGCCACACCAGCTTGCGTTTGGGGTGGATATCACTTCCAACCCATTCTGCAAGCTTTATCGTGTGTTGTTTTACCTCCGGCCTACTCATGCGCCGCCTGAGTCATCCTGGTCTTTGGACCGGGTGCCCTCTTATCTGTCTTCCCTTTTATCGTTAGTCCCTCTTTTACTTCTCTTTGGTTAGGTAGCGCCAGAGAGTTGGAGAGAGACTACACAGGAAATCAGTGTTGAATGTATTGAAATGCCAATATCTGAGTGAGTTCCGGAGGCTCCCTGGCACCCTCCCTCCCACCAGTCGGCATTTCTTTATGTTTTGATCCCCAGCCTTCAAACTGGTGGTGTGGGTAGCTGGCGTGGAGGGGTCCAGGGCTTCCCCCTCCTGGGGAGAGGGAGCTGCTCAAACGAGCAGCGCGATGGGAGAATGTGATGTTTGCTTGTTAGCTTGTTTCTTTAGGTTGGGGGAGTTCTGCTTATCTGTTCGGTCTTCGGTTGCCAGTTTTCTTATAATGTGGGATCTGTTTTGTTATGCTTATCTTTNCCACGCTCAGTTTCTTACTCCACACATCCTGTCCGCCACACTCGTGCCTTTAGGGAAGGTCAGACGTGTGTACTCGCTCCTTGTGCTATCGGACGCCTTCCACCCTGTTGTTCACCAGGCTTATGTTTCCCTTGTTTCCTTCTCAGCCTCTTACCACCTCCACAAATCCATCATCACTGGGTGGTGGGGTGACAGTGTCACTGGTCATGGTAGGGAGAGCCCTGAGGGTCCAGCAGCTACCTGCTTCTCAGGTGGCATTAATTGTTGCTCTAACCTCCTCCGATACCTGGTTTGCATTGATATCATACGATGATGATTAACACACAGACAAATGGCAGAGCAGACAGCATGCCTTACCAGTCATCAGTGCCAACAGTCATAAACCTGCTCTGAGGGGTAGAGCACTCTCGTGGGTTTGAGAGTGCTCAGACGACTTGGATAAACACTTGGATATTCCACTTGGTTGGTTGGGACTCGCAGAGGGTAGCCCTTGACTTATTCTCCTATGTCCTATGTGGGACAGAATGTCCCTAAGACAGCCTAATCCTGCTACAAGGGTGAACAGATGCCCAAGTCAAGTGGCCCCCCAGATTTTACAAGTAACCGCATGGGCCACTGGACCGTTCCACTTGACCTGTTGAAATGACGAAATGAGAAGAATAAGAGAAGTGGGGAAGATAAATCTTAAACTAAGAGTGTACAGGTGCTCTGTACAAAGCTGGCATCATTGTAATGTTGGCGGCTATGTCACCCTCCCACCAGGTAAGGGAGACCGTTGGGTCAGTGCTCTGACCGCAAGGGTCAGAGGTCCATGGGGGTCAGGTTACAGTCCCACCACTCTCCTTGCTGTTTGTTGCCTGAAGCTGTTGATGCCCTGTGGTTCTTGCTAGAGTCTTACAGTGAGTCCCAGGTACACTGTACAGGTGATGCTGTGTTATTTAGCACCAGCAATGCATCAAACACTAATGTTTAGTAGGCTTCCTCTAAGGGAGCGGTGGGGGCAGGCTGGCCTGCCTCCAAGCCTCAAGTGCCACTCACTAGTTCACTCTAGGGTTCCTTTGATACTAGTGACTTATGCAATAGTGTTGGAACACTCACAGCACACAGTATTGTGACGATACCGCCCCGGCGATCACAGCACAAGGTTGGGGACGAGGGACTTAAGCCCTCGAGGGGAGAGGAGGCGCGCACGTCCTCTCAGCCCAAGGCCTGGCCAGCGAGTGGGGGAGGCAGTGAAGGGGAGATGCGGTGAGAGATAGAAGCAGTGAGGGAGGGAAGGGTGGGGGTGAGTGAACGCAATTACACAATGAACTTTATTTCATTTGTTGCATTTATGCTATGAATCTGTCGATTTTTTCCCATAGAATTTTTTGTTAAATTAAAATAAAAATTATCTCTCCATTTTCCTCCATTTCTCGTTTACAAACTTACACGATAACCGACGGTCTCGTCCCAAGGGTTCGGAAACCAAGTGGTGCTCTGTATATGTTTATCTTACCTTCAATGAGGACTCTTGTTGGCGTATAGAAGACGATGAGAGGTGGAGGGGGAGGAGGAGAGGTATTAGTTTTAGGAAGGTATTAGGAAGGGGAGTCCCTTTCCATTATAACATCAAGTGGTGATGACTTTTCTGGGTACACTCTCTCTCCTATGCTTTGACTACATACCACTAGGACCTTCATGTGGCTCACTGCTTGTTTTTCTCACTATAAACCTGTCTAGCAACACTTGTTTTTCTTTGTTTTAACACTTGTCTATAGTAAGACTTCACATTGTCTCACTATGAATGATCTCTTGTTTTTCTTCTATCTCCATCCTCACAAATATTTTCTTAGGTTGAACTTTACCACTGACTAAATTTATTGGGACCCATGATGTGATATATAATACGAACTTTTATGTTAAAAAAAGGAGAAAAGCAGGTAAACAATGAAATTCTTCACAAAGAATTCAAGCGTAGCTGCGGTCGTCACTATGTGAACAAACTGACTGAGAGTGCCTCGCCCTGTGCCGAGCACCACACGCTCGTTTGACCCATATGCGTACAAACAGAAGTCGTGTTCTAAGTAAACCCGTCGTTTTCCAATTAAAATTTTACGATGAATTTGACATCGTGTTCCAGAAAAATCGTCTTTTAGGGCAGTCGTCAACCGAGGTTCCACTGTACAGTATTAAGAAACTCTATATTTATAATAAGACATCCACCCCATGGGGTGACGGGGTCGAATGACCCGAGCTCCCAATCACTCAGTGTCCATAATTTGTTTAATTTCTCAGCTCCACCACAGCTAAAGTATGTGATATACAATATTTTTTTTAGTTTCCTGTGATCAGAGACTGCATTTTAATATAAGAAGAGAAATAACTTTTTGCAAGGAATTTATTTTTAGCGCACCACGGGTATGTCATATTTTAACCCCTCAACTGCTTGGCTTCCAAATATGACACCCCCCCCAATTCAATTTCTTTATTATGCACCCAATACCCATCCCGTGGGCAGTGGTGTAAAGGATTACAGAGGCACATAATCGGTTCAGGAACTGAACCCTCTAGTTCATTTAGCTACCCCCAGTGCTCAGGAAATAAATTCTCTGGAAAAAATTATTTTTTGATTTGAAAGTGTCAAAAACCCTTTCCTCGGTATGGGTATAGTAACAGAAGGTCGAAATTGTAAGTACTTTGGCTGCTATGGGGTCCGTAAGTTCGTGCGTGACGTCATCATTCCCTGGTCGCCCGTGGCGTACGCCCCCGGAGTCGGTAGGGCGCCCGGGGCAGGATGTGCGAGTTGCTGCGAATATATTTTTGTTAATTTTTTGCGCGCAGTTCCAAATACATTTTATTTCTTTTTTCATGCCAATCCTATGTATAATGAACACGTACACAATATTATGGCAGTAGAACATCCGTATTGTCGGAAGACACTGTGTTATGTGCATGACACATATGTACATGTATGTTGCACATATTTCTCATGCGTCATGCTAATTTATGTATATATACAATCTATTTAAACACTATGCACTATCACACACTATATACATTCACCATCAGCACACTTAGAACTCCGCGAGTGTCAGCTGCCACATCCTCACTCCTCCAACATCCAGTGTCTCCTTTACTCCTCCAACATCTTACACGCCAACATTGCTCCTCCCACCATACTGTTATTGTTTTTATTACACTATTTACACATGTTATGTTTATCTATCTACATGTTTTATTCACCAGAACTGTGCAAGTATGTCGGTATTTTGTCCAAACTCTACAGTGGCCACCATACACTGCATGAGAAATCACACAGCAGCCAGCAGACGATGGTACGATTATGTCACCTCCCTCACCAAAATAGCTCCTTCCAACATACTCCTGTTGCTGTTATTACACTACATACACACACATTGTATATACCCATGTACAAATGTGTTCACCATAGCGAACCACTAAGCTAGTATGATGAGCAAAACAAGAGTGGCTGCCACACCCACAGTGAGGCTACCGCGATTCTCTCTCTTCCTCCCTCAACACAATTCCTCCTTCTACATTACTATGCACATATGTACATGGGTATATGCACACATTGTATATACCCATGTACAAATGTGTTCACCATAGCGAACCCCTAAGCTAGTATGATGAGCAAAATAAAGAGTGTCTGCCACACACGCACAGTGTGGCTACCTCGATTCTCTCCCTTTCTCACTCACCACAATACCTCCTCCCACAATACTATGCACAGTGCTTATTATCACAACAATCCTACTGTTATCACAATACTGGTCACTAAATCCTGTAAATGAATAATTGACCACAAGTATATTTTGTAAAGGAACTTATTAAGTCGTTCGAAGATTCCTAGATGGACAAAATAATGCTGTGGTGCTGTGGCTAGTGCTGTGAACATCGTGAACAGTATTGAATCACTGATATTTGAACATTGTACACAGTCATTATCACACTCAGGCTCTTCTCTAATACTGTCATGGCTAAATAATACAAGTTATATATATATATATATATATATATATATATATATATATATATAATATATATATATATATATATTATATATATATATATATATATATATATATATATATATATATATATATATATATATATATATATATATATATATATATATATATATATATATATATATATGAGGTCCTTGATAAGAAAATCGCCGACCTTAAGAGGATGGATGGGAGGATTGAGGATATTGATGCTCATGATGCACTCTACCTCATCACCAGATGTCTGTCCCTCCCCAGGTTAACCTACTTTCTGAGGTGTTCACCATCTTACAGTAGCCAAAGACTAAGTGAGTATGACCGGTTACTGAAATCAATGCTAGAAAAAGCCCTTAACCTCTCTTTTGATGACCTGCAGTGGAAACAAGCCTCTCTTCCCGTAAGACTTGGGGGCCTCGGAGTTCGAACAGCAACGCAAATCGCTGTTCCAGCCTTCCTGTCCTCCTTATCAGCATCCGACGACCTTGTGAAGGAAATTCTACCTGCCCACTTACATCAGCTGGCAGGTGTACATGATCCCAATTTTACACGCTGTGCCACAGAGTGGGCCTCTCGTGCAGGCCCATCACCTCAACCACCATCCCCAAAAGCCCACAGGCAATCCAGCTGGGATGGCCCCATTGTAGACAAAGTTGCTGCAGAGTGCCTGGGTGCTGCATCAACACAGCACGACATTGCTCGCCTCACAGCAGTAGCAGCCCCTCATGCAGGGGATTTCCTGTTAGCAACCCCAATGTCGGCAACTGGCACGCGTCTCACACCACACGCCCTCCGAATTGCTGTGGCCCTCCGCCTTGCTGCCCCAATCCACACCAGATATAGGTGTATTTGCGGCGAGGTGGTGGCTGACAGGTACGGCCACCATGGCCTACTCTGCCAAAGCACGGGAGGATGGCACTCGAGGCACAGTGAAGTTAACGACATCATCAAGAGGAGCCTCACCACAGCTGGATGCCCAGCCGAGAGAGAGCCTCGTTACCTAACGCCCCGTAACTCTGATGCTCTTATTGGTCGCCCGGATGGTATCACAGTGAACCCCTGGAAGAATGGCAAGCAGTTGGTATGGGACTACACGTGCGTATCAACCCTGGCTAACACCTACATTGACCTCAGTGTTGCACAACCAGGTGGCGCTGCCACCCACAGGGAAGCAGCCAAATCCCGTAAGTATAGAGAACTTGATCACCACTACAATTTTGTCCCCATTGCTTCTGAGACACTCGGCGCCTGGGGTAAAAGTGCTACCAGTTTTTTGAAGGAACTGGGTTCTAGGCTCATTGAAACAACAAGGGACCCAAGAGCTGCCAGCTTTCTTTTCCAGCGCCTCAGCGTGGCGATACAGAGGGGAAATGCGCACTGCATCCAGGGTTCCTGCCCGCCATCTGAGGAGCTGGAGGAACTCGACAACCTATGATAACCATCTTTGTAACCTATATGTAACTCCTTTTTTGTAACACAGTTCAAATAAAGCAAATATATATGTGTACATACAAAAGAATGGGGGTGGTAGGAGAAGAAAATATTAGTGTTCAGTGAGAAACCACAAGGTCTCCTCTGAATACGTTTTATTTTCTTCTCCGAGGCTATGGGTCCCCACATTGGCACCAGAGGTGGTACCCTCACAAACTTTAAAAAAAAAAAAAAAAAAAAATATATATATATATATATATATATATATATATATATATATATATATATATATATATATATATATATATATATATTGACATTATTAGGCAATGCTTTGGTCACAAGCCGAACAGCAGTCCTGTGAGTTCATGCTGCGAGCGCCAGCCTTGGTTGCTCACTCAGTACTGAGGCTCTCACTCCTGGGAATGTGGCCCACGATTTTTTTTTAAAGATGACATCTGTTTACAAGAGCCCTGAGGAAGTTGATGTGAACCGCATGTAGCTGCGGGAGTTTTGAATGGAACGTGAAAAATACAAATAGCCGGAGGCGCGTTGCGCAAACCAAACGAGGTCCTGCAGGTGCGTTGCTCAGTTTAAGGGTTAAAGCTGTGCAGCATGGTGGTTAAGGATTAATAATGCTCATATATGTAACATTTTTATACCAAATTGTTTGTAAGTGATTGCTCTATCAAATGCCATAATGAAAATGAAGAATTCATAATAAATAGCTTTTTATGAATATTTATATCAAGACTGATACAGTTGGCTTATGGAAATCCAGGCTATTACATCATTTTTGCAGCCTCCAATAATTACAACATAGTTATGATTTTGATATGGAATTGTTCAATAGTGATCGTTCTATCGTGTGTCATGTTCAAAATAATAAATATATAACAAATAGATGTTCTGTGATTTTTTGTTTATATTGGATGTAGGATTTTTTCTTCAGATGGAGGGATGAGACAGCCTGGGGCTGAAGGGTAGAACGAATTCTGTGGTGGAACAACTCGGCCTCTCCTCATATAGTTCGTTCAAGTGAACACATACTATTATCAACATCTCATGCATTATGGCACCATGGTAACACATCTGAAGCACTGTGCAGGCATTATCAACATCTCATGCACTATGGTAACAAAGGAAACGTGAATTTAAATGCTGTACTAATTTGGTGTATCATTAATTTTAAAATCTCAGTATTTATTAATTTATGTGTATGTACTATTTATGTTTTTAATATTTTTGTTTGGCAAGAAAACATTTTTATTTTAAATTATTTTTGCGGGGAAGTTTTATCCTCAGGTCCCAATGTAAACAAGTTTAATCTGTATTTTCCAACTTAAAACATTATACACTTTTTCTTCTACGTGAGTAATTGTAAATGTTGAGAGAGCATTTAAAAAAATTTATCTTTAAACTGTATAGTAATTATGAAGTTTTTCTTAGGTAATTTACTCTTTTAGCTCAAAAGGCTCTCCGATTAAGATAATATATCAGTGTTCTTAATGCTCAGATTTGTTGTATTTATTTCTATATTTACATGAAGGTATAGGGGATTTAAAAATATTATGAGCATGCGCACGGTACATTGGATCGGTAATTTCTTGTTAAACTCACATACACAAATAACAAACCACATGAGGGGCCGATTGTACCTGAAACTTGTGCTGCGGCTATATTTATAAGATATTCCTCAGTTTTGTGGGTATTTATAATAAGACATCCCTCAGCTCTATAGGTATTTATAATAAGACATTTTTCAATTCTGTGGTTATCCTTGTAATAAGACATCCCAAATTCTATGATTATTGTTATAATAAGGCATTTCTCAGTTCTGTAGTTTTGTTTATAATGAGACATCTCAGTACTGTGGCTGTATTTTTAATAAGACATCCTTCACTGCTGTTCCTATATGTATAATGAAACATCCTTCAGTGCTGGAGCTTTATTTTTAATAAGATATAATATATTTATATATAGCATAAGGGAGTACCATCTCTGACTGGAAGAGGACCCTTAGCTTCGGAGGAAAGCGCACATAACACATTAGAAGGAATTTTTAAGTCCCCTCTAATATTGTTTCTGTTGTTTTATCCTACCACCCTCTCCATTTTTTAATTGTGCTTTATTAGGTATTTTAAAGGTATTAGGTATTTTAGGTATTTATATTATAATATATATATAATACTGTATATTTTTTAGACATTTAGTTAAATCTTAAAAAAAACTTGCCACGGGGTTTGTTTTGCTTGTTTATAAAGTTGTACACAGACAGTAACTTTCTTGCTGGTGAACACATGTGGAAAAGTACATTTGGATGTTTGCTTTTGCACTTGCCAATTCACAGGGAAATATTATAGAGTATATTTTATGTCTAGCATATTTTCTAATATAATAAGCACAGTATTATCTTAGTATTTATGAATAATACAGGTGGTTTACATATTGTACAATTTTTCCATTCTCTTGTGTCTTTGACATGCAATTAAATTATTTTATATAACTACAAAATAGAAATTAGTTTATTCCAATTGCTTATTTGATTCTGAGTACCATCTGTTGATGGTACTCTATACTGAACTGGGTGCTCTATACTGATTGCCTTGTAGTAACTTGTATTATTTATGCATCTGACAGTCCAAGTGTTTTATGCATCTTTTAAGAACATTTCTTTTAATAGTGAACAAAAGCTCATCCATTTTAAGTCATCACAAATATGTAACTAAGATTTTTCTCTAAATTTATAAATAATACAAAAATGTATTTAGGAGAAAAATAACAATAATAATTGTCTATAAGACTTAACTAATGAAACGTAGGATAATTCATTAGACAATACTTAGGGATTTTGGATCACATGACTTTAGCCTAAAGGTAAATACATATATTTACTTCTAAAAAAAAAAGATTTGAAAAAGTATTTCAACAAAAGGAAGTCTAATAAGACACTTGAGGATTCAATCAGGAGAGAAACTATATCGCTGTTCAGATTGTCTAAAAGAAGACTTATGTAAAGGCTTTTCATGTAAATCAAGTACAGTAAAACATATGGAACATGAAAGAATTTGCATATTGTTAATCTTTGTAAAACTGTACAAATATTTATTCAAAAGCAAAACGTCATCAGTTTTGAATGTTCAAAATTATATTATGGAAACATTTTGCATAATAGCATACAAAAACATTTATAGAGAAGAAAATCAATTTTAAATGTTCATTGTCTAAATTACTTTAAAAATATCAAAATTTAAATATGAGTGCCCATTCAAGAGAAGAGCCATATCTCTGTAGAGTATGTCTAAAAGACTTTAAATGTGAATCATTGTTAATAAGGCATATGAGGATTCATACAGGAGAGAAACCATATCACTGTTCAGTGTGTCAAAAAGACTTTTCACAAAAGTCACATCTAATAAGACACATGAGGATTCATACAGGAGAGAAACAATATCACTGTTCAGTATGTCAAAAAGACTTTTCACAAAAATTATATCTAATAAGACACATGAGGATTCATACAGGAGAGAAACCATATCACTGTTCAGTATGTCAAAAAGACTTTTCACAAAAATCACATCTAATAAGACACATGAGGATTCATACAGGAGAGAAACCATATCACTGTTCAGAGTGTCAAAAAGACTTTTCAGATAATCAACTCTAAAAGACACATGAGGATTCATACAGGAGAGAAACCATATCACTGTTCAGAGTGTCAAAAAGACTTTTCACATAAATCAACTCTAATAACACACATGAGGATTCATACAGGAGAGAAACCATATCACTGTTCAGTGTGTCAAAAAGACTTTTCACATAAATCAACTCTAATAACACACATGAGGATTCATACAGGAGAGAAACCATATCACTGTTCAGTGTGTCAAAAAGACTTTTCACATAGATCAAGTCTAATAAACACATGTGGATTCATACAGGAGAGAAACCATATCACTGTTCAGTGTGTCAAAAAGACTTTTCAGATAAATCAAGTCTAAGAGTACACATGAGGATTCATACAGGAGAGAAACCATATCACTGTTCAGAGTGTCAAAAAGACTTTTCACAAAAATCAACTCTAATAACACACATGAGGATTCATACAGGAGAGAAACCATATCACTGTTCAGAGTGTCAAAAAGACTTTTCACATAAATCAAATCTAATAACACACATGAGGATTCATACAGGAGAGAAACCATATCACTGTTCAGAGTGTCAAAAAGACTTTTCAGATAAATTAAGGCTAAGAAAACACATTACGATTCATACAGGAGAGAAACCATATCACTGTTCAGTGTGTCAAAAAGACTTTTCAGATAAATCAAGTCTAAGATTACACATGAGGATTCATACAGGAGAGAAACCATATCACTGTTCAGTGTCAAAAAGACTTTTCAGATAAATTAAGGCTAAGAAGACACATGAGGATTCATACAGGAGAGAAACTATATCACTGTTCAGAGTGTCAAAAAGACTTCAACAAAATCAAGTTTATTAAAGCACATCAGGATTCATATAGCATAAATGCCACTTGAATATTGTGTGTCTAAAAGCTTTTTATGTAAATCATATACAGTAAAACATGAAACATGATAGAATTCGCATTTACTTTTCTTAATACAGTGGTACCTCGGTTTAAGAGTTTAATTCGTTCCTGGAGACAGCTCGTATTTCGAAAACTCGTATTCCGAAGCTAATTTCCCCATAAGAAATAATGGGAAATGAATTAATCCGTTCCTGACTACCCCAAAAACCTCACTTCAAACTCAATTTTATACCTAATTCATCTAAATAAACCTACAAAACTATGTCAGGTTATTACTTACCCTTGCTAATGAATGCTGTAGGCGTATGGAAGATGGTGAGGAGGGAGGAGGAGGAGAGGTGTTACTGTTTGGATGGGGAGTCCCCTTCCATTATAACATCAGGAAGTGAGGACCTTTCTGGGATGCACTCCCTGGTAAGTTTTGCCTGCATAACACTAGGTCCTAGTTGTGGCTCACTGCTCAATTCCATGAAAGTTTGTTTTTCCCTTCTTCGCAAGCTGTCTCTGTAGTAAGGCATCACATTGTCATTGAAAAGATTAAGGTAATGGCCTACTACAGCTTTCTCTGGGCGAGTCTTTTCAATAAAGACTCTCTGCCCGAACACAACCAAGCCTGACTACCCACCCGAACCCACCCAAGCCCACCTACCCAGGATGATTGTAGTACAGGATGATGATAGTGAGTGGGGTCCCAGAGAACATAAAGGTATAGTGCCTTTGAAAAATAGGTGAGATAACAGTAATGTGCCAAGGGAAGTGAAAAAATTGGATGAGAAAAAGTTGCCCTAGTGTTTCCAGTGCAGAGAATAACATTCAAGTTGGCGCAGCGGCAAGAGGAAATACAAAACAGAGCTTGATTTTGCTGGATTCAGTGAAGAAAGCATTGAGATAACCAGTCTATACAACAAGTTGGTAAAATTAGATACTATGGTGACCTCTCATGTAGAAATAATTAGTAAATTGAAAGAAAGTAATGACCATTTAAATAGCAAAGTTGTATGTCTTGAGGGTGTAGTGAAAGACCTGTGCAAGGATAAGATTCAATTGGAAACAAATTCCAAACCATGGAAGAAGAAATTACTCTTAAAAATAGCTTTGGAAGAAGTTAAAGTAAATTTAAACATAAATGACTACAATAGGTTAGGCAAGGAATTTTAACAAGAGAAACCGCTTTTGTCAGCACAGATGGAGGAAGTTGCACAGGGAATAGAACAGTGCAAGAAAGATATGCAACTCACTAATGCACAAGTGGCCAAGGAGAAGGAAAAAATAGATGAAGCAGTAAAGGAAGTCAAACACTGCAGCAACCAAGATAAAACAAACATTAGTCTAGAAGTGAGAAAAGAATTGGCATCTAACCCGAAGTTGTTGCAAAACACAGTTGATCGAAGTAAGTCCCTGATAATTTTTGGCTGCAAAGAAAAGGAGATAACATCTAGGTCAGAAAGAGCTGTAGAAGAAGCGAAAGTAGTAGATAAAATTGTTGGCCTCGTGGAAGGTCTTACAACCATAGAGAATGTGTGCGACTACAGGAGAATAAGCAGATATGTAAACGGGAAAGATCGACCTTTGAGGATCACCCTAAATGGTGCGAAACAGATGGAAGAAGTACTAAGGAATGCTAGAAAATTACGAAATGATGAGGATGGGAAAGTGTGGTCGTTAAGACGAGATCTTTCAAAAGAAGATAGAGAGAAGCTGAAACTGAACCTCGCTGCGGCAAAACGTTTAAATGAGAGCAGGAATGAAGAAGAAATCAATTCTTTATTCTACAAAGTGATAGGGGTAGGCAGACCAGTAAAGTGGTACATAAAGGCAAACCAACAAAATCATTAGAGAAAGGGGGAGTGAAAAATAAGAAGAGGGGGAACAAGTTCCTGAAGATTGGAAGATTGCATACACCAACATAGATGGAGTAAGATCAAAGATACTGGAGTTAAGTGATATAATACAGCTGCAGACACCAGACATTGTTGCACTCAAGGAGACAAAACTTGAAGATGTTATTTTAAATGAGGTCATATTCCCAAGGGGCTACTCAATTTGGAAACGGGACAGAAAAATTAGGAAAGGCTGTGGCGTTGCTGTGCTGGTGAAAGAACACCTAAAGGTGAACGAAATAATGACTGCCAATCCACAAGAAGTTGACATAATAGCACTAGAGATCTGCCATGAGGATGACAAACTAATGATTATAAATGCATATAGTCCACCGCTAAGCAGCACATGGTCAAGGGAGGAGCTAGATAGTAAACGAGAAGGTCTTATAACAATAATGAGAGAGATCATAGCGAGAGCAGATAACGATAGTTCACGACTGTTGATAGTTGGCGACTTCAACTTGAAATCCATAGACTGGGAAGCATATGAAGCTAAAACAGAAGATTTCTGGACCTGTAAATATGTAGACCTCATCCTGGAAACATTCTTGTATCAACATGTTAAACAAGCTACGAGGATGAGGGAAGGGGACGTTCCCTCTATGCTAGATTTGATATTTACCAGGAAGGAGGAAGAAATATTTGACATTCAGTACCTTCCTCCCTTGGGCAAAAGTGACCATGTCTTTTTGGGAATAAAGTATGTGATGCGTTATAATCTGGAAGAAAATATGACGGTGCATAGTGCAAGTATAACAAGTAAAAAAGAACTAACATAAAAATGAATAAGTAATGGATTACGTTAACAATAGTACAAAAATATAATACAAGTAATAAAATGGTGCTGGAATATTAGCGCAAGCTAAGAACCGCTACTTGATACACGAGGTATATCAATTAGATGTTCAGAGCTTTAGAGCACAAGATATTCTGAGGAAGGTGTTGTGGCGCGACCTAACGTTGACTTGGGTAGAGGGCGTGCGTGGTGCGGAGCAGAAGTGGTGTGACCTTGACCAACCAATCAGAATGCAGGCAGGCCGACAGCTGGTAGTTGGCTAGTTGAAGTGTCGCGCTGAGCCGGTGAGGAGAAGTGGGGGGGGGGTGCAGGAGTGGGGGGTAAATGGGTGTGTGGCTGCCTTTTGCTATTGCTGCACGTATCTTGAATGTAGAATACATGTGACGAATGAAGGGAAAAGCAGGCTCAATTCTCTTGAAAGAGATTATCGTCACAATATGATTTCTTTTTATATTTTTGTTTTCTGTGTCGAGTCCCTCCGGCTCTCTGGAGCTATCGAACTAATATGCGCTGATTAGTCCAGATTCACCAGTCAGATGGAGTTAAGCCTACTAGGGACCATGAGCCAGAATCTGGCCCCTCCTCAGAGAGGCACAGGGAGCAATTGGCCTATGGATATCCCCTTGTATTGGGGGCATTCCATGTCTGCCGTCAACCGGGTATAGGCAACCAGAAAGTATGCATAACAAAACAGACCCCACATGGTAGAAAAATTGCAACCGAAGCCCCGGACCCCCTCCGGCCGGCTACCCACACCTCCAGTTTGTTGGCTGGTGCGCTCCGGGGACACATCAGCTCTGGCCTCAGTGTTTGCAGTTTTCATATCCTTGTGGTGAATCTGTTGTTGTGGTGCAGTGGTTAGTTTTTTTTAGTGTACTTGGGCTTCACGTGCTTAGGGCCCTTTCCCTAAGTTTACCATTAAGTTTATATTACTTTAGAATTTTTTTTCTACTTTTTCTTTGTGACCCAGGTTGCCTAGCCCAACCACCATTGCTCCATTGTGCTCTTTTGCTTTGCCTTGCAGTTTTGATCATTAGTGCAAATAATTACCTACAGTGTACCTGAAAGTACTTTTAAGCAACCTACCTCATTTTGTGTATAGTTTTATATGTATATTTTTTTCATAGCTAGTTCTTTTATCATTATCTTTTGGCTTTTCTGTAAAACAGCCCTCTTATGCAAACTATTATAGATCCAGACCTTAACCTTTATCTACTATCTATGGCAACCAACACTTTAATGATCAAAATTGCAGATATTACACAGCATATGATGTTAACAATGTTTTAGCATGTAATCACAATGTTTCTCTAATTAACTTGAATGTAAGATCTCTTTGCAAGCACTGATGATGTTAATGCTGATTCAAACAGTTGACAACAAATTCTCTTTATTGTGTTTATGAAACGTGGCTGAAAGAGGACACTTCTCAACTCTACAACATACCAAACTACTCAGCCATTCACAACTGTCGTCCTATACAAAGAGGTGGTGGTACTTCGCTTTACTACCACCATGCACTGACTTGCTTAAAAGTAATTAAATCTAGAGACCCTTATGGAGAGTATATATTTGCCTCATTCAGAGTCAAGNGTCCAGTATACAGTGTGAGATGTAAGCATTGTAGTCAATCACAGAGCGTATAAATGATACATAAAACATTCTAGCAAGTCTCACGTTGATTCCATGATTGACACCAACATGGACCCGCAAGGGCTTTAATCTCTCCACAGTCTCCTCTTGAGAGAAGAAAGGTACCCAGGTCGTTAATGGGGACACCAAGATCTGTAAGACTCGCAGTTCTCAAGTGCTCGCCCATCTATATGATAATTGGGTGGTGGAATACCACATGAAATGAGGGCACGAGTTTTCTGTACAGAGATAAGTAGGCCACATTCCTCAGCTCTAGTAGCAAAAGCATCGAGCAGACTTGCATTCTAGGCTCGGAGGCAGCCTGTAAACATATATCATCAGCATAACAATGACAGTGTCTTCATTATTAGTTGGAAGATCTTTAATAAGTTTATGCATCAGAACGTTGAACAACAAGGGGCTGAGGACCCCTCCTTGTGGAGTTCCCAGTTCAAAGTGTTTGCTCTCTGTGCTTTTAACCATTTAACAAAACATATGCTGTTCGATTAGACAAATAGCCCTTTATCCATTTCAGTAATTTTCCTTGTATTCCCAGCTCGGCAAGCTGTTCCAGTATGATTTCTCTGTTTGCTGTATCAAAAGCTGCTGCTAGGTCGATGAAGACTGTTTGAGGGGAAGCTTCAATATGTGAGAAGTACTCAGCAAAACAGTGTTGTGTACCGAGCCCAAGGCATGAATCCATGCAGTTGGGGTGACAGGTGCCCCTGTATACGATACATGAGTCTGTTAAGAACAATACGTTCAAGCACTTTACAAACACACGATGTTAGAGATATGGGTAGATATACCTGGTATCAATCTATATTATCTGAGTGTGGTTTGGGGATGGGAACAATGACACTCTTTGTCCAAGCATCAGGTAATACTCCTTCACTTAAACTCATTCTGTACAGCACTAAAAGTGGATTACCTGGTACTTGTGAGACTAATCTCAGTAGACTGTAAGTAATACCGTCCTCTCCAGGAGCAGTTGATTTTCCCATCTTTAGTGCATGATTTAATTCCCATTCAGTTACATCATTAAGGTCCGACACGTCGATAGCTGTACAGGCAAGATTGATGGTTCGTTGTCTGTTGGGGCGTGTGTCATTAAGTTTCTGCTGTATGTTAATTGGAAGTGAGTCGTAACTCGATGTTAGTGCCCATTGATCAATGAGAATGTTTGCTTGTTCTAGTGGGCTGTGGTGCAGTGGTTTGGTTTGGGCTGCTTCTAGAGATTTTTCGTATCTTTTCCCAAACTTCAGACCGTCCAAGTGGTTGGACACCATTCCTTCCCCCTTCCCATCCTAAATCCTTATCCTGACCCCCCTTCCAAGTGCTATATAGTCGTAATGGCTTGGCGCTTTCCCTGATAATTCCCTCCCCTCCCAAACTTCAACAAGTGTTGTTTGTTCATTTATACTTTGTAGGAACTCTTCCCAATGTTTATTACGTATAACGTTGCTCATGTCTCTCACCTCTCTGTTTGCAACTAGAAATGCATGCAAGTCAGCTTATGCTTTGGTTCGTTTGTATGTATCTCCAAGTTGCTTTACTCGTTCATGTTCTTTAACAAATACGGGGTCAAGGACCCACTTGGGTGGTGGCAGGTGTTGCCCACTTCTGCTAGGCTTACGGCTTGTTCCCCAACACACCCATGTGTCGTAGTAGGTAGTAATCGTATCAACGAGCTCTCTGGAGAAGGCTTGTACATTCGTTATTGTGTAATCTTGATACCATTTTGATATACAATTAATAAAGTGGTCATGCAAGCCATATGGAATATTCATTTTCCGTCTCTGATGTCTATTAGGTACATCACACTGTACCTCATAGGAAGCAGAAACTGGATAGTGATCACTAACTAAGTGATTTACCAACAAACATTCCATCCTATCTTGCACAAGGTTTCTACCCATTACATAATCAAGTCTGCCTTCCAATAAATGAGTTTGGGTATCCGTAGTATACACGGTTAATCTGTTGTCATAAACATATTTGATAAATTTGCATCCATTATCGTTGTTAGTAATGTCTCCCAGCGTAATATGTCTAGCATTAAAATCTCCCATGTATATTGTCCCATGATTGTCTAGATCTGGAAGCAATGTTACATTGAGTTTCTGGCTTCTGGCATATACGTTGAGGAATGAAAAGTGGCCTGCTGTAGTTTGTACATGAAAGTGATGGTATTGTGTGTGTACATTGTGTGACGTGCTCACAAGAATGTGCGGTAAATCACTTCTGATGTATGTTAATAGGCCTGTGGCGTTACTGTTGTTATAGCATGCATACCCTCTGATCTTTGGTGGGGTTTTGTTTATCATATTGGACGTGTAGGGCTCCTGTAAAGCAATTATATCTATGTTGTTACTGGTAACATATGCAATTAGGTCATTCAGTCTTTTGTTGATGCTACGAATGTTCCAACTGTGAAACCTAATGGTTCTTGTGTCAACAGCAGCCATCGTCTTGGTGTTGTTCCTCCCTGGGACTGGTGGTCCCATTGTTGTCCTCGTCCCACTTACACAATGTGTCATAAGTGACTGACGTAAAGAGCCGCACCAACCTGGCGTTTGGTGTCGTCAGGAACATCTGGTGACATCATCAGTTTCTTGATCACTGAGCAACTCGGGATGGTCCGCGAGTGAATGTGCTCTGTAAGTCGTATGGCATAATTACTGTCACTCAGAATATTATCTTTTTCATGCTCATACTTGGCTTGAGCGCGTTCGTCAAGGTTATGAATCATTTTAAAATATGCTGATGCAGATCAACTTCCTTTTCCAGTTAACGTTTCTGTGTCACTATCACTGCTGTCATCCCTGAGTTGACTGACGGCGTCGCTGCCACCGCCTCCGTTGTCGCTCTCATCTCCGCTGTCGCCGCTGCCGCCGCTGTTGCCGCTTCTGTCGCCGCTGCCGCTGCTGCCGCTGCCGTCACCACCACCACAGGAACCTTTACCAGCGCGGGCCACGGCTGTGACACAGCAGTGTGGAGGCTGCTGTATCTCTTGTGGAGGAGCCCGACGTAGCGTCCGTATAATTTCAGCCAATTCTGCTACCTGTGCTTGCAAGGTTGCCAACTGTCCTTTAACTGTTGTCTCAGGCTGTTGTGTGTTGTCAGGGGCGTTGCTGGTACTGTCACTACTATGGAATGGGTCAACAGTACTAGAGCCGGCATCAGTAGGCACTTGTTGTATCTCTGGCACTTGCCTCCTTGTGCCAAGGGAGGCTGGCCGTTTGGTACAGTCTGAGTGCCAGATGGTGACTCCTTCCGTACCACATCTGAAACACTTCAGCGGCAGTTTAGATGGAGCCACAGATTCAGGTTGTTGCCCTGCTTCTGTTGCAGTGCTCTGTTGCTCCTGTTCCTGCTTTCTTTGGTCTCTGGTCTTCTTATACTGACAGTCCTTCAGTGCATGAGGACCAGAACAGAGAGCACACTTGGGTGTGGGGCACCAGCAGTACTTAGCTATGTGGCCACTGCCACAGCACTCGTAACACTCCACAGGGTTCGGCTCCCACACCCTGAACGTGCTGGGGCGCCCCATACGACCCACCAAACCAATACTGGTCAGGTGGCGGATCAGGCTTTTTCCAGACTATGACTATTTGATCAGTAGGCTTACCATTCTTGGTCAATCTTCGTGCTCTGTGTACCCCGTCTAATTCATAGGCCCACTCTAGTGGATACCAGTGACTGTACCTGTAGACTAGGTATTCATCCATCTTTTTGTTCCGTGTTGGATTATCTAGAGGGGAGAGCTTTACATCACCTATTTTCCCTTGTAGAAGACCCTCCACAACCTGCTTCTTCTCTCTTAAAACATACACATATGGGGAGTTGACATGTGGACGTACCACGCCTGCAGAGCCAGGCCGGTACACCACGCTCAGTTTCTTACTCCACACAATCCTGTCCGCCACACTCGTGCCTTTAGGGAAGGTCAGACGTGTGTACTCGCTCCTTGGTGCTATCGGACGCCTTCCACCCTGTTGTTCACCAGGCTTATGTTTCCCTTGTTTCCTTCTCAGCCTCTTACCACCTCCACAAATCCATCATCACTGGGTGGTGGGGTGACAGTGTCACTGGTCATGGTAGGGGAGAGCCCTGAGGGTCCAGCAGCTACCTGCTTCTTCAGGTGGCATTAATTGTTGCTCTAACCTCCTCCGATACCTGGTTTGCATTGATAATCATACGATGATGATTAACACGACAAATGGCAGAGCAGACAGCATGCCTTACCAGTCATCAGTGCCAACAGTCATAAACCTGCTCTGAGGGGTAGAGCACTCTCAGTGGGTTTGAGAGTGCTCAGACGACTTGGATAAACACTTGGATATTCCACTTGGTTGGTTGGGACTCGCAGAGGGTAGCCCTCAGTGACTTATTCTCCTATGTCCTATGTGTGGACAGAATGTCCCCTAAGACAGCCTAATCCTGCTACAAGGGTGAACAGATGCCCAAGTCAAGTGGCCCCCCAGATTTTACAAGTAACCGCATGGGCCACTGGACCGTTCCACTTGACCTGTTGAAATGACGAAATGAGAAGAATAAGAGAAAGTGGGGAAGATAAATCTTAAACTAAGAGTGTACAGGTGCTCTGTACAAAGCTGGCATCATTGTAATGTTGGCGGCTATGTCACCCTCCCACCAGGTAAGGGAGACCGTTGGGTCAGTGCTCTGACCGCAAGGGTCAGAGGTCCATGGGGGTCAGGTTACAGTCCCACCACTCTCCTTGCTGTTTGTTGCCTGAAGCTGTTGATGCCCTGTGGTTCTTGCTAGAGTCTTACAGTGAGTCCCAGGTACACTGTACAGGTGATGCTGTGTTATTAGCACCAGCAATGCATCAAACACTAATGTTTAGTAGGCTTCCTCTAAGGGAGCGGTGGGGGCAGGCTGGCCTGCCTCCAAGCCTCAAGTGCCACTCACTAGTTCACTCTAGGGTTCCTTTGATACTAGTGACTTATGCAATAGTGTTGGAACACTCAGCAGCACAATAGTATTGTGACGATACCGCCCCGGCGATCACAGCACAAGGTTGGGGACGAGGGACTTAAGCCCTCGAGGGGAGAGGAGGCGCGCACGTCCTCTCAGCCCAAGGCCTGGCCAGCGAGTGGGGGGAGGCAGTGAAGGGGGAGATGCGGTGAGAGATAGAAGCAGTGAGGGAGGGAAGGGTGGGGGTGAGTGAACGCAATTACACAATGAACTTTATTTCATTTGTTGCATTTATGCTATGAATCTGTCGATTTTTTCCCATAGAATTTTTTGTTAAATTAAAATAAAAATTATCTCTCCATTTTCCTCCATTTCTCGTTTACAAACTTACACGATAACCGACGGGTCTCGTCCCCAAGGGGTTCGGAAACCAAGTGGTGCTCTGTATATGTTTATCTTACCTTCAATGAGGACTCTTGTTGGCGTATAGAAGACGATGAAGAGGTGGAGGGGGAGGAGGAGAGGTATTAGTTTTAGGAAGGTATTAGGAAGGGGAGTCCCTTTCCATTATAACATCAAGTGGTGATGACTTTTCTGGGGTACACTCTCTCTCCTATGCTTTGACTACATACCACTAGGACCTTCATGTGGCTCACTGCTTGTTTTTCTCACTATAAACCTGTCTAGCAACACTTGTTTTTCTTTGTTTTAACACTTGTCTATAGTAAGACTTCACATTGTCTCACTATGAATGATCTCTTGTTTTTCTTCTATCTCCATCCTCACAAATATTTTCTTAGGTTGAACTTTACCACTGACTAAATTTATTGGGACCCATGATGTGATATATAATACGAACTTTTATGTTAAAAAAAGGAGAAAAGCAGGTAAACAATGAAATTCTTCACAAAGAATTCAAGCGTAGCTGCGGTCGTCACTATGTGAACAAACTGACTGAGAGTGCCTCGCCCTGTGCCGAGCACCACACGCTCGTTTGACCCATATGCGTACAAACAGAAGTCGTGTTCTAAGTAAACCCGTCGTTTTCCAATTAAAATTTTACGATGAATTTGACATCGTGTTCCAGAAAAATCGTCTTTTAGGGCAGTCGTCAACCGAGGTTCCACTGTACAGTATTAAGAAACTCTATATTTATAATAAGACATCCACCCCATGGGGTGACGGGGTCGAATGACCCGAGCTCCCAATCACTCAGTGTCCATAATTTGTTTAATTTCTCAGCTCCACCACAGCTAAAGTATGTGATATACAATATTTTTTTTAGTTTCCTGTGATCAGAGACTGCATTTTAATATAAGAAGAGAAATAACTTTTTGCAAGGAATTTATTTTTAGCGCACCACGGGTATGTCATATTTTAACCCCTCAACTGCTTGGCTTCCAAATATGACACCCCCCCCAATTCAATTTCTTTATTATGCACCCAATACCCATCCCGTGGGCAGTGGTGTAAAGGATTACAGAGGCACATAATCGGTTCAGGAACTGAACCCTCTAGTTCATTTAGCTACCCCCAGTGCTCAGGAAATAAATTCTCTGGAAAAAATTATTTTTTGATTTGAAAGTGTCAAAAACCCTTTCCTCGGTATGGGTATAGTAACAGAAGGTCGAAATTGTAAGTACTTTGGCTGCTATGGGGTCCGTAAGTTCGTGCGTGACGTCATCATTCCCTGGTCGCCCGTGGCGTACGCCCCCGGAGTCGGTAGGGCGCCCGGGGCAGGATGTGCGAGTTGCTGCGAATATATTTTTGTTAATTTTTTGCGCGCAGTTCCAAATACATTTTATTTCTTTTTTCATGCCAATCCTATGTATAATGAACACGTACACAATATTATGGCAGTAGAACATCCGTATTGTCGGAAGACACTGTGTTATGTGCATGACACATATGTACATGTATGTTGCACATATTTCTCATGCGTCATGCTAATTTATGTATATATACAATCTATTTAAACACTATGCACTATCACACACTATATACATTCACCATCAGCACACTTAGAACTCCGCGAGTGTCAGCTGCCACATCCTCACTCCTCCAACATCCAGTGTCTCCTTTACTCCTCCAACATCTTACACGCCAACATTGCTCCTCCCACCATACTGTTATTGTTTTTATTACACTATTTACACATGTTATGTTTATCTATCTACATGTTTTATTCACCAGAACTGTGCAAGTATGTCGGTATTGTGTCCAAACTCTACAGTGGCCACCATACACTGCATGAGAAATCACACAGCAGCCAGCAGACGATGGTACGATTATGTCACCTCCCTCACCAAAATAGCTCCTTCCAACATACTCCTGTTGCTGTTATTACACTATATACACACACATTGTATATACCCATGTACAAATGTGTTCACCATAGCGAACCACTAAGCTAGTATGATGAGCAAAACAAGAGTGGCTGCCACACCCACAGTGAGGCTACCGCGATTCTCTCTCTTCCTCCCTCAACACAATTCCTCCTTCTACATTACTATGCACATATGTACATGGGTATATGCACACATTGTATATACCCATGTACAAATGTGTTCACCATAGCGAACCCCTAAGCTAGTATGATGAGCAAAATAAGAGTGGCTGCCACACACGCACAGTGAGGCTACCTCGATTCTCTCCCTTTCTCACTCACCACAATTCCTCCTCCCACAATACTATGCACAGTGCTTATTATCACAACAATCCTACTGTTATCACAATACTGGTCACTAAATCCTGTAAATGAATAATTGACCACAAGTATATTTTGTAAAGGAACTTATTAAGTCGTTCGAAGATTCCTAGATGGACAAAATAATGCTGTGGTGCTGTGGCTAGTGCTGTGAACATCGTGAACAGTATTGAATCACTGATATTTGAACATTGTACACAGTCATTATCACACTCAGGCTCTTCTCTAATACTGTCATGGCTAAATAATACAAGTTATATATATATATATATATATATATATATATATATATATATATATATATATATATATATATATATATATATATATTGACATTATTAGGCAATGCTCTGGTCACAAGCCGAACAGCAGTCCTGTGAGTTCATGCTGCGAGCGCCAGCCTTGGTTGCTCACTCAGTACTGAGGCTCTCACTCCTGGGAATGTGGCCCACGATTTTTTTTAAAGATGACATCTGTTTACAAGAGCCCTGAGGAAGTTGATGTGAACCGCATGTAGCTGCAGGAGTTTTGAATGGAACGTGAAAAATACAAATAGCCGGAGGCGCGTTGCGCAAACCAAACGAGGTCCTGCAGGTGCGTTGCTCAGTTTAAGGGTTAAAGCTGCGCAGCATGGTGGTTAAGGATTAATAATGCTCATATATGTAACATTTTTATACAAAATTGTTTGTAAGTGATTGCTCTATCAAATGCCATAATGAAAATGAAGAATTCATAATAAATAGCTTTTTATGAATATTTATATCAAGACTGATACAGTTGGCTTATGGAAATCCAGGCTATTACATCATTTTTGCAGCCTCCAATAATTACAACATAGTTATGATTTTGATATGGAATTGTTCAATAGTGATTGTTCTATCGTGTGTCATGTTCAAAATAATAAATATATAACAAATAGATGTTCTGTGATTTTTTGTTTATATTGGATGTAGGATTTTTTTCTTCAGATGGAGGGATGAGACAGCCTGGGGCTGAAGGGTAGAACGAATTCTGTGGTGGAACAACTCGGCCTCTCCCCATATAGTTCGTTCAAGTGAACACATACTATTATCAACATCTCATGCATTATGGCACCATGGTAACACATCTGAAGCACTGTGCAGGCATTATCAACATCTCATGCACTATGGTAACAAAGGAAACGTGAATTTAAATGCTGTACTAATTTGGTGTATCATTAATTTTAAAATCTCAGTATTTATTAATTTATGTGTATGTACTATTTATGTTTTTAATATTTTTGTTTGGCAAGAAAACATTTTTATTTTAAATTATTTTTGCGGGGAAGTTTTATCCTCAGGTCCCAATGTAAACAAGTTTAATATGTATTTTCCAATTTAAAACATTATACACTTTTTCTTCTATGTGAGTAATTGTAAATGTTGAGAGAGCATTTAAAAAATTTATCTTTAAACTGTATAGTAATTATGAAGTTTTTCTTAGGTAATTTACTCTTTTAGCTCAAAAGGCTCTCCGATTAAGATAATATATCAGTGTTCTTAATGCTCAGATTTGTTGTATTTATTTCTATATTTACATGAAGGTATAGGGGATTTAAAAATATTATGAGCATGCGCACGGTACATTGGATCGGTAATTTCTTGTTAAACTCACATACACAAATAACAAACCACATGAGGGGCCGATTGTGCCTGAAACTTGTGCTGCGGCTATATTTATAAGACATTCCTCAGTTTTGTGGGTATTTATAATAAGACATCCCTCAGCTCTATAGGTATTTATAATAAGACATTTTTCAATTCTGTGGTTATCCTTGTAATAAGACATCCCAAATTCTATGATTATTGTTATAATAAGGCATTTCTCAGTTCTGTAGTTTTGTTTATAATGAGACATCTCAGTACTGTGGCTGTATTTGCACTTGCCAATTCACAGGGAAATATTATAGAGTATATTTTATGTCTAGCATATTTTCTAATATAATAAGCACAGTATTATCTTAGTATTTATGAATAATACAGGTGGTTTACATATTGTACAATTTTTCCATTCTCTTGTGTCTTTGACATGCAATTAAATTATTTTATATAACTACAAAATAGAAATTAGTTTATTCCAATTGCTTATTTGATACTGAGTACCATCTGTTGATGGTACTCTATACTGAACTGGGTGCTCTATACTGATTGCCTTGTAGTAACTTGTATTATTTATGCATCTGACAGTCCGTGTTTTATGCATCTTTTAAGAACATTTCTTTTAATAGTGAACAAAAGCTCATCCATTTTAAGTCATCACAAATATGTAACTAAGATTTTTCTCTAAATTTATAAATAATACAAAAATGTATTTAGGAGAAAAATAACAATAATAATTGTCTATAAGACTTAACTAATGAAATGTAGGATAATTCATTAGACAATACTTAGGGATTTTGGATCACATGACTTTAGCCTAAAGGTAAATACATATATTTACTTCTAAAAAAAAAAGGATTTGAAAAAGTATTTCAACAAAAGGAAGTCTAATAAGACACTTGAGGATTCATACAGGAGAGAAACTATATCGCTGTTCAGATTGTCTAAAAGAAGACTTATGTAAAGGCTTTTCATGTAAATCAAGTACAGTAAAACATATGGAACATGAAAGAATTTGCATATTGTTAATCTTTGTAAACTGTACAAATATTTATTCAAAAGCAAAACGTCATCAGTTTTGAATGTTCAAAATTATATTATGGAAACATTTTGCATAATAGCATACAAAAACATTTATAGAGAAGAAAATCAATTTTAAATGTTCATTGTCTAAATTACTTTAAAAATATCAAAATTTAAATATGAGTGCCCATTCAAGAGTAGAGCCATATCTCTGTAGAGTATGTCTAAAAGACTTTAAATGTGAATCATTGTTAATAAGGCATATGAGGATTCATACAGGAGAGAAACCATATCACTGTTCAGTGTGTCAAAAAGACTTTTCACGAAAATCACATCTAATAAGACACATGAGGATTCATACAGGAGAGAAACCATATCACTGTTCAGAGTGTCAAAAAGACTTTTCACGAAAATCACATCTAATAAGACACATGGGGATTCATACAGGAGAGAAACAATATCACTGTTCAGTATGTCAAAAAGACTTTTCACAAAAATTATATCTAATAAGACACATGAGGATTCATACAGGAGAGAAACCATATCACTGTTCAGTATGTCAAAAAGACTTTTCACAAAAATCACATCTAATAAGACACATGAGGATTCATACAGGAGAGAAACCATATCACTGTTCAGAGTGTCAAAAAGACTTTTCAGATAAATTAAGGCTAAGAAGACACATTACGATTCATACAGGAGAGAAACAATATCACTGTTCAGAGTGTCAAAAAGACTTTTCAGATAAATCAAATCTAAAAACACACATGAGGATTCATATAGGAGAGAGACCATATCACTGTTCAGAGTGTCAAAAAGACTTTTCAGATAAATCAACTCTAATAACACACATGAGGATTCATACAGGAGAGAAACCATATCACTGTTCAGTGTGTCAAAAAGACTTTTCACATAGATCAACTCTAATAACACACATGAGGATTCATACAGGAGAGAGACCATATCACTGTTCAGAGTGTCAAAAAGACTTTTCAGATAAATCAACTCTAAT
>WNGS01165865.1:5555-33601 GCA_020271785.1 Procambarus virginalis | reverse complement strand
TAGCATTGAGAAGGTTTTCAGGCTAGGCTTGTATAACAAAGACTGAGACTGTGTGTGATGAAGATAGTGTTTGCAAACGAGAACACAAAGGAGATTCTAACAAGGAAGAGCTACCTGCAAAATGTGGGAGAATTTAAGAATGTATTTCTCAGAGAGACATGACGAGGGAGGAGGAGAGAGAGCCATGTGGCAGAAGCAAGGAAGAGGCGCAGAGTGAGAGGGGAGAAACAGGAAATCACAGCTCCCAACACAACATCCCCAGAGGCGAGGGGGGAACCACAACCAGCTACCCCCCAGTAAAGCAGTGGGGAGGGCACCCCACCACCTCCTCTGCATAGAAAAACCCCCTACCCCAAACACTCCCTGCCCCAATCAAATGCTCAGCCAATTCTCCCTCCCCCCACACCCAATCCCCACACTGGTTACCCCTCCCCTCCTCCCACGAAGTCCCCCTTCCCCCTTTCCTTCCTGTCCTCCTCCCCTTTTCACCCATACCTTCCCTGTCCCTCCCCCTTCACTTGATCCCCCGAACCTCATCCCAGTATCCTCTGAGACCCTGTATCCACCTCGCAGATCCACAACCAAGGAACAGCTTCCCACACACAGCAGAGCACTCATTAAGGAGGCAATTTGAGAAGGGACAGAAGAAAGTGAGCCTCAAGGCATGTACACTAACATAGATGGAATTACAAATAAAGCAAATGAGCTTGGAGAATGGGGACTAGAGGAAAACCCAGACATAATAGCCCTCACAGTAACAAAGCTAACGAAAACCATAACAAATGCAGTGTTCCCACAGGACTATTATGTTATGAGGAAAGAGAGAGAAGGAAGAGGTGGTGGTGGTGCAGCTCTACTGGTAAGAAAAGGCTGGGATTTTGAGGAGATGGTTATTCAGGTCTGTGAAGGTTTCAGTGACTACATAGCAGGTACCATAACAACTGGAGGGCAAAAAATTATATCGTCGTCATATATAATCCACCACCAAATGACAGAAGACCCTGATAGGAATATGATATAAACAACTTGGAGCCGGTCTGCCGAGCGGACAGCACGCTGGACTTGTGATCCTGTGGTCCCGCGTTCGATCCCAGGCGCCGGCGAGAAAAAATCTGCAGAGTTTCTTTCATCCTATGCCACTGTTACCTAGCAGTAAAATAGGCACCTGGGTGTTAGTCAGCTGTCAGGGGCTGCTTCCTGGGGGTGGAGGCCTGGTCAAGGACCGGGCCGCGGGGACACTAAAAAGCCCCGAAATCATCTCAAGATAACCTCAAGATAACAATTAACATAATAGAGAGAGCAGCTTCTGTTGCTAGCAGGAATGGATCTGGACTACTAATTATGAGACTTCAACCATGGGAAGATAGATTGGGAGAACAGAGACCCACATGGAGGACTAGAAACATGGAGAGCTAAGTGCTGGACGTGGCAACAAGAAAGTTTCTAAGCCAGTACATCAAGGAACCAACAACAATGAGAGCAGAAGATGAACCAGCGATGCTTGATTTGATATTTACCCTAAATGAGTGGGATATAAGGGAAGTTAAGATGGAAGCACCATTGGGAATGAGTGATCACAGGGTATTGAACTTAGAGTACCTGGTAGAGCTAGGAATTATCTCCCCCCAAAAAGAACTAGGAAACAAAAGGCTGGCATACCGAAAGGGGAATTATGAAGAGATGACAAGTTTCCTAAGGGAAATACCTTGGGACACAGACCTCAGAGATAAGTCTGTACAAGATATGATGGAGTATGTTACCCAAAAGTGTCAGGAGGCAGTAAACAGGTTCATCCCGGCCCAAAGGGAAAAATCTGAGAAGCAACAGAAGAATCCATGGTATAATAGGGCATGTATGGAAGCAAAGAAACTGAACAAAAGGGCGTGGAGGAACTTCCAGAATAACAGAACACCAGAAAGCAGAGAGAGATACCAGATAGCCAGGAATGAGTATGTCAGGGTGAGAAGAGAAGCAGAGAAAAGTAATGAAAATGATATAGCAAACAAAGCCAAGAACAAACCAAAGCTACTCCACTGTCACATCAGAAGGAAAACCACAGTGAAAGAACAGGTTTTGAAACTAAGAACAGGCGAGGACAGGTATACAGAGAATGACAAAGAGGTGTGTGAAGAACTCAACAAGAGGTTCCAGGAGGTCTTTACAATAGAACAAGGTGAGGTCACTGTGCTAGGAGAAAGGGAGGTAAACCAGGCGGTCTTGGAAGAGTTCGAAATTACGAGAGAGGAGGTCAAGAGACACCTGCTGGATCTGGATGTTAGAAAGGCTGTTGGTCCAGACGGGATCTCACCATGGGTACTGAAAGAGTGTGCAGAGGCACTTTGCTTGCCACTCTCCATAGTGTATAGTAAGTCACTGGAGACGGGAGACGTACCAGAAATATGGAAGACGGCGAATGTGGTCCCAATATAAAAAGGGCGACAGGCAAGAGGCACTGAACTACACGCCAGTGTCCTTGACTTGTATACCATGCAAGGTGATGGAGAAGATCGTGAGAAAAAACCTGGTATCACATCTGGAGAGAAGGGACCTCGTGACAAATCACCAACATGGGTTCAGGAAGGGTAAATCTTGCCTGACAGGCTTATTAGAATTCTATGACCAGGTGACAAAGATTAAGCAAGAAAGAGAGGGCTGGGCAGACTGCACTTTCTTGGATTGTCGGAAAGCCTTTGACACAGTACCCCATAAAAGGCTGGTACATAAGCTGGAGAGAAAGCCAGGTGTAGCTGGTAAGGTGCTCCAGTGGATAAGGGAGTACCTAAGCAATAGAAAGCAAAGAGTTACGGTGAGGGGTGTGACCTCTGATTGGCATGAAGTGACCAGTGGAGTCCCACAGGGCTCTGTACTCGGTCCTATCTTGTTTCTGATATATGTAAATGATCTCCCGGAGGGTATAGATTCATTTCTCTCAATGTTTGCTGACGATGCCAAAATTATGTGAAGGATTAAGACAGAAGAGGACTGTTTGAGGCTTCAAGAAGACCTAGACAAACTGAAGGAATGGTCAAACAAATGGTTGTTAGAGTTTAACCCAACCAAATGTAATGTAATAAAGATAGGTGTAGGGAGCAGGAGGCCAGATACAAGGTATCATCTGGGGGAGGAAATTCTTCAGGAGTCAGAGAAAGAAAACGACGTCGGAGTTGATATCACGCCAGACCTGTCTCTTGCAGTCCATATCAAGAGGATAATATCAGCGGCATATGCCAGGCTGGCCAACATGCGAACAGCATTCAGAAACTTGTGTAAAGAATCATTCAGAACTTTGTATACCACATATGTCAGGCCAATCCTGGAGTATGCGGCGCCAGCATGAGTTGTAAGGATGAAACGCCAGCGGCCCTTTTTTTCTGGGGAAAAGGGCCCATAGCGCTTCTTGGGTTTCAGGTGAATTTGGGCAGTCACTGATTTGGTATTAAGGAATTCTTATGAGGAAAATATTTTCCGAGATGTTAGAAGTTTGTTAGAAGTTCTTATGAGGAAAATAAGTGGGAAAATCTTATAGAAAAATTCAGGAAAAAATCCCCTTTAGGACACAGCATTTCCAGGTAAAACTCTACAGATATATTTTACCAGTTTTCAATACCTCGTATTTTTCAAAGACCATTTTCAGAGAATATTGTCTTAGACGTTTTGTTAAGGAAAACAGACATCTTAGCAATGACTTTAAGTTTTATAACCATTTACGGCTGTTTCACCTGTAAAAAAACGAAATTCTTCAGAGTCCAGTTTGTGCCAGAAAATAGTCAGATTCAAGTTTTACCCTGAAAATTGAACAGAGTCTAGTTATAGAAAGAAATTATTCAGAGACAAGTTTAAGCTCAAATTTCATCAGAGTTCAGTTTGTCCCCTAAAATATTCGGAGTCCAATTTATACCCAAAAATAATCAGTCCTGTAATCTACGAAAATTTTCGGAGTCAAGTTTTACCCTGAAAATTAACAGAGTCCAATTAACAACAGAAATTCATCAGAGTCCAGTTTATGCATGAAAATAATCAGAGTCAAACTTTACCCTGAAAATTAACAGAGTCCAATTAACAACAGAAATTCATCAGAGTTCAGTTTAAGCTCAAATTTCACCAGAGTCCAGTTTGTGAGCAAAATTATTCAGAGTCATGTTTTGCCCTGAAAATTAACAGAGTCCATTTCTAGACAGAAATTTATCAGAGTCCAGTAGAGACCAAAAATTCATCAGAGTCCAGTTTGTGCCCAGAAATATTCAGAGAAAAATTTTCATCAGAGACCGTTTCCAGATCAAAATTTGTTAGAGTCAGTAAGCAAGCTCCAGCTCATGTCCCCGCCTTAGTGTTTCCCTGTATCATCTTTACTAGCAGACCAACCCCCTGAAATTTTAAACAGTCATATTTCAGACGTAGTAAATAAGATCAAGTCAGTTACTGAGCTCCAGCTCTTTTCCTCCACTGTAGTTCATTTGTTCAAGTTCTTTAGTAGCAGATCAAATTAAGATCACTATATTTCTACGTAGTAAAAAAAGATCAAGACATTAACCAAGTTTCAGCTCATGTCCTCCTCCTTAGTTCAATGTTCATCAAATTATTTCAGATCAAGCCCCTCTCCAGTCTATCAAAGTAAACATCATTACCTTTAATACCCTTGTTGTACTCAGCTATGTAATATTCACACGGTCATATAACCCCTTACCTTCAATACCTTTTGTTTACCCAAGTAAGCAATAATCACACGGTCATATAACACCTTACCTTCAATACCTTTTGTTTACCCAAGTAAGCAATAATCACACGGTCATATAACACCTTACCTTCAATACCTTTTGTTTACCCAAGTAAGCAATAATCACACGGTCAAAAATCTCACCTTACCACCTTACCCTTTCCCTCCCTTACCTTCTCATCCCCAACTTATCCAAACCTTCAATAATCGTACTGTATTTGCATATTTTCTATATATTCTCTGTGTTCTTCGTATTGTCATCCATGTTTTCCGTGTTCACTCCATGTTCTTTAAATGTTCACAGCTCATTCAGTTCATATTTTCACAAGTATCTCCATTTTCTCCGTTTTTTACCATTTTCTCCGTATGTTCACTGTGTTCTTTGTCATGTTTTCATGTACATCTTATGTTCTCATTACAACTTTTATACTCAATATTCATGTTCTCAATGTTCTTAGCTTGTTCTTCACATGTTCATCACCTTCTTTACATGTTCTATGTGTTCTTCCATGTTTTCATGTTCCTCACATGTTTCCTGTGCAACTTTTATACTGAATATTCTTGTTCTCAGTGTTCTCAGCATGTTTCTTCACATATTCAGTGTTTATTCATTGTACTCCCTATGCTCCTCATCATGTTTTCATGTGCTCTGTAAGTTCATATTCCCCTTATGTTCATTGTGTTCATCAGCTTTTCTGTGTTCCAAGTATGTTCATTCCCTTACATAGTCTAGTTTTTTATGTTCTTTGTTTCTTTAAAGCAATTGTTTCTTCCAATCAGTAACTAGTTCTTTGTCAAATATTATCAACCGCAATACAGTTCCCCAATAAATGTAGTCAGTCATCCAGTTTTATTTGCAAAACTACATCAAAGTAATTCTCATAGTCAACTTAATATTTCTTACCATGACTGTTCTTAACTAAAATAACCTTTCTCTTAGCTAAAAATAGTCAAAGGAAACTTTCCAATACTGTTATTAACTAACTTTATCCATCGTCAAGTAACTGAAAATAGTCTTGTTCAACATTTCTTAACAGCCATTATGTTTCGTCAAGTAAGACAAAATAGCCAAAGATATCTTTCATCGCTGCTCTTAACTGACATTATACTTTGTGGAGCACAAAAATAGTTTCCGTCATCATATTTTCTTGTCTTTCCTCAACTAAAAATAGTCAAATCTAGCGTTTTCAGCACTTTCGTAACTAACAGTATTCCTCAAAGAGTAAGAAAAATAGTCAAAGGTACTCTTCGAGGCGCCAAAGACACTCTCAGTGACATCAAAGTTACTCTTCAATAAATCAAAGACACTCTTCGATACATCAAGGACACACTTAGACACACCCAAGCTACTTTGTGAGAAATCAAAGACACTGTTCGAGACATCAAAATTACTCTTCGAGATATCAAAGACACTCTTCGAGACATCAAAGTTACTCTTCGAGATATCAAAGCCACTCTATGAGACATCAAAGTTACTCTTCGATACGTTAAGGACACACCCAAAGACACACTCAAAGACGTCAAAATACTACTCATGTCCACAAAAGTTAATCTCAGAGCTATCAAAAAGTTATTCTCAGACATCTACGTTCATCAAAGTTATTCTCAGAGACATCTAAAGTTAATCTCGGTCATCAAAGTTGTTCTGTAAGATATCTTCGTTTATCAGAGGTATTTTCAGAGTCATCAAAGGTATTCTCAAAGTCATCAAAGTTATTCTAAGGGTCATCAAAGTTATTCCCAGAGTCATCAAAGGTATTCTCAGAGTCATCGAAGGTAATCTCTAACTCACTCTTATTCATCAAAAGTTGTTCTCTAAGACATCAAAGTCATTCTCAGAGTTATCCAAAGATATTCTCATGTCCTCGAAAGTTAATCTCAGTCATCAAAGACGTTCTGTAAGATATGTTCGTTCATCAAAGTTATTCTCAGAGACATCAAATATATTCTCAGTCATCAAAGGTATTCACAGAGTCATCAATGGTAAGCTCTAATTCACTTTCGTTCATCAAAGTTATTCTCTATGTCATCAAAAGTTATTTATTCTCAGCGTCATCAAAAGCATTAACAGAGTCATCAAAGGTATTATCAGTCATCAAAGTTATTCTCTAAGACATCAAAAGTTATTCTCAGAGTCATCAAGGTTATTCTCTAAGTCACCTTCGTTCATCAAAGTTATTCTCTAAGACATCAATGTTGTTCTCTAAGACATAAAAAGTTATTCTCTGAGCTATCAAAATACTACTCATGTTTTCAAAAATCATTCTCAAATTCGTCAAAGATATTCTCAGAGTCATCAAAAGGTACTCTCATATCCTCAAAGTTAATCTCTAAGTCATCAAAGTTAATCTCAAAGTCATCAAAGTTAATCTCAGAGCTGACAAATGTTGTTCTCTAAGACATCAAAGTTATTCTCAGAGTCACCTTCGTTGATCAGAGAAGCTTTCTGAGAAATCCTCGTTCAACAAAGCTCCCCTCAGATCCATCACAAAAGTTAAATACAGTCATCAAAGTTATTCTCTAAGTAACCTTTCGTTCATCAGAGAAGCTTTGTAAGACATCTTCGTTCATCAAAATTGTTCTCAAAGACATCAATGTTGTTCTCTAAGACATCTTCTGGCATAAAATTTCTCTCCAAATATAACTAGTTCAGATTTTCTGGCACAAACTGGACTCTGGTAAAATTTGAGCTTAAACTGAACTCTGACGAATTTCTGTTGTTAATTGAACTCTGAATAATATCTGTCTATAACTGGACTCTGATGAATTTTTGGAATGAACTAGTCTCTGCCTAATTTTTGTAGATTACAGGACTCTGAATATTTTCTGGCACAAACTGGATTCTGAAGAATTTCGTTTTTTTACATGTGAAACAGCCGTAAATGGTTATAAAACTTAAAGTCATGACTAATGTGTCTGTTTTCCTTAACAAAACGTCTAAGACAATATTCTCTGAAAATGGTCTTTTTACAAAATTTGGTCATAAACATATAAATAAACTTCTATGATTATTTAAAACTCTGAAATACTTTCTTAAAACTGAACTCTGAAAAATTTGAATTTTCCCCTAAGAACTGTAAACAAACTTCTATAAAATTCTTTTACTCATAAGAACTCTTCACAAACTTTTATAAACATATTCTCAGAAATGGTATTTGAAAAATACGCGGTTTTGAAAACTGGTAAAATATGTCCGTAGAGTTTACCCCGAAACTGTGTGACTTAAACACGATATTTCTAAATTTTTTCTATAAGATTTTCCTTCTTATTTTCCTCAAAAGAACTCTTAACAAACTTCTAAAATCTCAGAAACTATTTTCCTGATAAGAATTCCTTAATTCCAAATCAGTGACTGCCCAAATTCACCTGAAACCCCTGAAGTGCTATGGGCCCTTTTTTGAATTTCTCCCATAAAAACCCTTAACAAACTTCTATGACATTATTTTCATCATAAGAACTTTTAACAAACTTCTAAGATCTCAGAAATTATTTTCCTCATAAGAATTCGTTAATTCCAAATCTGCTACTGCCCAAATTCACCTGAAACCCCTGAAGCGCTCTGGGCCCTTTTTCCCAGAAAAAAAGGGCTGCTGGCGTTTCATCCCTACTACTACCATGGAGTCCATATCTAGTCAAGGATAAGACTAAACTAGAAAAGGTTCAAAGGTTTGCCACCAGACTAGTTCCCGAGCTGAGAGGTATGAGCTACGAGGAGAGACTATGGGAATTAAACCTCACTTTGCTGGAAGACAGAAGAGTTAGGGGGTGGATGATCACCACATTCAAGATTCTGAATGGAATTGATTGGGTAGATAAAGACAGGCTAATTATCACAAGGGGCACACACACAAGGGGATACAGGTGGAAACTGAGCACCCAAATGAGCCACATAGATATTAGAAAGAGCTTTTTTAGTGTCAGAGTGGTTGACAAATGGAATGCATTAGGAAGTTATGTAGTGGAGGCTGACTCCATACACAGTTTTAAGTGTAGATATGATAGAGCCCAATAGGCTCAGGAATCTGTACACCTGTTGATTGACGGTTGAGAGGCAGGACCAAAGAGCCAGAGCTCAACCCTCGCAAACTCAACTAAGTGAGTACACACACACACACACACACACACACACACACACACACACACACACACACACACACACACACACACACACACACACACACACCCACACACACACACACACACACACACACACACACACACACAAAGCCAAGACCGAACCAAAGCTACTCCACAGTCACATCAGAAGGAAAACAACAGTGAAAGAACAGGTAGTGAAACTTAGAACAGGCGATGACAGGTGTACAGAGAATGACAAAGAGGTGTGTGAAGAACTCAACAAGAGGTTCCAGGAGGTCTTCACAACAGAACAAGGTGAGGTCACTGTGCTAGGAGAAAGGGAAGTAACCAGGCGGCCTTGGAAGGGTTCGAAATTACGAGAGAGGAAATCAAGAGACACCTGCTGGATCTGGATGTTAGAAAGGCTGTTGGTCCAGACGGGATCTCGCCATGGGTACTGAAAGAGTGTGCAGAGGCACTTTGCTTGCCACTCTCCATAGTGTATAGTAGGTCACTGGAAAAGAGAGACCTACCAGAAATATGGAAGACGGCGAATGTGGTTCCAATATACAAAAAGAGCAACAGGCATGAGGCACTGAACTACAGGCCAGTGTCCTTGACTTGTATACCATGCAAGGTGATGAAGAAGATCGTCAAAAAAACCTGGTATCACATCTGGAGAGAAGGGATTTCGTGACAAATCGCCAACATGGGTTCAGGGAGTGTAAATCTAGTGTGACTGGCTTAATAGAATTCTATGACCAGGTGACAAAGATTAAGCAAGAAAGAGAGGGCTGGGCGGACTGCATTTTCTTGGATTGTCGGAAAGCCTTTGACACAGTACCGCATAAGAGGCTGGTACATAAGCTGGAGAGACAGCAGGTGTAGCCGGTAAGGTGCTCCAGTGGATAAGGGAGTACCTAAGCAATAGAAAGCAGAGAGTTACAGTGAAGAGTGAGACCTCCGATTGGCGTGAAGTCACCAGTGGAGTCCCACAGGGCTCTGTACACGGTCCTATCTTGTTTCTGATATATGTAATGATCTCTCGGAGGGTATAGATTCATTTCTCTCAATGTTTGCTGGCGATGCCAAAATAATGAAAAAGATTAAGACAGAAGAGGACTGTTTGAGGCTTCAAGAAGACCTAGACAAGCTGAAGGAATGGTCAAACAAGTGGTTGTTAGAGTTTAACCCAACCAAATGTAATGTAATGAAGATAGGTGTAGGGAGCAGGAGGCCAGATACAAGGTATCATCTAGGAGAGGAAATTCTTCAGGCGTCAGAGAAAGAAGACTTGGGAGTTGATATCCCGCCAGACCTGACTCCTGCAGCCCATATCAAGAGGATAACATCAGTGGCATATGCCAGGCTGGCCAACATACAAACGGCATTCAGAAACTTGTGTAAAGAATCATTCAGAACTTTGTATACCACATATTTCAGGCCAATCCTGGAGTATGCAGCCCCAGCATGGAGTCCATATCTAGTCACGGATAAGACTAAACTGGAAAAGGTTCAAAGGTTTGCCACCAGACTAGTACCCGAGCTGAGAGGTATGAGCTAAGAGGAGAGACTACGGGAATTAACCTCACTTCGCTGGAAGACAGAAGAGTTAGGGGGACGATCACCACATTCAAGATTCTGAAGGGAATTGATAAGGGTGCCCAAATGAGCCACAGAGATATTAGAAAGAACTTTTTTAGTGTCAGAGTGGTTGACAAATGGAATGCATTAGGAAGTGATGTGGGGAGGCTGACTCCATACACAGTTTCAAGTGTAGATATGATAGAGCCCAATAGGCTCAGGAATCTGTACACCTGTTGATTGACGGTTGAGAGGCGGGACCAAAGAGCCAGAGCTCAACCCCCGCAAACACAACTAGGTGAGTACAACTAGGTGAGTACACACACACACACACACACACACACACACACACACACACACACCCACACACACACACACACACACACACACACACACACTTGGGGGCCTCGTAGCCTGGTGATAGCGCGCAGTACTCGTAATTCTGTGGCGCGGGTTCGATTCCCGCACGAGGCAGAAACAAATGGGCAAAGTTTCTTTCACCCTGAAATCCCCTGTTACCTAGCAGTAAATAGGTACCTGGGACTTAGTCAGCTGTCACGGGCTGCTTCCTGGGGTGTGTGTGTGTGTGTGGTGTGAAAAAAAGCAAAAACAAAAAAGTAGTTAGTAAACAGTTGATTGACAGTTGAGAGGCGGGCCGAAAGAGCAAAGCTCAACCCCCGCAAAACACAACTAGGTGAATACACATAGAAGCCCGAACCAAAGCTACTCCACAGTCACATCAGAAGGAAAACAACAGTGAAAGAACATGTATTGAAGCTTAGAACAGGCGAGGACAGGTATACAGAGAATGACAAAGAGTTGTGTGAAGAACTCAACAAGAGGTTCCAGGAGGTCTTCACAATAGAACAAGGTGAGGTCACTGTGCTAGGAGAAAGGGAGGTAAACCACGCGGCCTTGGAAGAGTTTGAAATTACGAGAGATGAGGTCAAGAGACACCTGCTGGATCTGGATGTTAGAAAGGCTGTTGGTCCAGACGGGATCTCACCATGGATACTGAAAGAGTGTGCAGAGGCACTTTGCTTGCCACTCTCCATAGTGTATAGTAAGTCACTGGAGACGGGAGACCTACCAGAAATGGAAGACAGCAAATGTGGTCCCAATATACAAAAAGGGCGACAGGCAAGAGGCACTGAACTACAGGCCAGTGTCCTTGACTTATATACCATGCAAGGTGATGAGAAGATCGTGAGAAAAAACTGGTAATACATCTGGAGAGAAGGGACTTCGTGACAAATCGCCAACATGGGTTCAGGGAGCGCAAATCTTGCCTTACAGGCTTGATAGAATTCTACGATCAGGTGACAAAGATTAAGCAAGAAAGAGAGGGCTGGGGGACTGCATTTTCTTGGATTGTCGGAAAGCCTTTGACACAGTGCCACATAAGAGGCTGGTACATATGCTGGAGAGACAGGCAGGTGTAGCTGGTAAGGTGCTCCAGTGGATAAGGGAGTACCTAAGCAATAGGAAGCAGAGAGTTACGGTGAAGAGTGAGACCTCCGATTGGCGTGAAGTCACCAGAGGAGTCCCACAGGGCTCTGTACTCGGTCCTATCTTGTTTCTGATAAATGTAAATGATCTCCCGGAGGGTATCGATTCATTTCTCTCAATATTTCCGGACGATGCCAAAATTATGAGAAGGATTAAAACAGAAGAAGACTGTTTGAGGCTTCAAGAAGACCTAGACAAGCTGAAGGAATGGTCGAACAAATGGTTGTTAGAGTTTAACCCAACCAAATGTAATGTAATGAAGATAGGTGTAGGGAGCAGGAGGCCAGATACAAGGTATCTTCTTGGAGAGCAAATTCTTCAGGAGTCAAAGAAAGAAAAAGACTTGGGAGTTGATATCCCGCCAGACCTGGCTCCTGCAGCCTATATCAAGAGGATAACATCAGCGGCATATGCCAGGCTGGCCAACATCCGAACGGCATTCAGAAACTTGTGTAAAGAATCATTCAGAACTTTGTATACCACATATGTCAGGCCAATCCTGGAGTATGCAGCCCCAGCATAGAGTCCATATGTAGTCAAGGATAAGACTAAACTGGAAAAGGTTAAAAGGTTTGCCACCAGACTAATACCCCAGCTGAGAGGTATGAGCTACGAGGAGAGACTACGGGAATTAAACCTTACTTTGTTGGAAGACAGAAGAGTTAGGGGGGACATGATCACCACATTCAAGATCTGAAGGGAATTGATAGGGTAGATAAAGACAGGCTATTTAACACAAGGGGCACACGCACTAGGGGACACAGGTGGAAACTGAGTGCCCAAATGAGCCACAGAGATATTAGAAAATACTTTTTTAGTGTCAGAGTGGTTGACAAATGGAAAGCATTAGGAAGATGTGGTGGAGGCTGGCTCCATACACAGTTTCAAGTGTAGATATGATAGAGCCCAATAGGCTCAGGAACCTGTACACCTGTTGATTGACTGTAAGAGGCGGGCCCAAGGAGCTAAAGCTCAACCACCGCAAGCACAACTAGGTGAGTACACACAGGTCAAGCGGGATGGTAAAACAATAGAATGAAGCTGGAGGAGAGGGACTGGACGAGCCATACATGGAGATGATTGCTAAGGCATGGAAAGAAATCAGAGGGTAATGAAGGACCTGAGGGAAACTATCTGTAAGCTGCAGATAGAACTAAGTGCAGCACAAGAGGAGAAAAAAGGCCTAATAACAGGCCCTCATCAGACTCTGGCCGAGGGGACCAACCCCCGGGTACCAGGAGATGTACAATGGCAGGATCCCTACGATTGGTCCAACCTTTGCTGAAATGCTGAAGAGCCCAGGAGCAATGTCCACAGTCAAGGAAGTTGTACTGAAAGCAGTAACCTCACAAGAGGCAGCTAGATGCACGAGCCAGCTAATGGAAAGGAAAAGAGCTGTAGTAGTGGTAGGCGTGAAGGAACAAGAGGGTTCCACAAGGGAGGAATCGAGGACTAAAGACAAAGCTGCAGTGGCAGGATAATAAAGAAGATAGGAATGGAAGGGGCTGAACGATAACAGAGAACAGTTTTTCTGGATTGGCCAGTATAACAGAGACAAAAAGAGATTGATCAAGGTAGTATTCAAGAGCGAGGTCATCAAAGAGGACATTCTTGTAAAGAAGAGCAAATTGAGGTATGCAAGGAACACAAAGAGGTATATGTTCAGAGAGATATGACCAGGGACGAGATAGTAAGGACAGCAGATGCAAGGAAAAGGCGCAGGGAGAAGGAGGGGAACCAGGAACCTCAGCCTCAGCCCAGCAATCCCACAGGGGAGTGGGGACCCCAATCCAGGAACTCAGGAACCCCAGGGGGGAATGCAACACCCCAGCCCACCACACCAATAGGGCCCCCCTCCTCCAGCACGAACCCCTTCCTTGCCCCTGCACAATGCCCATCATAAAACCAAAACCTCCCTCTCCCCTTACCCATGTATCCCCTGCTTTCCCAGCACCTGGACTTCTTCCTACCCCATGCAGGCCCAGGCGAGACCTAAACCCTCCATCCTCCACTCCACCTCCCCCCAAACCCCTGTCAACTACACTGCAGGAGGGCGTGCCCTCTCCGAAGCAATCCCTGCCCCTCACCCAGGAATTCTCCTGCCCAAGCAGGCCTGAGCAAGACCTAAGCCCTCCATCCCTCACTGCACCTCCCCCTGAACCCCTGGCAACTACCTCACAGGAGATGAGCCTGCCCAAGTAGCATGACCATGGAACAACTTCCTACACTTGTGGGGAGTGAGGGTGAAATTGGATATAAGAAAGTGAGCTTCAAGGTAATGTACTCAAATATTGATGGGAATACCAATAAAGCAAGTGAACTGGCAGAAAGGGCGCAAGAAGAAAACCCTGATGTAATAGGACTCACAGAAACAAAATTGTCAGGAGTCATAACAGATGCTGTGGTTCCAAAGGACTACTATATAGTAAGGAAAGAGAGGAAGGGAGAGGAGGTGGAGGAGTGGCCCTGCTGATAAGGAAGGACTGGAGTTTTGATGAGATGGAAATTCCGGACTGTGACGGATTCAGAGATTACATAACAGGAACTATACAATGGGTGGAACAAGATAATAGTGGCAGTCATTTACACCCTCCTCTTAATGACAGAAGACCTAGACAGGAGTTTGATAGGAACAACAAGGCAACCATTAATATAATAGAGAGCAGCTTCAGTTGTCTGCAGGAATGGCTCAAGACTCTTATTATGGGCGATTTCAACATGGAAAGATAGACTGGGAGAATGGGGACCCACATGGTGGTGCAGATACATGGAGAGCTAAACTCTTGAAGTGGCAACAAGGAATTTTCTGAGCCAGCATGTCAAGGAACCCACAAAAGTGAGAGACAATGATGAACCAGCTAGACTCGACTTGATATTCACTCTGAATGAGTCAGAAATAAGGAAAGTCAAAGTTGAAGCCCCCATAGGAATGAGTGACCACAGTGTACTGACCTTTGAGTACTTGGTGGAGGTAGGGATAATCTATCCAAGGATGGGATCGGAGGGAAAAAGACTAAATTACCGAAGAGGAAAATATGACGAGATGAGGAAGTTCCTCAGGGGAATACCATGGGAAACAAAACTTAGAGACAAGAATGTGCAGGACATGATGGATTTTGCCACCCAGAAGTGCCAGGAAGCTACAGACAGGTTTATCCCCGTCCAAAAGGAGAAAAACGAAAAACAGCAGAAAAACCCATGGTTCAATCAGGAATGTACGGTAGCGAAGCAACTTAGTAAAAGAACATGGAGAAACTACAGAAATAACAGAACACCGGAGAGCAGGGAGAGATATCAGAGGGCCAGAAATGAGTACCTCAGAGTGAGGAGGGAAGCAGAGAGACAGTTTGAAAATGACATAGCGAGTAAAGCCAAGACCCAACCAAAGCTGCTCCACAGCCACATCAGGAGGAAAACAGCAGTGAAGGAACAAGTGATGAAACTGCGAAAAGGGGAGAACAGATACACAGAGATTGACAAAGAGGTGTGTGAAGAACTCAACAAGAGATTCCAGGAGGTCTTCACAATAGAACAAGGCGAAGCCCCTGCACTAAATGAGGAGGAGGCAAACCAAGCAACCTTGGAGGAATTTGACCTCACCAGTGATGAGGTCAAAAGGGGCCTGCTGGAACTGGATGTGACAAAAGCTGTTGGGCCTGACAGAATCGCACCATGGATAATAAAGGAAGGTGCAGAAGCACTAAGTGAGCCAATCTCTATGGTGTATAACAGGTCACTGGAAACAGGAGACTTACCAAAAAGTTGGAAGACAGCTAATGTAGACCCAATATACAAGAAGGGTGACAGGCAAGAGGCACTGAACTACAGGCCAGTTTCCCTAACTTGTATACCATGCAAGGTGATGGAGAATATCGTGAGGAAAAGGCTCGTAGAGCACCTGGAGGGAAATAAGTTTGTAACGCACCACCAACATGGGTTCAGGGATGGTAAATCGTGCCTCACAGGTTTAATAGAATTCTATGACCAGGCAACAAAAATTAGGCAGGAAAGAGATGGGTGGGCCGACTGCATTTTTCCTGGACTGCCAGAAAGCTTTTGATACAGTACCCCATAAATGGCCGTTAAAAAAGTTGGAGCAACAGGCAGGAGTAAAAGGGAAAGTGCTCCAGTGGATAAGGGAATACTTAAGCAACAGGAAACACCGAGTAACCGTGAGGGGGGAGACCTCAGAGTGGCGAGATGTCACCAGCGGAGTCCCACAGGGCTCAGTACTTGGGCCCATCCTGTTTCAAATATATGTAAACGATCTTCCGGAGGGTATAGATTCGTTCCTCTCAATGTTTGCTGATGATGCAAAAATTATGAGAAGAATCAAGACGGGTGAAGATAGACAGAGACTACAGGATGACCTGGACAAACTGGTGGAATGGTCTAGAAAATGCCTGCTAAAGTCCAACTCAGGAAAGTGTAAGGTAATGAAATTAGGCGAAGGGAGCAGGAGGCTGAACACAAGGTATCATCTGGGAGGTGAAATCCTGCAAGAGTCAAATAGAGAGAAAGATCTGGGGGTTGATATCACACCGAACCTGTCCCCAGAGGCCCACATCAAAAGAATATCATCAGCGGCATATGCTAGACTGGCCAACATAAGAACTGCCTTTAGAAACTTGTGTAAAGAATCGTTCAGGACCCTGTATACCACTTATGTAAGACCAATCCTGGAATATGCAGCTCCAGCCTGGAGTCCATACCTAGTTAAACACAAGACAAAGTTAAAGAAGATTCAGCGGTATGCCACCAGGCTCGTCCTGGAACTGAGAGGAATGAGCAAAGAGGAAAGGCTAAAGGAGCTGAACCTCACATCTCTGGAAAACAGAAGAGTAAGGGGAGACATGATAACCACCTACAAAATTCTCAGGGGAATTGACAGGGTGGACAAAGACAAACTCTTCAGCACGGCTGGGACACGAACAAGGGGACACAGGTGGAAACTGTGTACCCAGATGAGTCAGAGACGTTAGAAAGAATTTTTTCAGTGTCAGAGAAGTTAATAAATGGAATGCATTAGGAAGTGATGTGGTGGAGGCTGACTCCATACACAGTTTCAAATGTAGATATGATAGAGCCCAGTAGGCTCAGGAATCTGTACACCAGTTGATTGACAGTTGAGAGGCGGGACCAAAGAGATAAAGCTCAACCCCCCCCAAGCACAATTAGGTGAGGCAATGAGGTGAGTACACACAGGACCTGAACAGGTTACAGAGATGGTCAGAGAAATGGCTACTGGAGTTCAACACGAGCAAATGTAAAGTTATGGAAATGGGAGTACGAGATAGGAGACCAAAGGGACAGTACACAATGAAGGGGAACAGCCTACCTGTGACGACGCGAGTAAGAGACCTGGGCATGGACGTAACACCTAATCTATCTCCTGAAGCCCGTATAAATAGGATAACGACAGCAGCATACTCTACACTGGCAAAAGTTAGAACAGCATTCAGAAACCTAAGTAAGGAGGCATTTATGGTGCTTTACACTGCCTACGTGAGGCCAGTCTTAGAGTATGCTGCCTCATCATGGAGTCCCCATCTGAAGAAGCATATAAGGAAACTGGAAAAGGTTCAGAGGTTTGCAACGAGACACGTCCCAGAGTTACGAGGGATGGGGTATGAGGAGCGCCTGAGGGAACTGTGCCTTACGACACTAGAAAGAAGAAGGGAGAGGAGGGACATGATAGGAACATATAAAATACTCAGGGGGATTGACAGAGTGGACATAGACGAAATGTTCACACGGAATAGTAACAGAACGAGGGGACATGGGTGGAAGCTGGAAACTCAGATGAGTCACAGGGATGTTAGGAAGTTTTCTTTTAGCGTGAGAGTAGTGGGAAAATGAATGCACTTAAGGAACAGGTTGTGGAAGCAAATACTATTCATAATTTTAAAATCAGGTATGATAGAGAAATAGGACCATAGTCATTGCTGTAAACAACCGATGCTCGAAAGGTGGGATCCAAGAGTCAATGCACGATCCTGCAGGCACAACTAGGTGAGTACAACTAGATGAGTACACACACACATACGTACACACACACACACGAATGCATTATGATACTTAACTGCCATAATCTGAATTATTAATATTATTATTATTATTATTATTATTATTATTATTATTATTATTATTATTATTATTATTATTATTATTTGTTTTGTTCATGCAGTGGGAAGGCATCACGCCGGAGAAAAGAGGAAAGGATTATTGAACAAGAATGTTATTAACTGCCATAAGCAATACCTTACCTTTTGCAGCAAACTCTGCACTTTAAACAATATTAGAAGTAGATTACTCTATATAACTCATTCTGTCCATAATCCTTTGATTAGTTGTGTGATTAGCACAAATAACATTCATACCATGTTTTGGATAATGTTGTCGTTGGGACTAATATATAATTTCCAAGAGTTCTCAGGATTATTAAATATCTTATAAGCATATATAGTGTCTTGGAGGTAGTCTTCAAATATATTTCAGATAATTAGAAGAGCCCAAAAACGCTACTGTGAAAATAAATTTAATAAAATCAAAAGTAACGTAATGAAAACATGGATTCATACTTCCCAGATGATAGGTAAAAAGAAGATCTGACTAAAAAAACAATATTCCTCACTAGTGATGATGGATTGCTATCAGCCACAGACACTGCTATTAAATTTAATAGTTTCTTGTCATCCATTGGTATATCCCTAGCAAATGAAATCCCAGCATCCCTAACTAATGTTAGGGATGACTAACTCGCAGGCAGCTATCCTCAGTCTCTGTACCTGACCCCAACTAAGTTCTCAAACGTTAATGATGTAATACTCTCACTTAAAACTAATTCAAGTACCCCCCTGTGTAGATCCCAACCCTAATTTATACAAAAAGTCAGTCTTTAGCCCCTGTCACAGCAATGCTCTACAACAAGTCACTTGAACTCTGACACTTTCCTCACATTATACAACAAAGTGTTGATCTCCCTGAAAATGTCAGCTACGATATCTGTGCTACTACTTGAAATTACCTTCAACTCGTAATTACTCAGCATAAATCAGTAATTAAAACAAATTCCAGCCTCAGACAGCACTCGGCTTCCTTACTGAACTCTTACAATATTTTATATATTAAGTCCTGCACATCCTCTTAAGTGTGCTTTGTATCTATAAAACTTCAAATGCAATGGTAAAACTGACCTTCAGCGCTTCATAGAGGGCTGTAACAGAAACCATGGGCACCACATGTGAAGTTTTTATTAGTTTAGGTCATTTATACACCCCCATACCCATCCTGTAAACGGTACTGGGAAGGGTTACAGATTTAAGACAATTGAGCTTGGCTGAGGTTTCAGTCATATTGATGATGCCTCTAATGACTTTGGGAACGTTGAAGAGATAGATAATTAGCTATTACAAATAATTAAGTATCCTCAAATGTGACCTATCGCAGAGGTATTCCTCATGATACAGAAAGAGAAAATGCGAAACTTCTCTGTCTAGGTTACAAATTTGCCACACTAGAGTCGCACTTAATGCAATAGAGAACTGAACATCTCAGCCCTCACCTGTATTCTCGCTTAGAGTCTCACCTCGTAGAATGTTATCATTTTCTAGATGATTGAAGAAACTTCCTTTTCCACTGTTCCTTTCTATCATATCTTACAATAAACTCCTCTTATAGTCTGATTCCTTTAACATCCCTCAACTATATCTCTCTGCTCTTGTACTGACAGTCTGAACGATATCTAGAACCTTTTGAATATCCTCTGGCATAGATGGTACTGTAAAGCCATCTGGGCTTCTTGATTTCTACTAAAAATAACTTATGTCTCCAGAAACATGCGGGCTTGGGTGACATGATGAATATGTGGTGCACAATGGACTATGACTCACTGGGTGAGTATAGGGTGCAAAATAAACTACCATTCACAGGATGAGTATGGTTTAGTTTAGTTCAATTATTATGCACCCCATACCAATTCTGGGGGTGGTAGTGGAAAGGGTTACAGAGGCACTTAATGGGCTCAGGGACTGAGCCCCACAATTAATTTAGCTAAGCAAGTTTCAATCTTGATGAGCTAGTTACAAAATTCAATGCACATCGTCACATCAACAATGGGTTCGTGACCGACCACAAGTACATTTTCTAAATTAAACAACTGACATACGTGTAGAGCTAGTGTCACAATTTATATGTTTATCCTGCACACCGTCCCCTATCCACTGGGCAGCGGTGGATAGGCTACAATCACTCAGTTACTACCTACAGTTAGGAAAATGGGGGTATTTGCCCAAGACTTCTGGCAGAAGATCATTTTGAATGATATATTTACACATCTCTTGAAAATTTGTTATAGAATCGCCTCTGAATTCACGTATCTTTTCGCACACTATCACATAGTGATGGAGGGTGTGCGAATAATTTTGTTAACAGTTTACATTTGGTCAGGTCTACATCAGCAGACCCCGTGGCAGAGTGGTAACACACTCGTCTGGCGTTTCGCAAGTGCTTTGGCCTGGGTTCGAATCCTGGCCGGGGAGGATTTACTGGGTGCTAATCCGTAACTATAGCCTCTGTTCACCCAACAGTAAAATGGGTACCTGACTGTTAAACGATTTGGCGGGTCATATTCCGGGGAAAATCAGGATTAAAGACTTGCCCGAAATGCTACGCGTGCTAGTGGCTGTACAAGAATGTAAGAACTCTTGTATATATATATATATATATATATATATATATATATATATATATATATATATATTATTAGTATATTTTGGTAGCAGTTTTTCCTGTAGACATATATTATTAAATATGACCGAAAAAGTAAGATTAATAATTCTAACACGAATTTTCTAGATCTTTCTTATGTTTCTTTTCACTGTTGATGGTTAATGAAAAATCAATTCTCCAAAATTCATTTTTATTTCTAGTCTGACGCGACACTTGAGCGCGTTTCGTAAAACTTATTACATTTTCAAAGACTTTAGTTTACACACACACACAACTATAACTGAATAGAGCTTAAACATCTTCGATTTTTATACCTGCATTTGGGTGAGGTGACATGTTACAATAGCATTGGATGAGGTGAAAACAAATTTTCAACACAAGCCAGAACAGGGTATAGAACGGGGTATAAGCTAAAGGGAAGGATGGAAGTAACTGCAAAGGGCCTATTGGCCCATATTTCTTGATGCTTCTATATTGGAGCGGAGTCTTGAAGTGGGTAGAATATAGTTGTGCATTAATTGGCTGTTGATTGCTGGTGTTGACTTCTTGATGTGTAGTGCCTCGCAGATATCAAGCCGCTTGCTGTCGCTGTATCTATCAATGATTTCTGTGTTGTTTGCTAAGATTTCTCTGGTGATGGTTTGGTTGTGAGAAGAGATTATATGTTCCTTAATGGAGCCCTGTTGCTTATGCATCGTTAAACGCCTGGAAAGAGATGTTGTTGTCTTGCCTATATACTGAGTTTTTTGAGGCTTACAGTCCCCAAGAGGGCATTTGAAGGCATAGACGACGTTGGCCTCTTTTAGAGCGTTCTGCTCAGTGTCTGGAGAGTTTCTCATGAGTAGGCTGGCCGTTTTCTTGGGTTTATAGTAAATCGTCAGTTGTATCTTCTGATTTTTGTCTGTAGGGATAACGTTTCTATTAACAATATCTTTCAGGACCCTTTCCTCCGTTTTATGAGCTGTGGAAAAGAAGTTTCTGTAAAATAGTCTAATAGGGAGTATAGGTGTTGTATTAGTTGTCTCTTCAGAGGTTGCATGGCATTTCACTTTCCTTCTTATGATGTCTTCAACGAAACCATTGGAGAAGCCGTTGTTGACTAGGACCTGCCTTACCCTACAGAGTTCTTTGTCGACTTGCTTCCATTCTGAGCTGTGACTGAGATCACGGTCGACATAAGCGTTAACAACACTCCTCTTGTACCGGTCTGGGCAGTCACTGTTGGCATTTAGGCACATTCCTATGTTTGTTTCCTTAGTGTAGACTGCAGTGTGGAAACCTCCGCTCCTTTCCATGAGTGTTACATCTAGAAAGGGCAGAAAGGGTAGATGGGGTCGCCATGGGTTCTCCCCTAGGTGTCCTTGTTTGCGAACTTCTACATGGGTACCATCGAGAAAAAAGTCTTAGTCGACATGAACTTGAAACCGGCCATATACTGCAGGTATGTTGACGACATTTTTACACAGGTACCTGATGTCAGACATCTGCAGGAGTGAAGGAGGCATTTGAGCAGAATTCTGTGTTGCGTTTCACTAACGAGATGGAGAAGGATGGGAAGCTGCCCTTTCTAGATGTAACAGTAGAAAGTACTGTTTTCATAGACTGAACTTCAAGTACGTACTGAACTTCATAGAACGTAGTTCTAACATAACAATGGCCAACAGAACCTTAACACCTAATCTAACCTATCGCTAAGTTACCATTGGAATTAAAATTATAATGACTCTTAAGAAACCAAATTTTAATATGCAATGTTAAAACTGATTAATACATTTGAGTGGGGGAGATAACTGCCACCACTAACGAACCTTATAGGTAGAAAGAGAGCTTGGTACAAAAGGATTAAGAATGGGGAAGTCAGTTAAGAACAAGAATTCGTACAACTGGTTAGAAATGTTAAAAAAGAGATAAATATCAGGGCAAAAAGAAACTATGAAGGTCGCATAGCAAGACAAGAAAATACAAATCCTAAGTTTTTTCAGTTATATCGAACAAAGGTTATGGAAAGGATAGGTCCACTGAAAACTGAGACAGATCAGATAACGGATAATGATGAAGAGATGTGTAGTATTTTTAATAAATATTTTATCTCTGTATTTACTAAAGAAGAACTTAACTCTATGCCTTCAGCCGAACTAGTCTATGTGGGTAGGGACGAGGACAAGTTGACTAGTTTAACAGTTTCCAGGGAAGATGTTATTAAATAGTGAAACTCAAACCAAACAAATCCCCAGGACCGGACGAAGTGTTTGCGAAGATGCTTAAAGAATGCAAAGAAGAGCTTTGCGATCCATTGTCTTCTATCTATATGAATAAAAATGTAAATGTTCGATTATTAAAAATCGCTAATCTCCGAAAGTTCTTCACTGATTGCTTTGAAATTTTCACACAACGTTTCATTCGCATCCGAGCGGGTTTTTATATACATACTAGCTGAACCCGGCCACGCGTTGCAGTGGCTCAGCAACGTGTTTGCGTTGCTGAGCCGTCCTCCCCTCCATCTTCCACTCCCTCATCCCTGCGTCCTCCCATCATTCCCCCTCCCCTGTCCCTCGTCCTCCACACCGTCCCCCACTCCCTCGTCTGATGCATTCCCAAATGATCTGATGTTTCCATCAGAAAATTGGAAACATCAAATTATCTGATGTTCCCATCACTGAAATATTAGAAAAACAGTTAAAACACGAAATGAAAAATGGAAAAATACAAAAATAAACTATACTCATGAAATGAACGGTATGGTAAATAACACAGCTCAATTCAAACAAAATGTCACACAAAATAATTGAATCAAAATGAAAATAAATCGAAATCTTTGAAAATTTAATTTGTCAGTGCAATCGGAAACAGTGAAATGGAATCGTTACTTATTTACTATAGTGTGTGTTGCTATTATGTGCAACAGATGGTGTTGTTTGAAAAAAACAAATTTACCTGTCACAGGAGTGGTATCTATACAGTAGGTATATAAAATCATGCACGTATTTGAATGGAAGGTTCTGTCAAAAGTTTCAAAGCAATTGGTGAAGAACTTTCAGAAATTACAGCGTCTGTTGCTCTTACGTCCAACAGATGGCGCTGGTTTCCGAAAAGCATAAAAACATAATAACAAAGGTAACTGCAGAAAGTCTACAGGTCCCATACTAGGCAGCTCCTATTTATAACCACCCAATCCCACTCATATACATGTCCAACCCACGTTTGAAACAATCAAGGGACCACCACGTTACGCAGTAATTGGTTTCACAAATCAACAACCCTGTTACTGAACCAGTATTTACCCAAGTCTTTCCTAAATCTAAACTTATCCAATTTATACCCATTGTTTCGTGTTCTGTCTTGTGTTATTACTTTTAATACCCTATTAATATCCCCTTTGTTAAGTCTCTTCATCCACTTGTAAACCTCTATCATGTCACCCCTAACTCTTTGCCTTTCTAGTGAATGCAATTTAAGCTTTGTTAATCTTTCTTCATATGAAAGATTTCTAATTTGGGGAATTAACTTAGTCATCCTACGCTGGACACGTTCAAGTGTATTTATATCCATTCTATAATATGGCGACCAAAACTGAACTGCATAATCTAAATGGGGGCCCCTAACCAGAGCAAAATATAGCTGAAGAACAACAGCAGGTGTCTTGCTACTAACGCTTCGATTAATAAATCCCTGTGTCCTATTTGCCTTATTATGAATATTCATACACTGATCCTTTGGTTTTAAATTCTTACTTATCATAACTCCCAGATCCCTTTCGCAATCCGACTTCGCAATCTCAACACCATCTAGCTCGTATCTTGTAACTCTATCATCATTACCTGGCATCAGAACTTTACATTTATCAGCATTAAACTGTATCTGCCAATCTTTTGACCATTTCAAAACCCTATTTAGATCAACTTGAAGTGATAGTGAGTCTTCTTCCGTGTTAATTTCCCTACCGATTTTTGTATCATCGGCAAATTTGCAAATGTTGCTACTCAAACCTGAACCTAAATCATTTATTTATATTTTAAACAACACAGGTCCTAAGACAGTGCCTTGAGTCACTCCACTTACAACATTTTCCCACTCTGACTTAACCCTATTCATACTGTCTGTTTCCTTTGGTATAGCCATGCCCTAATCCAACTTAAAATAGCACCCCCAATACCATGAGCCTCTATCTTTTTAATCAGTCTTTCATGTGGCACTGAATCAAAAGCTTTACTAAAGTCAAGGTACACAACATTGCAATCCTTACATATTTTTTTACAATCTTTGCATGTTTTTTCCTGTCACAGGTGATGCATGTATATAGCAGTTATGTAAAAACAGGTGCCTATTCGAATGCAACGTTGTGTCAAAATTTCAAAGCAACCGGTAAAAAGGTTTCGAAGATTTCCCTCACATGAAAAACACACGAAAAACTGTTTTCCAAAAAGCATGTTTCTTTTCCATCACAGGCGTGACATATGGTATGTATATAAAAACCCGCTCGGATGCGAATGGAACGTTCTCAAAATTTCAAAGCAATCGGTGAAGAACTTTCGGAGATTAGCGATTTTGAACAAATGAACATATACATTTTTATTTATATAGATTACATCGATGTCACGTCTCTGACGGAAAAAAAATAATTTTTTGAAAAACTGTTTGTCATGAGAGGAAAATCTTTGAAACCTCTTTACCTATTGCTTTGAAATTTTGACACAACGTTGCTTTCAAAAGAGCACGTGTTTTTATATACCTACTATATACATGCCTCACCTGTTACAGGGGAAAAAAAAACACGTTTTTTTTTTAAACAGCGCCATCTGTTGGACGTAAGAGCAACACAAGCTGTAATATTCGAAAATTCTTCACTGATTGCTTTGAAATTTTGACACAAGTTTCCATTCAAATATGCGTGTGTTTTTATATACCTGCTATATAAATGTCACGCCTGTGACAGGTAAAAACATGCTATTTTGAAAAACAGCGCCATCTGTTGCACGTAAGAGCAACTCAATCAATATTAAATATATTACGATTTCATTTCAATGTTTCCGATTGCACTGATAAATCAAATTTTCATAGATTTAGATTTATTTTAACTTTGAATTAATTATTTTGTGTGGCATTGCGTTGGAATTGAGCTGTGTTGTTTACCATACCGTTCATTACGTGAGTATATTTTTAATTTTTTCATTGTTTTTCGATTCGTTTTTTAACTGTTTTTCTTATATTTCAGTGATGGGAACATCAGATCATTTGACGCTCTCAATTTTCTGATGGGAACATCAGATCATTTGGGAATGCATCGGACGAGGGAGTGGGGAATGTTGGGGGAGGACGAGGGGACGGAAGTGGGGGATGGTGGGGAGGTCGAGGGGACTGGCGAGGTGGGAATGGTAGGGAGAACGAAGGGACGGGGGAGAGGGGGAATGGTTAGGAGGACGAGGAGATGCTGGAGTGGGGGATGGTGAGCAGGACAAAGGGATGGGGGAAGGGGTGAATGGTGGGGAAGACGAGGAGATGGGTGAGTGGGGAATTGTTGGGAGGACGACGGGATTGAGGAGTGAGGAATGGTTGGGAGCACCAGGCGAAAGGAGAGGAGGGAATTGCGGGGAGGACTGGGGGAGAAGGAAAGGATGCTGTGGCCGGGTACAGCTAGTATTGAATAAATCATTAGAGTCAGGCAGAGTGCCAGTGTCGTGGAAGGTTGCTAATGTGGTACCAATTTTTAAGAAAGGAGATAGATCGCTTGCATCAAACTATCGGTCAATTAGCCTAACGTCTATTGTGGGAAAGTTACTCGAATTGATAATTGCAAATACCATTCGTTTTCATCTTGAAAAACATAAATTAATCAATGATTCATAATATGGTTTTACAAATGGTCGTTCATGTTTAACAAATTTGCTATCATTTTATTCCAGCATAGTTGAGGCAGTTGATAGTAGTAAGGTTTGCGATGTTGTGTACCTTGACTTTAGCAAAGCTTTTGATACAGTATCACAGTAAGACACCTCTATAAAAAGATAGAGGCTCATGGAATTGGGGGAGGGGGTGCTAATTAAGTTGGATTAGGGCATGGCTATACCAAGGGAAACAGAGTTAGTTTAAATGGGGTTAGGTCAGAGTGGGAAAATGTTGTAAGTGGAGTGCCTCACGGCTCTGTCCTGGGACCTATGTTATTCATTATATAATATATATATATATATATATATATATATATATATAATATATATAATATATATATATATATATATATACATATATTATTTAGATTCAGGTTTGAGCAGCATATTTGCAAATTTGCGATGATACAAAAATCGGGAGGGAAATAAACATGGAAAAAGACTCACTATCACTTCAAGACGATCTAAATAGGGTTTTGAAATGGTCAAAAGATTGGCAGATGCAGTTTAATGCTGACAAATGTAAGGTTTTGAGGCTAGGTAATGATGATAGAGTTACTAGATATGAACTAGATGTGTAGAGATTGTGAAGTCAGATTGCGAAAGAGATCTCGGAGTTATGATTAGTAGGAATTTAAACCCAAAAACATCAATGCTTAAATGTTCGTAATAAGGCAAATAAAACTGGGATTTATTAATCGAGGCATTAGTAACAAGACACTGGCATTGTTCTTCAGCTATATCTTGCTCTGGTTAAGCCCCATTTAGATTATGTAGTTCAATTTTGGTCGCCGTTCGATAGAATGGATATAAATTCACTTGAACGTGTCCAGCGTAGGATTACAAAGTTATTCCCATAAATTAGAAACTTGTCATATGAAGAAAGATTAACAAAGCATAAATTGCATTCACTGGAAAGGCGAAGAGTTAGGGGTGATATGATAGAGGTTTACATGTTGTTGCATAGACATAACAAATGGAATATTAATAGGGTATTAAAAGTATCAACACAAGACAGAACACGAAACAATGGGTATCAATTTGATAAGGTTAGATTTAGGAAAGATCTGGGTAAATACTTTTGGTTTGGTAACAGGGTTGTTGATTTATGGAACCAATAAACCCATAAGGTGGTGGAGGCGGGGTCCCTTGATTGCTTCAAACGTGGGTTGGACATTTATGTGAGTGGGATTGGGTGGTTATAAAAAGGAGCTGCCTCATATGGGGCAATAGGCCTTCTGCAGTTACCTTTGTTCTTATGTTCTTATATATTCCCCCCCCCCTGCATTCTCCCTAGTTACCAGAATATGTAGATAATTAATTGTGTTGGGGGCACAGGCACCCAATATATATATATATATATATATATATATATATATATATATATATATATATATATATATATATATATATATATATATATATATATATATATATATATATATATATATATATATATATATATATGATATTTATATATACATATATATAATATATTATATAATATAATATTATTAAATAGGACCGAAAAAGTAAGATAATATTTCTAA
>WNGS01165864.1:0-14324 GCA_020271785.1 Procambarus virginalis | reverse complement strand
CTCAACATGGGAGGCCCGGGATCACACCTTAAAGCTGTATTGTCCTCCATCACTGGCAGGGAGGCGGCGAGGCGCGGCAGGCGCGACAGGGAGGGGGGGGAGGCGAGGCGCGGCAGGCAGGGGGGGGGGGGCAGGCGCAGGTGGCAGGGAGGCGAGGCGAGGTGCGGCAAGCAGGGGGGTGAGGGGGCGAAGCGCGGGGCGACTGGGAGGGAGGGAGTGAGGGAAGGTAGGGGAAGGCAAGGAAAGAGGGAGGGAAGAAGGGAGCGAAGCTAGGGAGGGTTAAGGCACGGAGGGAGGAGGGAGGGAGGGAAGGAAGGCACGGAGGGAGGAGGGAGGGAGGGAGGGAAGGCACGGAGGGAGGAGGGAGGGAGGGAAGGCACGGAGGGAGGAGGGAGGGAGGGAAGGAAGGCACGGAGGGAGGAGGGAGGGAGGGAGGGAAGGAAGGCACGGAGGGAGGAGGGAGGGAGGGAGGGAAGGCACGGAGGGAGGAGGGAGGGAGGGAAGGAAGGCACGGAGGGAGGGAGGAGTGAGGGAGGGAAGGGAAACAACTATATGCTTGACAGATCCCCAGGGGGTCTGTCAAGCCGTCTCTACTGCCGTCTCTAATTTACGCCAGATAGCTAGAAGGCTGTCAGCCACGGTCAACACGGGCAGTGATGGGCTCACTCACACTTGGCTGGACCGACTGAGCTCACCAGCAGGATAGACCGGGTGAGCTCACCAGCAGGATAGACCGACTGAGCTCACCACCTGGATTGACCGACTGAGCTCACCACCTGGATTGACCGACTGAGCTCACCACCTGGATTGACCGACTGAGCTCACCAGCAGGATTGACCGACTGAGCTCACCACCAGGATTGACCGGCTGAGCTCACCAGCCGGATTGACCGACTGAGCTCACCACCAGGATTGACCGGCTGAGCTCACCAGCCGGATTGACCGACTGAGCTCACCACCAGGATTGACCGGCTGAGCTCACCACCAGGATTGACCGGCTGAGCTCACCACCAGGATTGACCGACTGAGCTCACCACCAGGATTGACCGACTGAGCTCACCACCAGGATTGACCGGCTGAGCACACCAGCAGGAGTAGACCGGTTGAGCTGACCACCAGGATAGACCGTCTGAGCTCACCAGCAGGATCCGTGGTACACCAGGATGCGACTGAGCTCACCACCAGGATAGACCGACTGAGCTCACCACCAGGATAGACCGACTGAGCTCACCACCAGGATTGACCGGGTGAGCTCACCAGCAGGATTGACCGGATGAACTCACCAGCAGGATGGACCGGGTGAGCTCACCAGCAGGATAGACCAACTGAGCTCACCACCAGGACAGACCGACTGAGTTCACCACCAGGATAGACCGAGTGAGCTCACCAGCAGGATAGACCGAGTGAGCTCACCAGCAGGATAGACCGGGTGAGCTCACCGCCAGGATGGACCGGGTGATCTCACCAGCCGAGGCCAGCACCATGGTGCACGTAATGAACCCTCCTTCCATCCCTGATGGCGTGTGGAAGTATTAAAGGCTTAGATCCCATTACCTAAACCCATCTTTTTGCAAATATACTTAATTTTTTAAACAACAACAGATGCAAATGGCATCAAGATATGTAGAGTAGTACATATAAGAATGTGGCAAGACTTATTGCAGACCCTGGCCGTAGTGTTGTGTAGGCTCGTCACACACAGCCATAACTGCAAGACGCCTCACTTAAACTAGCAATTAGTAAAGCCAGCCACAAGAGAAAGGACGCATGACCTATTTTTGGAAATAATGAAGCAATGCAACCGTTTCGAAACACATCTGGCACAGACGGCATCTGATCGCAGTGAAAACTTGCATATTGAAGAGCCCTGAGATGGGTTATAGAGTGCTGCTTGCCTAACTAACCCTGATAGGTAAGCTCCCCTACGGTGGTTACCTATCAGAGTAGTTATTACATTGTTTCCTCGTCTTAATAACACGATCTCATGCTGTTGTTGTTTAAGATTCAGCTCCTGGGGACAAAGTTCCAAGTAGCACGGGCTATGGTGAGCCCGTAGTGGACTTACCGGGCACAGGAGCGGGCTTTCCTCTGGTATCCTCTGTGGTAAACTATGCTATTGTGTCGTATTTAAATTGGTGTTTTCTCTAGTGGCTTTCTCTAGTTCCCCCTGCTGGACTTTGTCATATCCATCTTTGCTTCACTGGCCGGCCCAGCGAGGCTAGGGTTACTCTCATAGGTTTCTATAACTTGTTCTTAAGTGGATGGTAGTTTGTCCCCCCCCCCCTCCCCTCCTTGGTATTTGTACATTTCGGGCTCCGGGTCGCATCATGTCATCTCTCGCCTTTCTCTGCAGTTTTCCTTCTTCCATTGTACTTCTTTTAGGTAGTCGGGAGCCGGGAGTCTTTTAGGTAGAGGGAGCGGGTGGGCCGAGCGGACAGCACGCTGGACTTGTGATCCTGTGGTCCTGGGTTCGATCCCAGGCGCCGGAGAGAAACAATGGGCAGAGTTTCTTTCACCCTATGCCCCTGTTACCTAGCAGTAAAATAGGTACCTGGGTGTTAGTCAGCTGTCACGGGCTGCTTCCTGGGGTGGAGGCCTGGTCGAGGACCGGGCCGCGGGGACACTAAAGCCCCGAAATCATCCCTTATCCTCGTGTAGTCTCTGTCGTATCTTATCTTCCTCATCCTGTTTCCTCTTGTGTGATCCCCCTTAAACAGTGGGCACTGTATTATAATACATAGGTCAGTGTATTATTGTGTAAACATATGTATTGTTATGGGGGTCCTCCTCTCTCTCGCTCTCTCTCTCTCTCTCTCGCTCTCTCTCTCTCTCTCTCTCTCTCTCTCTCTCTCTCTCTCTCTCTCTCTACTATTGGCTATGTGAATTTAGGCTCAAGAAGAGAGGATTAGTTTTGTTGGTTCAGTGTGACAGTTGTGTCCTTGTACTAGACTATGGTGGGCCCAAGGCGTGGCGGCGGCCTTGAGTCAGGGTGTTGTGTGTACCTGTCATCCTCCTTCATGGGCCTTGTGGTTACCTGGAGGCGGTTGTCACAGTCCTATTCGAGCCCTGCCTGCAGCTAGGCTTCGTCTTGTCATAACTTGATCTAGTAGGCTGTTGCTTGCAGCGACCTGCAAGCTATCCGTATCGTCATGTGCCTTCACTGCTGCCGTTCTTAACGTGTCTTACCGGCTTCCTTTGCTACTGTAAGCACTGTCGTGGGTGTAGCTACGCCACCTTCACCACCCCTCACCTGTATCATGCTTGGAGGATTATCGTACTGTCATGCCCGTGGTGGTGTATCCTGGTGTATCCTGCCGGTGTGGGCACATGTACACCTGTTTGTTTACTTGTGGTGGTGAGTGGCAGGCGGCGAGGGCCTCACCTCTGCTGTGTAATTATTGGTCGCACCTCCGCGGCCCGGATGACGGAGGGGGCGTCGGGGGGTGCGTGACGTGGACGTGACGTCATTCCACGTCATAACCCGGTGCCCAGATGCCAGCTGTCTCCGCGCCGCGGCCCAGTGTCTTAAAGCAGTCGCTGGGAGATCTTGGGATCATTCACATCACAGTGTGTCTGGTTATCTGGTGCAGGCTGGTGAGAAGAGGCTGGCGGTGTGAGAGGTGAGAGGCAGTACACTATCCTGAGATAGGCGTTATGAAGGTGTTTGGCAAGCAAGGGGGATGGAGGATAGTGGTAGGGAGGGAGTGGTGGGTGGAGCCGGCTATGAGGGGGCGGGTCGAGGCGCCGCAGGTAACAGTCGAGAGGGCCGTGTGCACACTCCTCAACCTTCCCCGCGCCGGTCTGTGCTCAGCTCCTGTGCCATCGTGGTGGTGGTGCAGCAAGTGTGAGGTCGGCACCAGGACTTGCCTCTGACCCCTCGTCAGCGTGTCTTACGGTGTGTGTGTGTGTGTGTGGGGCGGCGTCCACTCTACGGGGCGGTGGTGTGGCGGGGCGGCTTCACGAGTGTGTGTGTGTGTGTGTGAGTGTGAGGGACGGAGGGAGGCTCTGTGAGGGGCACCAGCTGTGGTGCACGGTACCCGCCTCGCTCTCCATTCAGCTCCCCCTTCGCTAAATTCCACGCACCCGGGGTTTGTGAGCGGGGAAGGTGCACGCCCCTGTGGTGTGTGGGGGGGAGGTGCACGCCCCTGTGTGTGTGGGGGGAGATGCACGCCCCTGTGTGTGGGGGGGGGAGATGCACGCCCCTGTGTGTGTGAGGGGGAGGTGCACGCCCCTGTGTGTGTGTGTGAAGAGGGAAGGTGCACGCTCGTGTGAGTGTGAGGAGAGGAGGTGCACGCCAGAGTGTATGTGTGTGTGTGTGTGAGGGGGAGGTGCACGCCCCTGTGTGTGTGTGTGTGTGTGTGTGTGTTGTGTGTGTGTGTGTGTGAGGTGCACGCCCGAGTGTAAGAGACCTGGTGGTGGAGCTCCCTGAAGGGGGAATGTTAAGTGTCCTCGTCTTGGTTGTGCGACTTGTTCAGCCCCGTCGCCCGTATTGACGGCAGGCGACCATCGCTGCCAGTGGTGTGTGTGTGTGTGTGTGTGTGTGTGTTTGTGACTGTGTGTGTGACTGGTGCTGAGTAAAGAGTTTTCTCCATGAATGAAAACCTTACCTCAACACCTGTAGCGAGACGTGGTGCTGCTGCTGCTAGAGGCGTCAGCCAGGCAAGCAAGCCATACAATACTGTGATGTCCAACAGGGCTCTGTATTATTGTGTATTGATAGTGTCGTAAATCTTCCCGCTCTCGTGTATAGAAAGTCATACAGAGCAGTGAGATAAGAGACGGTTTAAGAGGACCAGGAGACAAAGAGACAGGAATCGAGGAATCCCTTTTACCCGGGAGGAAGCAGAAGAGGTCCTTCAGTAGTTCCTGAAGGTGAGTATCCGCTTTTGTTATGTCAGCACGGCCGGGGCGCCCTACCCGCTCTGTCCTCATGTGTGGGGGTGGAGAGAACAATCACTTTTAGCAGAAACACCCCATTCGGTACACTGCTAGGCTTGTGTTTCATATTTGTCGCTAAATATACAACAGTGCATGGGTACCTTCTAAACACTAAGGGGTAAAGTAAGAGTTTACCGTGCCTTGTATGCCCGTGTCCCAGCAGGCAGCTGGGTGGTGTCCCAGCAGTCAACCTTTGCAATGCTTTGGTAAGGAGATGTTTAAATATGGACAGAGAGAGAGAGAGAGAGAGAGAGAGAGAGAGAGAGAGAATATTCAATTTCAGACAAATTGATCACAGAAAACCAGTAAGCCAAACAAATGCAGTCGGTGCACAGTAAAGGACAGTACTTGGCGGCACTGTCCTCTCACTACTCGTTCTCATCCTAATATCTGACGAAAACACACACACACACACACACACACACACACACACACACACACACACACACACACACACACACACATATGTACAACAGAGCTTCCTGTCATTCTTTGCAGTTGACGCTAAGATGAGCGTGACCTTCACAGCTCTCCAGGTCTCCGTAACAATGTCACATGGAAGTGGGTGCATTATTCCGAGATGCATCAGGACGCGGTTATTACAAAGAGGGTTAGCTTGAATAGTAAAATGCGAATGAAATCCCGTTATAAGCGGAGTGCCCAAAGAGACCGTCTTGGACCTCTGTTGTTTATCATACATGAATGATTTATACACAGGATTGACCAGTGATATTAGCATATTTGCAGGCGATACGGAAATAGTTGGAAATATATTCAAACGATTTAAAATTGCTTCAAGTCTATTTAAATAGGCCTTTAAATTGAATAAAGATTGGCTGGAAAATAGTTGTGAGGCTAGGTAGTAGGCATCCATCAGTCTCAGGAGACTATGGAGTTACGCTCTGGTTGTCGGTATGGAGTGGCCTCTCCAGGGCGTAAAGCCAGGGGTAGGTTGATATGGGGGAGGGGGGGGGGAGAGAAGCTGTCACCCATGCAGCAGGTCCCCACTCTCCACACCGCCGAAAGTCTGCAATGAAAAGGCAAACGCCAATACGATTGGTTCCAGCGCCGTCGCAGGAGATGTCAGAACGAGGTTGAAGGCAACAGCGAACTGCCCCTAGGGGGTTCCAGCTCCGAAGTTTACCTCAAAGGTGGTAAAAGTAGGCGCAGGGACCCCAAGCCCGAAGACCGCCGTGGTCGGGGCCGGAGTAGAACCACCTCATCAAGGGCAAGAACGACCCCAGCCTCCTGAAGCAGAGCCTGGGGGCCGCACGATCCCCCGGAGGTGGATGTCCAGGTCCCGCACCTACGGGTCCCAGAGATGGTCACAGCCACCCGAGGCCGGCTTCCCTCATGAAGGGTCATGAAGGAAGCCGGCCCGGGTAATGATGATAGTTGACAGAGATCAGTTGGACAATGTTTAAATTGCTAAATCTGAAAGCGAAAAAATCTCTGAAGCCATGATTAACAAGGCTCTTAAGCCGGATAGTCTATGCATAAATGATCAAATTATGACCAATAGAATACTGAAATTGATTTATAGAAAGGTTAACGAGACTATTGTCCAAACAAATGGGTAGAGTTTCCTTGACCCTAATGGCATGTTCACCTAGCAGTAAATAGGTACCTGGGAGTTAGTCAGCTGTCACGGCTGCTTCCTGGTGGTGAAGGCCTGGTCGAGGACCGGGCCGCGGAGACACTTAAGCCCCGAAATCATCTCAAGATAACCTCAAGATAAAAAGTGGGACAAGTTTTGATTCCAATAATTTCTTGGTAAATATTGCTTTTGGAATAGTTTTCTGGGACCAATCACCGTGTAACGTGTCACGGGGGGGGGCACCAGATGGGTATACACAGCTGAAGTTATACATTCATATGGAAGATTGTGGTCCGGTATACATGCATATGGAAGATCGTGGTCCGGTATACATACATATGGAAGATCGTGGTCCGGTATACATACGGAAGATGCCTCTTATTGTTAACTAAACAGCTTCCTCTCTCTTCTCATGTTCTTATGAAGAACATATTTCGTGAACATCAGAACATAAAAAAATGAAGAGAACTGTGAAAGGTCTCTTGGCTCATACGAGGCTAATGTGTCCCTCTCCTGGACTTGAACCTATGCTTGTAAGTCAGGTGACCCCAAAGGCTACCACGGTACCCAGTAATCTCTACCTCAAATCAACAACCGTGTTTGGAAGCCGGTATTTACCCAGGTCTTCACCAAATCTAAACTTCAGTTCTTCAACTTCTTTTCTTGCTAACGCTATTTGAAATAAATCCCAATATCCTATGTGTTCTATTTCGAAGATTTATGCATTGATTTAATTTGTTTTGGCCATAAAATTTCTACTAATCACGACCCCCCCCCCCCGCCGGAATATTTTCGCAATCAGACCGTAATTTCAGTATCATTCAGATGATAGTTACAGGATATCAGTACGATCTTGTAACTACTGTATCATCATTACCTAGCCTCAAAACCCTGCAGTTGTCAGCATTAAACTGTATCTGTCTGTCTTTAGACTATTCCAAAAGCCTATGTAGTCTTGAAGTGATTTTGAAACTTTTGAAATTATTTCACGCTCAATTTTCATACCTTCTGTATATTTGCAAATAATATGGGTAGAAGTAAAGATATTATTTGCTAAATAAAAATGACCAGTCCAGCAACGAGGAAGCCTGGTCGACGACCGGGCCGCGGGGACGCTAAGACCCGAAACCATCTTAAGAAAACCTCAAGATATAGCCAACTCATTCAGGTGTGTCTACCCTACGCATGAAACAATAATACCAGAATTAGTTTGCATATTAAAGATAGCATGTACGCTCACAATTACTAGGTCTTCAACGTGTTTGAGACATCTAGACTCAACATGAACAACACGACCCTCACTGCAGTCGAGGAGTCACAATTATGTTGACCAGACCACACACGAGAAGGTGAAGGGACGACGACGTTTCGGTCCGTCCTGGACCATTCTCAAGTCGATTGTGAGAATGGTCCAGGACGGACCGAAACGTCGTCGTCCCTTCATTTTCTAGTGTGTGGATTGGTCAACACAACCCCTCACTGTTATTCTAATTCACAAACCTGAGACATTCGTTGAAAGATACCAAGTGAGTAGATGAGTAAAATGAATAGCTGCCTTGCAACAAAACTCTCTGACGAATATTCACCTGAAGACATGAATCTAGCCAGCTTATTACAATGACATTGTCTCAGATAATCTCCCTCTTAAAGTAGTTACAGATCAGGTAGTTCAGTAGACGTTCTAACAAGTTGCCCGTTAGCCAAAAGATCGACAAGAGTTAACAAGGAACGATAATACTCCGGAAAATAATCTTCATAAGCAATGAAGAAATAAATATTCATATTACAACATCAGATACCACGAACTCTCAGCACAAATTATCCAAAGTTAAATATAAAATATATACATTATGCTTAAAAAATTAACAAGTGTGAGGGTTGTACAGTGAACGTTGCTTACACAGTGAAGGTGTTGTGGGGGGGGGGGGGGTTGTAAACTTAACTTCCATCCCGAGGGGACTAAGCAACCTCCCGAGGGAACTAACATCCCGAGGGAACTAACCAACATCCCGAGGGGACTAACCAACATCCCGAGAAAGGTCGTTCCCATGACTGAAGCTCCAACACATGGCAGAGAAAAAAGTGAATCCACAATTATACAAAATCGGTATAGAATTTTTACTTGGGAAATTCGACGACTCCAGGAAAGAGGGAAATGGTCGCTGAAATGCTTCGGTGAGTATAAATATTCAAAGGAATATTAATCTACATAGATCACATAAATATAGAAGACGCTCGAATTCCAGGCATGAATTGCAAAGCAGAGAGAGCTCCCGCCAAACACACACTCAAACTACGACGTTGGTACAACGTTCGAACAAGTTTTAACACCTAACCAGTTATAACAACCAATATAGCAAGTTGTAACAACGTTCTAATACGTCATAAACACGTTAAGCCAAGATGTAACAACTTTATTACAAGTTGTAACAAGCGGAAAATAGACAAGTTTCGGTTTGTGTTTCCAGGGAGTCATCCATGAGATGTGAAGAAAATCGAAATATTTTTATGTTTCAGTAAAAAAAAAATTAAGTAGCCACAACTTAACTTTCGACAGGAGATTCCTACACAGAAGATGATAGAATGTGCTCAATCCTTAATGACAAGAACCGGTTTAGAAATCCCATATTAAACATGAAGGTTGAATATCTTGAGATTTTTGTTCTTGGACAATTACGAAAACAGCATACAGGACAGACAGTCTCTTCCTTTAACTCTATATTTATATAAAAAATGAAATATCACTAGCACAGGCATTCATTGTAGTCTGGAGAAGTATCTTAGATTCTGACGAAGCATTGGATGCCCTTAAGCAAGACATAATCCCACTTCACAAGAGAGTACCAAAGCTATGCTGAGAACTATAGACTGATTACACTTGCCAACCTCTACTATTTTTTCAGGGTATCTCAACCCATTCTCTCAAACTGCTCGTTATATTTGTACAAGAGGAATTCAAGATATATCCTGACCCCATGTGGGTTAGGGGTTTTACTTAATTACACATTCCTATCTTTATGTAATTCTTAACAAATTGTTCAGGCGTCGCTTAATGCGAAAGGGCAGAACTATCCCTCCTCGCTTATCCTTCTCATATTGGGAAGGTTGACGACTCAGGATCCCATAGCGTAGGATATCACTAGGTTTGAAGGAAGTTTATTTCTTACCCGAATTCTTCCGTTCTTTATCTGGGGAATGTACATGACGACAATTACTAGGCTTGTATTCCTCTCTGAGCCTTGTCTCGAAACCACTCAAGATTAATCTAATTGTTTGATAAGCTGTTCACTTGAGACAGTTAAGCAAGTCCCAGCTGTGTCAGGGTACAAGTGACAGGATGAACAACCCAGCGGGTTTTCNTATTATTATTATTATTATTATTATTATTATTATTATTATTTGTAAACGTTTCTTCATTTTTCACCTTTTCTATTGCCTTTTTATTTTCTCTTTCGTGTCTCCTCTCTGTTCTCTTTCTGGGGGCGAACTTTGTGTCATAGCTTTATATCTTTTCTATACCCGTCTGTTGAGATGGGGATCTGGACGTCGGGGCTGCATAGTATTGAACTGGTCTCATGTAAGTGGTAGTGTATTATGAAGACCTTATTCTGCCTGATATATATAATATATATATATATATATATATATAATGTATATATATATATCCATAGCTAAAATAATTATGTATTTGCGAAAAGAGCTACCAGTAATGTATATTGATTAACTGTAGATACATAGCTATTGAAGTGGAAAAATCTCTCTTACTAGCTGACGGTATAATTACAAGGGATGCAAGATAGATGCAATTGTTAATGTAATAATCTCTGAGTTCTGATAAATACTTTTTGTGCTCTTTGTAATCCTATTTTGCGCCACCGCTCACAGGATGAGTATGGGGTGCACAATAAACTGCCACTCACAGGATGAGTATGGGGTGCACAATAAACTACCAATCACAGGATGAGTATGGGGTGCACAATAAACTACCAATCACAGGATGAGTATGGGGTGCACAATAAACTACCACTGACAGGATGAGTATGGGGTGCACAATAAACTACCACTGACAGGATGAGTATGGGGTGCACAATAAACTAGTCGCCTCTGGTGGCAACAATAAGTCAAAGTCATAAGCCTACTAACAGGAGTCAGAAGGCGCCTGCTCCTGTACCCATTACAAACTCCAGTAGCTTCGTCAGGTACGTTAGATATTCTAATGTTTTCTATCTCAGACTTTGTAGTTTGTCGGTGACACTGGATTGTAATTTTGGACCGATTTCTGGCTGTCCTCTTGTGTATATATTGGTTGGAAAACACCTAGTAGCAGCAGGCAAGACGGAGGGGATGCAAGCTGGAGAGCCGAGTAGTAGGCCAGCCAGGAGGCAGGAGCGTGAGGCCGGGGAGGATGCAGATGCATTAATATGCACAAATGTACAGTCCAGGGCATGTAATGCATACGGGGACCCGCTTGGTCATTCCCTCTGCTGCTGCTGCTGCTGCTGCTCCTGTTGCTGCTCCTGCTCCTGCTGCTTCTCCTGTTGCTGCTGCCGAAGCTGTGAGGAACTCACCCCGGGTTGGCAACACGCGTCGTGCCGCACGTCTGCACAAATATTCCATCAGAAGTGAGAAATGCAAAACAAAGACTTGAGAGTGACAGCCATAGGGGAGTCCCCCTTCACCGGGCCCCCCAACACCAGGTCCTCCAACACCAGGTCCCCCAACACCAGGTCCTCCAACACCAGGTCCCCACCATGTCTCCCAACACCAGCTTCGCGACACTGGACCAGGGTGGCCATAACCCCAAATCTGATGCCAGAAGACCCACATTAGCAGAATAACAACAGCTGCATATAGCATGCTGGCCAACTTCCGTGTATCCTTCAGAAACTTGGACAAAGAAGCTTTCTGAGCCCTATATACACGTATCTTCAACATGGACTCCCCCTTACCTGAAAAAAAGGACAAGAAGAAACTAGAAAGGGTCCAAAGATATGCATGAAGATCCGTTCCAGAACTGAGGAGATAGAGCTATGAGGAAAGGCTGAGAGAGCTGGACCTTACCACACTGGAGGAAATGGGGAGATGGAGGGGGAACATAATTGCAACATATAAGATTCTAAGGGAAATTCACAGAGTAGACAAAGCAGCATTAATCTCAAAGTTAAGAACAGCAGAACGAGGGGTCATAGATGGACACTGGAGACAAATGATGAGTGAGAATTTTTTCAGAGTTAAGAGCTGTCAATAAGAGAGATGGGCTAGACGCAGAAGTCTGTGACGCTAACTTGATTCACAATATTAAATGTAAATAAAGTCGTGAGAAATTAGTCATTGCGTTAATCTAAGAACGTTGGGAAGGCATTGAATGTTGGGTTAGTGAAATACAGATACCAAGGTAATTATGATGAATTTTAATTATGATGAAAAATTAAGTCAGAATAGTTGTATTGCGCTAGGAAGGGAGGCGGGATGCGACGGAGGGAAGGAACGGGGCCCAACCACTTGGGCTGGACGGTAGAGCGACGGTGTCGCTTCATGCAGGTCGGCGTTCAATCCCCGACCGTCCAAGTGGTTGGGTACCATTCCTTCCTACCCCGTCCCATCCTAGAGCTTTATCTTGACCCCTTCCAAGTGCTATATAATCGTAATGGCTTGCAGCTTTCTCCTGACAGTTCCCTCCCTCTTGGCCTATCAGGGATCGAACGGCGACCATACGGACGCCAAGGGTGTGGTGCACACAGTAAGTCACGTGGCTGCAAGTTACTCACCCAAAGGAAGTGACGACGTTGCGGTCCGTCTTGGACCACTTATAAAGTCGTGTTGTCATTTCAAATTTTTGCTCTGGAAAATGTCTGCCAGCGGGCCAGTGATATATATAATGCCTTAAGGCACATTGGGATGGTGCTACATAGCCTTCCCGGTTTGGTGCCTTCTATTGATAATTACTTACTTACTGAGGCACATTATAAATAAATAAATATAAATATAAATATGTTTATTCAGGAAAGGTACATACATAAAGTGATTTTACATAAGTGGATCGATTTATAGATAGAGCTAGTACATACAATGCCTAAAGCCACTATTACGCAATGCGTTTCGGGCATTGGTTAGCAAAGTGTCCCAGATTTCCACAACATACATTATTCCGTGTTGATGCAGGAATTAAGAGAGTTGTGGGTTGAGCAAGATGTGTAGGTGACCGGAGTCCAGTACGTGTACGGGCGACATTTGAATATTGTCTGCCAGCGTTGGGCAAGCTTGGGTATCACATATTCCCCGTAAGATCTTGTTAATGTCCCTGCAGCCCAATGGTCTACGTCATTGACTCTCTCAACCTGGGGTCCGGGGTTCAATTCCCTGCGGTAGGACAGAGACGTTTGGACAGGTTTCCTTTCAGCTGATGCTTGTGTTTACCCAGCAGCCCAGGCAGCTGTTATGGGTGGAACCTGGGAGGGAGGAAATTGTCAGGGGGGAAGCGCCAACTCATTACGACTATATAGCAATGGGAAGGCGTCAGGATCAGGATTTGGGATGGACGGGGGGAGGGAAGGAATGGTGCCCAACCACTTGTGGACAGTCGGGGATTGAACGCCGACCTGCATGAAGCGAGACCGTTGCTCTACCGTCCAGCCCAAGTGCATCCTGCGAAACATCAATAGTTGGCCTCTCGGGACCTCTACAAGACTAAATATAAGCATCCTGGATACACAAATCCCATTATCGCGACATATCAACGAGAAAATCAACAGGAGCCGTGATGGGGGATTCGAACCCATGCAAGCGCTTTAAACACCACCATGTCGTGGCGTAGCCCGTCCCCCAACAAGCTTCCTGTCCCTAACAAGGGGACATGACAAACAATGCTAAACCCCCCCCCCCCAAAGGGATAGTTATTAATACTTTGTCTTGTTTTATTATTATTATTATTTTCTACCACAGACGTGGCCACACATTTACAATGCTAACCAGCATATATACATTTTCTTCTGTCCTCCATGGACAGGGTTAGAGATCAGTTAAACATATAGTTCAGGGATTTATTGAACTTTGTCTTGGTGGCTGTGGCTCCAGTACGCACCTAATTGCCGCTCCCTCTGCCTTTCCTGCCCTATAGCTTGATTTCCTGCCATGTGGCTTGATCTGGTCAATTGTTATCGTGTGCATATTGTTATCTTGTGCATAGTGGGGACCTGATCTAGTCTCTTCCATGTATGGTGTATTATGTTCCATATATGGTGTGTTATCTTTAATATGTGGTGCGTTATCTTCATATATGGTGTGTTATCTTCCATATATGGTGCTATCTTCCATATATGGTGTGTTATCTCCCATATATGGTGTGTTATCTCCCATATATGGTGTGTTATCCCATATATGGTGTGTTATCTCCCATATATGGTGTGTTATCTCCCATATATGGTGTGTTATCTCCATATATGGTGTGTTATCCCATATATGGTGTGTTATCTCCCATATATGGTGTGTTATCTTCCATATATGGTGCGTTATCTTCCATATATGGTGTGTTATCTCCATATATGGTGCGTTATCTTTCATATATGGTGTATTATCTCCCATATATGGTGTTATCTTCCATATATGGTGTGTTATCTTCCATATATGGTGTGTTATCTTCCATATATGGTGTGTTATCTTCCATATATGGTGCGTTATCTTCCATATACGGTGTGCTATCTCTGGGTTTCCTTTCAAGAGAGTAGATTCTGAGTGCTTTGAGACCTAAGAAGTTTGAAATAAACTGTCAAAGAGCCATATTGACCATATAC